>CM077254.1:20017527-20617527 GCA_039654775.1 Spinibarbus caldwelli
TAAATAAAATCTAACTGTATCTAATTGTAGTCACAGACCACCTGGAATTCTTTAAACCCTGGAATTCTTTTTGGAATTCTAAAAATAGCACCTATTTACAATGTTATTTTAAAGTTTTACTAAAAAAATAGAATTTCGCAGCGTATTTTATTTTTTTCGGTTAGAAAAATGTACTAAACATGGCACTTTTCTCCCCTCAGCGTTATGGGAAAAGACCTACAACTCAGGCTGAAGTTGTTTAAATAAAAATAAATAAACAAATAAAGATATAAAAACAGAGAAACATCTTACATAATTCAGGTAATATGAAGGAAACGTCCAAAAGTGCAAAACAAGTGATAAACTTGTACAGACTTGCATTTTTTTTCGTTTTATAATTTCAAATTCACATCTTTCATAACTACAGAAAAGTCACGTTACAACATTATCCGCAGTCTACATAACACGACATAATAATTTACGCGAAGGCTACCGCTAAACATGCACTGTCGCTTTGCATTTTAATTATCGATATACTGAATATAAATTTTCCTTGTAATATTCAAAAATATTACTCTAGAAACACGTGCTATAGTTTGACCCCCATTAAATATGTGTAGAAATTATTATATTTAAAAACTATAGGTATTTTTACACGGGCAAATATCACGGCGACTACTCGATGCAGGAAACACAGTAGGACCCCAGAAACGCCTCTCTAGTTTTGTGGTAGATTTTTGTGACACCGGTGAGAAGTCTCGTGTTAATTTGCTGATCTTTACATACAGAATGGATAAAACTGTCAGTCTACCACAACAACCCAACAAAACCACCACGGGTAAGACAAATGCTTTCAATGGAAAAGTCACTAATTATAAGAACAAGTCATATTATGTAGTGTTTTCAGTTTAGGCTGTTGTCCGTTTTATCACCCAGATTGAATTGGTCGAGTTAATAATCCATCGCACCACAGTTCTGTTTTAAACAGTTTGGATATTTTAGGAGTAAAGTATTATCAAACACAAATATATGCTCGTGATAAGTTGACAGAACTTTGGTAATGTTATGAAATGTGCCTTAACTGGATTATTGGTTCATACGCCAGGACATAAACTATCAGTTCTCACATGTTCGACATTTTCTCAGAAGCTTAAGATAGATTTTTTTTTCTTTTCCATTTTAGCTTGATGAATATTTCCTCTGCACCTCCAGAGGCGCTTACTTTCAATCTTGAGAGCTTGTTCAACCTGTTACATAACGCTTAAAAAATTCACATAGCAGCCTGTTTCTTGATGAATTACTGATCCGTTCAGTGCAGAAAGCTGTAAAAACCCATTTGTAATTTCTCTTTTTATGGCAGTGGAGCTTAAATGAAAATATACTGTTAGTTATTATAATAATATATATTGTAAAAATAAATAAATAAATGAGGACGTTGAAGATCTCAATAAAAATGTTTATTGCAGCCTAGTGACTCAGTACTAAGTCGGAATGAACCCCAAACATCATAAACTCAAACCTTTCATACAGATACGATTTACACCCTTAAATGAAGTTGCTCCTGTCTAACAGCTGCAGTCTGTATGTTAATGTAGTTCAGACACCCCATTGTCTGAGATAGTTCCTTGTGCCACACAACCAGTCCTATTTTTCAATTGATGAGCATTTGCTCAGGGTGTGATTATCCCAAATGGTGCAGAAACAACACAACCCTTGACTTTCTTCTTCTCTGTAATAATAAAAAAAGCCATTTTGGGAAGGGATCATGATTTAACATGTATTTTGGAGTGGAATCTGGAATATGAAAAATCATACTAAAAATCATCTCTGTGCTGTGCAACAAGATTTACATGTCAACACTGTTAATATTATAGTAACCTTGGTGGAGACCAGCAGTAACCCGAGTGGAATGGCCCTGGTGAGTCCCTACCAGACTAACCGGGTCGGGGATCCTATGGATCTAGTTGCTCTGGCACAGCAAGTACAGAAGGTAAGTGATACTTTAGCTCTTTATCATTTTTGTGATATATACATCGTTTTTTTTTTTTTTAAATCAGTCATTCATTGTTTTTTTTGTGGGAATTTTAGGGAGATGAATTCATCAGAGCCAATGCTTGCAATAAACTTACAGTGATTGCTGACCAGATAAGATACCTTCAGGATCAAGCAAGAAAGGTAAGATTGAACTGTTAATCAAAATGACTATTTTGTTATACAGAATTGTTTACCATTAAATGTTTTATTTAAATTTTTTCCTCTGAAAATGTACTCACCCTTAGGTCATCCAAGATGTAGATAAGTTTTTCTTCATCAGAACAGATTAGGAAAAATTGCATTACATCACTTGCTCACCAATGGATGCTCTGCAGTGAATGGGTGCCGTCAGAATGAGAGTCCAAACAGCTGATAAAAACATCTGAGTAATCCACACAACTCCAGTCTTCAAGTTAAAAACATGTGAATGGTAGATTTGTTTCTTACAAACATGCAGCTTGTCAATAAATGGACTGGAGTCCTGTGGATTATTGTGACATTTTTATTAGCTGTTTGGACTCTGTGATGTAATGCTACTGCATCTGTTCCCATGGAGTAACAAACATCTACATCTTCGATGGCCTGAGTAAATCATAAGCAAATTTTTATTTCTGGGTAAACTATTCCTTTAATGTTTAAATATCTGTGCCAGTAATCTGATATGTGACAAATAAATAATGGTTCAATTATTTCCTGTTTACACTTCAGGTTTTAGAAGATGCCAAGAAAGATGCTGAGCTTCACCATGCTGCCTGCAATGTTGTGAAGAAACCTGGAAACATGTATTATCTTTACATACGTGAATCTGGACAGCGGTACTTCTCGATTCTGTCTCCACAGGTCAGTTGATTGCCTCATTATGAGTGTCTGGGTCTTATCAGTTAACATGAGTGAGAAGAGAGGTCAATCTAAATTGGTTGGTGCCAACTAGTAGTGATAGTGAAACAAAATGTTTACTATGTGTAATTGCAATATAAACTCAAAAGTCACCAGAAAACAAATAATTGTGCTAATATAAAGCACAGTATGTAACAGCTAATTTAATATGATATGGTTTCAATCTCTTACAGGAATGGGGTCCAAGTTGTCCTCACAAGTTCCTTGGCGGATACAAACTCCAACATGACATGTCTTGGACACCACAAGAGGAAGTTGAAAAGCGGGATGCTGAAATCGGCATCATGGACAAACTGTTGAACAGACAAACTGCTCTTCCAGCCTGTACAGAGCCCAACTTTGAAAGTCTTTCACAGTGAAAGGTCACAGCTCACTCACGGACTGTCTTATCTGCTCATGGAGGCCACATTGTCTTAAAAGCTACTAATAGTCTTTTTTAATATAAAGAGGAAATTGAATTAAAATCAGTTTTGCAGACTTAAAACTTTCCTTTGTCACTTCTACTGGACCTGTAAATGTATCATTCAATCATGCATTTAATGTGTCTTTATGGTCAGATTTTCTGTTACATTTACATTTATTTTAAATATTGCTTTCTAATTTATCTTAATTTCAGGGCTACTGATATTTTTGGGCATTTCGTTTACATTAAATCAGTTATTCGGTGTCTTAGTTGATTTTTCTTTTAATAAAGCAGTAGAAAAGCACTACTTACTCCATGAAACAGCATAACGTGCTCATCATACATACATACATACATACATATATATATATTTTATTAAACATGTAGGTCTGAGATTTTCTATACAAAAATGAATGGTGTTATATCCATAAAAATTAATTTGTTAAAATTAACTGTGCAAATTAACACCCATTTAGCCATCTGTTACTGTTGAGCTACAATTATCAGTAATCTTTTGGAGGTAAAAGTTCACAAAAGGTAACAGCTCCCAGTTGTCCGTTGCAATGCTGACCCGAGCGGCGTCCTCAGCCTGTGCAATCTTCAAAAGGATATGGCACTTGGGTGGAAGAAAAAACAAGACTTTCCATGATCTTTCGCTTTGCTGATATGTAATAAGGTAACCTTGAAAATGTGTCTTCATCAGATCAGCAAGACTTTCATCTTCAGGTTTAAAACAGAACAGACTAATGGCAGATTTGTCAGGATTCCCAGAAGCTGCGGCCTCCCAGATGTGTTCGAACACTTGCTCTTTGCATTCACAGGATGAGTTTGGTGGTAAAGGCAGAGGAAGGAATATCTCAGGGAATGAAACGCTCACATCAGGCAGTCGGCTGTGCCAAGAGCGTCCATCTTGTGTGCTAAACACGGCACTGACGCATAAACTAGTAGGGTAGGGTTGAAAGGGCTTGAGCTTGACTTTGACCTCAGGTGGCTTTCTATCTCTGAACACACATGGTACATGTATGTCACTTATCTTTGCGTAGTTTGAATCTTTCATCTCAAAATGCAGACAGATTGTAAAGACTTTATCGAATAAAGGATCGGTTTCTTTTGCATGAGTCAGATTGTACCTCAAGGTGACCTCTGAGCCAAATCCAGGTGTCTGAAACTGTCCTTGATAAACCTCCAACCAATTCTTAACCTCTCCTGTTGCCTCCAACGACTCTGAAGAGCTTTCAGAAGAGCTTTGTGAGGCTTTTTCTTGCACCTTGATGAGTTGTAAAACATGCTGGTTAGTTTTGTGCACAGTCAGGTTACTGGCGATCCCCTCGCTCTCGGCCATAATTGCAGAATGTGACCGCTCTTTGGCACGTCCTCCATCAATGCCTTTGGCGAGAATCCCCGTAAGCTTTTCCCATGAAAGGTTGGTAAGCAATGTGTAGTAGAAGCGTGCATGATCCTTAATGTCCGTATCGTCATAATGTATTGATATGTATTGCAAAAGATCAGCCAACTCGATAAACACTTGATCGATGGAGGGGTGCTCCAAGAGATTGCGACAAACAGCGATAACTGCGTTTCCAACCTGCCAGTTGCCTCTTTCACACAAGTTGGAGTTGATGAGGACATTGAGAAGAAGGTAAATGGTGTTTCTCTGGGTAATCTGACCTTCTTTAGCCACTCTTTTCAAGACTTTTAAGTGCCAACTCAAATTATGAATCGTCAACTGCAATGGAGGCATTTCCATAATGCATTTTTGAAGCCCTCTTAGCAACTTGACCGACCAGACTGGGTCATCCAGATGCTCCTGGATGCGATTCGCGAGGCCAATCAAATTCGGAGCGAGTCGCGAATGTCTGGAATACATGTCGCATAATTTGTCGATCAGCTTCTCGGAGAGTTCTTCCATGCCACTGAAGTGCATAAGAAAAATAAATAACGCTCTGAAAGAGGTTACCACCACTTCTCTGCTACCGTCATTGTCTACGATTTTCAAAAGGGCCATTATGTGATCAAACAGGTAGCTGATTCCTTTGTCCACTTCGCCCTCATCGGCGACCTCAAGGTGGACCAAACAAAGAAGGTTTAGCCTGCAGAGCATAGTTGCACTATCATTGAAAACCGTTGGATGAAGAGATGCTGCCAGACGTGGTGTAACCAGAACAGGTAAACTCTCTTCTCCACTGCTGAATATGGGCCGGTTCTCAGGAAAGTGCAGGATGCATTCCATGTAGAAGAGCTTTTCGGGAATTCTTAGGAGCGGATGCTGGGCTGTGCCCACGAGACGCTTGAGTAGGAAGTTCTCGTCCTCTGCGGTGAAAAGGCTATCTGTGAATGTGTCCTTCATAAAGAGCGTGGCATGCATGAGCGAAACATCTGCCGTTCCGAAGAGTCGCAGAAGCTGAGATTTGAATAACGTTGGAGAGAGTCCTGGGACCATGGCGACAACTTCCACAAGCTCCCTAAGTAGGGTAGACTGGGAAACAGGCGTTAGCAGGTAAGACTCCTCCAAGAGTGAAGACATTATAGATTTGAGTTCTTTACAATCCAGTCCTTGTGGCAAACGTGGGACTTGCACCAACATATTTACTGGCAACGAGGTCAATCCTAATTGATTGCTTTTCCATGCAAACCCCTCATTTCCTCCTAAGATACTCTTAAACTCTAGGTTAGTAACATCTTTTTGGTTCGTCAAGATCCTTATGGCGTTCTTCAGCCCGAGTGTGTAAAGCAAACAGTAGGACTGATGCAGAACTGTGGTTTCTTGCTGTTTTAGAAGATACAGGGCCTCTAACTTTTGAGAAAGAAGACCAGGGCAACAGGTTTCCATTTCTCGTAGGCAATCACAAGCGGTGGCCCTTATTGGCTGCTGGGATAGACCACATCTGTAGTCATTGGTGTCCTGGATTGTCTGAAATAGCAGGTCAAGCCAGTCTTCAGCCGTCTTTGTGTGGGCAGCCAGGCAGGATGTGCATATTATCACATTGGTGATGGCCAGCATGATATTGCACTTGAGCATGATGGATTTCTGTGGCGTGTGAGAGAAGACTGACAGGAGTTCAAGGGCTGTTTCCTCTCCCACAGAGGCAGAAGGGCAGAGAAGGGTTGGATGCTCCAGTAGCACAGACACAAGGAGTATCTTACAATAAAGAAGAAAAAAAAAAAAAAAAAAAAATCACAATATTACACAAAAGCAAGTTAATTACAGCGAAAATGCACAGCATTTCAACAAAGCTTTATGGTAATTAACAGGTCTAGTTACTGCAAAAGCTGCAAACTTTGTGGAGTAGGGTTTTTATAATTAACTAAATCTAACACCATTAAAAACTTTCATTACTTGAAATAAATATTACTTGAAAAAAAAAAAACATTTCAGCTAAGACAATATTTCTAATTTTCATTTAACTTGATGTACTAAAATAACTAAAATTTAAATAAAGTTAATAAAAAAACTATATGCATAATGAAAACAAAAAATAAATATAAAAACACAAAATGTTTAAGACTTTAAAAATAAAATGAAAGCAGAAACTATAAAAAATAAAAACAAATTCAAAATAATAAAAAATATATAATAGTATCTCAATTAAACTGAACTGACACTGTTATGAATACAAGAATGTATTATTGAAATATACCATTTTAATGCATAGTGTGTACACCTCTGGCTGATAAACAGATTTATATATATATATTTAAAATAAAGAATATTTTCAACATTATATTAATACATAAAATATTATTACATAGAATATTTTTCTACTATTTCAACGTCTGTATTCATGCACATACAGTATTTTATAAATAACAGTGCCATAAATATGAAGTATGTACGTTACCTTGAGTTGATCATTGGCCTTATCTTTCCGCAGTTCGTGTAGGAGTTCAGCCAAGAAACTCTCAGTGGTGGTGGTGGCCAAAAACTGAGATGGACTCAGTAGAAAGGCAGATATTCTCTGATCCCAGAGATCCGCAATAGTCATTCTGTAAATAAACTGTGACTTGCGATTAGAAAAGAAGAATGTATGCGCATGCCAATGACGCTACACTGATTTAATAATGCACCCGAATATTAACATAAAAAGCGCATTCTTTAGATTCAAAGACTTACCTATCAGATCACACTTAAAAACATAAATAAAGCAATTAACTATGTAACGTCCAACTATTGAAGTCTCTGGAAATCATGTGCTCCGAAGCTGTCATATGATAACCCGCGTAGTGACATCAGTTCTCCACTTTAAAATTAAAGCCTAAATCGCCGATATTTAAAAAAAAAAATCCCATAACAATTTTTGTTTTCACTATTTAATTGTATATTAAATATTTGTAGATTTTTAAAATAATTTTATTTTAATTTTAGACTCATATAATTTAAACACATTATTGAGCTGAAACAGTGTGCTTTTATTTTGAAACGGTCACTCGATCTCGTCTTTGACGAGCACTTTACTGCCATCGTGTGGTGTTTTAAATATTTAGAGAAGTAGGTCAAAAAGCAACCTAAATTCGAAAATTTCTAATTAGAAATAATAAAATCATACCCTCTACAATGAATAATAAGCTACTGGCTTGTAAGATAATGTGATGTACATCTTATCTTGACAGATATCAGAAGTTTTTTTTTTTTTTTTTTTTTTTTTTTTTGCTGTTATTACATATCAACACTGCTGCTTTTGCAAATAATTGCAAAACAATCCGATATATAAATATCAACATATACATAATTAAAATAAGATATGTTTTTAAGTATGTTAAGTATTAAACATATTAAAAGCGAAATATTTTAAGACATCATTTCACATATCAATCCTAATTTTTTTTTAGAAATATGAATATTTTATTTATATGATTATCACAGTTTGTGTAAAACTAATAAATTAACTTGTAAATGGCAAATTACTTTGCATTTTGTAAAACTCTCTGAAGTTCTTTCTCTAGTGAAGTGTGATGGAGTGACGCAGCGTCGCTCGCGCCCCTGCTCTTCAGTTCTGGAAGCCCCGCGCGCGCGGACCTGCCAACGCCCGGCGCAGACACAAACAGAGAGGATACGGTGAGTGCCAATGACGCTCTAAATATCAACTAGATTTTTCTTCTTATAATCAATATCAGCGGTTGACTTGGTGCAACATCGAGTTATGAATGTGTACTGTATGAATATATTTATTTTGAATGGGTATTTAACGAATTAAACGTGTTAAATGGCACCGGACGGCAGTTAGCACAGGCGGCTAGCTGAGGCTGAGGAGAACCGGTCAGATTTTACCATTAGCGCTTTTACAATTATTATCTTGTTACTTCATCACATATATGTAAGGTCTGTGTTAATACAATAATTAATTCAATTTTTTGTCGGTTAAATAAAAAGCCATTTCTGGCTTCCAACATGTCATCCTTTGCAGTCGCCAGTTGACGACGGATAACTCATAATTTATTTATATTTTCATGTTAGCACATTGTAGCTAATTTGTCTTAAATGCAGATTGAATTATTATGATTGCTATAAAGGGATTGTGCAGTGAATGCTTATTAAAAATGTTGTGTTTTGGTGGCTTTCAGTGGTATAGCATCATTGGAAATTCAGAAATGCTGCATATATGTATATATATATATATGTGTGTGTGTGTATGTATATATATTAGTTGTAATTGTGTCATTGAATCTGAGTTTGTATTGTTTAGTATCGATGACACTGGCAGGCCTGTTATTGATCTCAACTATATATATAGATATAATATGAAATCAGTGGAATATCATGACCCTATAAAGGTTCACGTTATTGCACTAATTTCATAAAAAATTTAAGTGGTTCTGTTGGGTTGGAAGGTACTAGTTGACCATTGTTTGCTGTTGATTTGTGTCAGGGATGTCTCTGTCTCTCTCTAACACATGCATTATTTCTATAGTCCATGTCTTATTTTTTTTAGCACTGTTAATGACTTGTCTGCAGGTTGTTTGTTGTGAAAATTAAAAGAAAGGCATTACTAATGGATATTTGCATCCAAGGTACTGCTTTTGTTTGATTTCTTCTTGTAGACTGAATGATGTACCAGTGAATGAAGTACTAAAGAATTACTCCCTCTCACTCTCAGATGAATTTGTTTGGTAGAGGAGGACGGGGCATAATTTGTACTTGTATCATTATGTATTTTGCAACAAGTTCTCTTTTACTTCTGGTAATTGAGGAAATGCTTTTCCTGCCACAAATGAATCGTTAAACTATCACAGGAAGAAGGCAGGACTTGCATGAGAAGAATGGACGAATCCAGCTAGAACTAATCTATCCTTGTGTTTTATAGTAGTAATAGGCAATATTCAAGTTATTTTTTACACTAATTCTTACTGTAAAGGTTCATTAATGTTCTTCTGATAAGTAGCACCATTTGGTGGGTCTCTAAAGAATAGCAATAGCTTTCAAAGTAATCTATGTAGGGTGGATCATTACTTATGTTTTTACATAACAGCTGTTCGTTCTCAAGTGCAGCTAGAATTAGACAGAATAGCAAAACAAGTTGGCTCACATTTACATTATTAATGTTGCTAATAAAAAAATAGTTATAGTACATTTCTATTGCAAAACTCTTGTATTTACTATATTGTCAGATGTTGAAATAAAATGATTCCACATTAATTTCAGTTTTTTATCACGCTGTTCATGCATAATGTATACATATAAGCTCATCACCCATCACGTCAATGGAAACCCATTTCTCATTTTTTTTAATCTGTTCTGATTTTTCACTCACAATTCTGACTTTTTTCTTGAAATTCTGAGAAGGAGAATACAGAATTGCAAAATACAAACTTAGAATTCTGAGCAAAAAGTCAGAGTTGTGCGATGTAAACTCCGATTTGAGTGGGAAAATGTTTATAATTTTGAGTTTATATTTTGCAGTTCTGTGTTCATATCAGAATTGCGAGAAACAAAGTCCAAATTGTGAGATTAAAAAGTTGCAGTTAACTTTTTATTTTTTATTCCATGGTGAAAACAGGCTTTCATACATGTCAGACTAATTAAGGAAATTATTACTGTGTAAATGTAACTGTCTATAACAAGCATTACTGGTCATTCAATCCCATATGCTTGCAGTGATTTTATTAATTTTATGTGTGTATCATCATATAAATGTCTGATGATGCGTAGTCAAATATTTTCCACCCCAAAAATCAGGGTGGATTTGGGGAAAAAGAAGAATTAGAGGTGAGACTGATTCAAATAGGCTTGTCCAAATGTACCCTGGTTTTAGAGAGCACGGATTTACTGTCTAGGTCTGCACATGAATCAGGATTATATTGCTTTACACAGTCTAGAAATTGAAGGAAACTGAAGTTTGGCATTAATACAGTTATTTCCAGTACACCACTTTTTGTTTGTGGGTTTTTCACTGACTGTAGAATGAGGTCAGGCCTTGCTTCCGCAGATTGCAGTGTGCGAGGGGAAGGAAACAGCCGGGATGGGCTTCCATCTCCTCGTCCTGACCATCTGTGAGCTTGAAGGCTCACCCGCTTACTGCTGCATAGCTCTGCAGAGGCTTAGCTGCTGCTCAGGCGCGGCGCAAACAGCAGGAAATGGTTCTCTCGGTCTCGCGCTTCGGTCCCCTGCTTCCCCTCCGCACACCAGAGGAAAAGGCTGCTGCTCTACTGTTATTTCTGCCCCTGTGTGTCCTCTCCACATGCTTGGGGTCTGTGTGGTGTGGATAGTCGTTTAGCATACTGACCCGCTGTACGATTTGCAGAAACTGGTGACGTTATGCTTGAGTTTAAAGCCGCAGTGTCCCACAATCAAAACAGAGGAGGGGCCGTCAGAGGGGGGCAATTGTGAATGTTTTAAATGTTAACTGTATCAGAAATTAAATAGCGCTTGCTTTTCCTTCATTCTTTGTGTTAGCTATTGGTTGTGATGTAATTTTATTTCATTGTATTCAAAAATTCTTTACAGTGTGTATCTAATATTCGCATTAACGTAATTGCAGACTGTCGTACTAGCTTGTATAACTGACTTTTGTCCAATTTTATTTTTGTTTTAGGGGCCAATTTGTCAATTAGACGCATACAATTTAATAATTTTGTTTACATTGTTATATAAGTGGTTTTTACACATTACAAATATTATTGCCAAATTTATATTCTCAAATTTTAGTGAAGATGCCATTTGTGGCGCATTTCCTAATTTCCACTGTATGACCATTGCAAAAAATAAAATAAATACAAATAAAAAATTGAACAAAAAGACATCTTAATATTTTAGATCTTAGATGGGTTACATTTTCTGTTAATCAACTACTGGGTGCGGATTGTGCAGGTGTGATATTTTAGTAATTTTTTATGGTTAATCTAGGAAATATTTGAGATATCTTAGAACACGGTCAAACTTTCACTCTAACATGTCAGAGACTGAGTTATGAGAGAATATGAATAGTTGAGCACTTGAGGTTGGGTTTAGGTTGTCCTTAGTGGTGTAGTTTTGCATGAGCAAAATATGAGTGTTAAATCACATTATGTAAAGTTTGGAGTATCACTTCATAGATGAGGCTGTGTGTCAAATCACATTGTGCCTCTTTTGCTGATGCTCTTCTAGAATGTGTACTTCAGATTACCTAACAGATTTTAAACTCAAATTGGCTGTCAGACTAAAAAAACACTGAATTGCTCCCCACATCTTTCCAAGCTCTGTCTCACTTACAGTTGTTTGGCTTTTTTTCCTTAAAGTGTGTGTAAAAATGACAGCAAGCGCATCGTGCATGTTAAAAAGAGTGAACTCTGCTGATCTATGTTAGTGTAAAGGTTATTGCACACTGTGTCCGAAATTTTCACTTGTGTTTTTCAGTTTCCTATCAAAATGCATACTACGGATGCGAAAACTCAGAAAATCGAACCTGATACGAATTTTTTTATGATGGACGAAAGTTTCGGAGGCAGTGTGTAAGTGTGATTGACACAACGTCAGGTCGTATTTATTTTTCAGCATGCGAAACTTTCGGACGAAAATTTCGGACTCAGTGTGCAATGGCCTTAAGAATATATTGTTGGTATTGTAACAGTCTGAGTGGAGAATGATCTTGTAATTGATGCACCTAGTCTGCAATCAGAACACAATTGAAGACAAAACACTGTTAACCTTTTAAATATGTGTGATTTTCAGTCTAGTAGTATGCATTTTGCTTAAATCTGACAAGTTTCTGGCTTCAGTTGTTTCCATCAGCTCGGGGTTGGTGGGTAATAGAAAAGCCATAATGCATTTAAATGAAACCATTTCTCAGTCATTGCACATACCATTTCTTGGATGCATATAATATGAGCCAATCACATGCCAGACTAATTAAAGGACATTTATCACTGCACAAATGTAACTATCTGCGAGACATTGAATGGTGTGAAATTGAATTGAATGTGTCTTATTTTTGCTTCTGCAGCAGTTAATGGGGACTGATTAATTTTGCACATTTTGTGTTGATAGCAGCTAGGCTTGTTACAGTTTCTAATGTGGGTGGCTTATGCTTGCGGACCAACAACACATTTAGTTTCTAACACTGAAAAAGCAGCGTGAGAAACTTCACTCGAGAGATTAGGTCTTAAAGTCTGTTGGTATTATACTGACAAATTTAGATGTGGTTACTGATCATAAAATATTTCTACACTGCTTAAAGTCAACTAAAAGTATTTTTAATTAAAATATAGTTCTGTTACAAAAACAGCTGTGTTTTTGAATATTTCACTTCACTTTGTCATAAGAACAACAGTAAGTGAGTCTGGTGTTAGTTTAATAACCAGTTTGATGGATTTAGTGAATAACTTGTAACTAGAAATTCGTTCAAAGCCATTTGATCATGAATCTTTCAACACTTTTTGTGCTGTACATTTGTTTTGTGGTACAGGAAACACTGATTTAAATCATATGGTCAGTTCAGATCATACAGTAAAGGAGAATTTAGTCCTGCTAAATACAGTTCCCGCTCTGAATATTGCTATCATGAATGATCCCATTTCCTCTTTTACTCTTTCTGCTCTCCCTCTCTATATCTGTTATAGAATGCAATAAAGATTTGCTAAAAATATTTTGGCTGTTTCTGTTGTTCTATCTGTATTTTACGCTGCACGTGATGTTAGTGGGCATAGAGATGTTGTGTAATACACATGTGCTTAAGTGTCTCTCTTTACACCTTCTAAACTTGAGACTGACACATTAGTGGTGAGCCAGCTATTACTGAATAAAGTGTCTCATGTGAATGCTTTTGTCTTTCATTGCAGATCTTGAATGAGAACAGTGGATTTGTAAAAGCACAGCTATGCAGACGATCAAGTGCGTCGTTGTTGGTGATGGTGCAGTGGGTAAAACCTGTCTATTAATCTCCTATACAACTAATAAATTCCCCTCCGAATATGTACCAACGGTGAGTATCGTTTTCCTGTTCCTTTCATGTTCCATTGTATTATTGAAGTCTCATGTCTTGACCTGTCATGTTTATGAATTTTTTTTTTTTTTTTTTCCTGCTGGATTTCAGTGGCTGTAATCCTTTTATTGTATGAAAACAAACAAAAATGTTTCCTGAATGTACAAAGAATGCTTTCTTTGCTCTGCTTACAGGTCTTTGATAACTATGCAGTTACGGTTATGATTGGTGGTGAGCCGTACACCCTTGGGCTGTTTGACACTGCAGGTACAGTACAAATTACTTAGTTCAACCTCTTTACTTTCATTTATAGCTTATTAATTAACGTGCATCATCATTAAGCTTTAATAAAACCTGTTTGACAGTAGGAATTTCTCTGGCTTTTAGAGTTTCTGTGATGGAGCTCATAGACTGATGGGGAAAAAAACATTCATGATGATCATTGTTATAGAAATTAGACCTCAGGAGCTTTGGAGCATTCCACACATTCCTGTGGAGGGTGGTTGAGCTTGAAACTGCTTTTTCTGGAGGATTGTGGGACCAAAGTTTTTTGCTCTGCATGTGTTCAAATGCACCATGGGCAGCATGACTGAATGACGTCCATTGGCTACTCAGTATTGCAAATGCACTCTTGGTTTTAATTTATCCTTTCATTTCCATCTCTTTGCAGGTCAGGAAGATTACGATAGATTACGACCCCTGAGCTACCCTCAGACAGATGTCTTCTTAGTCTGTTTCTCAGTTGTTTCACCTTCTTCGTTTGAAAACGTCAAAGAAAAGGTGAGCTTAAATCATTTGAACCTCCCAGGACAATGCATTTTTTTTAGTCGCTGGCCTCTATTTTTGATGTGACATGCTGTTCGTCTCTGCCTGTAGTCCAAAATGATCACCTGCAGTGTTTCCCCACAAGATTTGGTGAAACTATTGGGGTGGACCTTGGTCCTTTTAGAGGGATCCAGGGACATACAACATTTTATACATTTTGAAGTTAAATGCATTAATCTGGTGCACTTTTAGATTTTAAAGCTCCAACCCATTTTCAGTGTCCAAATTGAATAGAGTACAAAGTCTTGTACCTGGACTTTAAGGTGGACTCCATTTCTCTTTTTAGTTGTGGTAGTGTTTCAGTCTGTTACATTCACATTGGTGTTGTAGAAAGCCAGACAATTAGAATATAATTGTTTTATTTTTAAATTATTATTATTAGTAATTAGGGGTGACCCCGAATAGTCAAAGTTTCGATAGGAGGAGACTGATTCGACTCCCAATCTCAGTCGAATATTCGCGGGGTGTTATGTTCATGCCATTTTGGCTATATGGGGATTCTCAAATGTCTGATTTCACATAGAACTACCGGTTTTAATATACAAGTTAATATACAGCTCATTAAGATAATGCTGCAATTAAGAATCTGAAAAGAAAGAAGCTTTAAATAAATATTTTAACGTGCGTGAATAAATCCAACCACCCCTATAGATTTAAGGTTCACTTTCCATAATCTGTGACCGACAGAGCAGCATCTTGGCGGCAGGGATTTAAATCTTTAACAAGACTCAAATTGACACAGGCAGAGTGAAACACTGCATTTTTTTTCAATCAGGTAGGGTACAAGTGATTTAAAAACATTTCAGCCGGTTCATATATATCGTGTATTATTTATCTCGTATAAGATGCATTTGGGTGAGTTACGCTGCAGTAAAGAGCTTCATTGTACTACGGTGATTATCTCTTCATTGCACAGCGTGAGCAGTACAAACAACAATGCAGAATATTAATAACTATGACTGGGACTGTCATATACATAACATTGTAATGAGAACACTATGAGAACGCTGTGAATTTTTAGAGTTTAGTTGCCGTGTTTCTGCACGTTGTTGTGTGAAGAATGCGTCCACAAAATGAGTTCTTTCAGAGCTGTGCAGACAAGTTCATGCATTCAGGGCATTTTGTGCAGATAAGTCGTAATATAACGTTATGTTGTATAAATAACGAAGCGTATTCTATATGAGATAAATCCCATTGATTAAAAACCTGCTATCAGATGCTTCATTCTAGCCCACTGGTCATCTTCAGCGCGTGCAGCTCAAAACAGAAAAGCAGAACATTAATAACTTCTGTCATATACATAACGTTATAATGAGAGCACTTTTGTAAAAAATGTGAATTCTTAGGGTTTCGCTGACGTTTAATGCTATCTTTTAATCAAAACATAAAACATTATTTTTGTATCTGCGAGGCATCCGTAATACATTTTCCCTGTGTGTTAACGTCAGTAATTATGATTGTCGAATGTCTGACTTGACTCTTGGTAATGTATTTTGCCCCAACCCCCAAACATATGATTCAACTATCAGTCGACTATCAGCAAGATTCAAAAATTCAGATTCGACGATGAAAATCCTTAGTCATGGACACCTCTAGTAGTAATAGAAGTAGTAATGGTAGTAATTGCACTGTTTTTAAGACAGTAATGGCTCGTTTCCACTGAGCGGTACGGTACAGTACGATTCGGTACGGGTAACCCTAATCAGGCTTGCGTTTCCACTGCCAATAGTACCCTTACTTGGTAGGTGTGGTGTATTCCAGAAAGTAGCAATCGACGATAAAGCACGACAATAAGCACAACTCTGCCTTTTTGTTAAATGTCAGTTTTAATGAACAATAATAGTCATTATAAAATTATAAGTACAAAGTATAAGAGGCTTGTATAAGAGGAAATAAAGACAAAAGCAAACAATTCAGTCAAACATATGCTACAGGTCAGCGCTGTGCTACGGTAAAGTTCAAATTTAATATATAAAGTTAAACATAACTTTGTGCTCAGCCAAAGCGATATGACCAGGAACAAATAATAGATTCATGAGACCACGAATAACTGTTAAATATAGCCTACTCAAAACGAATTGTATCTCGTGTTTAATCACTACAACGACATCAGAGCCAGAGGCAAATTTCGGAAGGACTAGCCGAGCTAAGGCTGCTCTAGGCGGATACATGAGCAGTGAACGCCAGCTGATCGCCTGGAGCTCCGAAATCGGCATAGCAAATTTTCAAATAGGCGCTAACTTTATAAATAAACCGCAGATTTGAGTTTTAAACAATTAAACATTAAACATTCTCGCCTGAAAAACTCTTAAAACTACATTTCATGACACATAACAGTAATATTTAGAAAATGACCCAGGTTTTTGGGTAATGACGTTTCACAAGTCCACAAGAACGCATATTGAGAAACGGCTATTGTCTGTGTGAAAATATGAAATTATAAAATACTCTTTTATTTTTATATATATATATATATATATATATATATATATATATATATTTATTTTATTTTATTTTATTTTTTTTGTTTGTGTTTGCGCACTCTGATGTAAGTAAGCCGAACACTTGAGCGGAACGAGTGAAGGAGAAGCTTTATCCCCTTGTATCACGCAAAAGTGACGATTCTAGTCAACCAATCAACATTCTGCAGTGAGTTTAGCTCCACCCTTTTGGTACCCTTTGCTGTGCTAGGTACTCCAACGGGAGGGTACCGAAAAAGTGGTACGGTACGGATCGCTATTTTGGTACCATTCACAACTTCTGACAGTGGAAACGGAAATAATTGAGTACTGTACTGTACCAAACCGTACTGCTCAGTGGAAACGAGCCATAATATATTACTATTGTAATGCAATTTCACTCTAAAATAAATGTAAATGGAAAAATGCTTTATAGTAAGTATTACTTTAAAGAAATTTACTATACAAGAGTTCAACTATTGAGCTGTTATTTTGGCGGAAGGTTTACTAATGCGTCTCATTACAAATCTAGTGAAATGCTGTAATCACCTGTCCATGAAAATGTTGGAAATTATGCGAATGTGAAAACAATGCATAACTGTTGCATTTCTAAATGATTCACAAACTAATCACTTGAGCAAAGTGTGTTCTTCGCTTTGAAACATGCTGCACAACAAACTATATTCTTATTTAAATTGCAGCATTTTGTGAATTGATAAGCCATATCATGCTTTTGATTTTAGTTTGTTTGCAATGCTTTGCCAAAGCAGTAGCGCAAAACACAACGTCGAAGACATTTTGTTATGTGAAGTGTAAAAATGTTTTTGCTTTATTATGAAACTGGCGGGCCATCATAGTATAGGTAATTAATGGGAAACACTGATCTGCGATTTTGTTAGTAAGTTTTCAGTCTGGCTTTACTAGTTATAGAACAGTTACACAAGTTGATTGGAAAAAAGGGTCTGATCCTTTGGCCTTTGTCCTACAGTGGGTACCTGAGATCACCCACCACTGTCCAAAGACCCCCTTCCTGCTGGTGGGGACGCAGATTGATCTGAGAGATGATCCTTCTACCATCGAGAAGCTTGCCAAGAACAAACAGAAACCCATCACTCCGGAGACAGCAGAGAAGCTGGCCCGTGATCTGAAGGCTGTCAAATATGTGGAGTGCTCTGCTCTGACGCAGGTGAGTGAGGTCTCATGCACAGCACACAATTGTAATGATATGTTCATGAATGTATATCATTTACTTTATAAACAGAAACTGCCTCTTTAGTTGGTCATTTAACATGCCAAAATATCCTCAGTAAGATTGTTCTCTTAGATTTCAACATCTAAAAATGTTTTCAAGTCATTCTCAGTGGTTAGAAGAAGTGTCCTGATGATATAGGATTAAGATTTGACATTTGATTTTTGAAACAAAGTCTTTCAGGTGTGTTTTGTATTTATTTATATATTTATTTCAATTTATGTACTGTTTATGTTACAAGAAAGTGGAAGCTTCACAGCATTTGGTCAGAGGCTCAGAGACTTGGTGGCTTGTTTGAATTTTTATGTTTTTAAAAATTATCTTTGGTTTGTCATCAGAGGTTGATCTGTCATTGACCAGCAATTCTTCTTGATGCTTGCTAAAATATAATTTATGTAACTGCATAGGTGATTCTTTCACAATAAGACCAAGAATGTATTTTAAAGTAGCTATTATGATTTTATATGATGTTTGGCACTTTTTTTTTTTTTTAAGCCTGCCACACTAATTTATCCATTTTCATAATTTGAAAGTATCATTCATTGGCGTGTGTGGTATCTGCACCTGTAGAGTTACTACTTAGTGGTTCTTTCTGTGCAACAAGCTCTTTTACAAGCAGCTTCTCTTCCTCACTAGCTGCTTTTCTCTGTTGAAATTTGCTAGTTCCTCTCTTTATATCTCACCTCTTCTCTCTCTCTTTCTCATCTGTTTTCTGTAACTGCTAACATTGGTGCTTTATTCTGTTTCCCTTCCCTTCTGTGTTCATAGCGAGGTCTGAAGAATGTATTTGATGAAGCTATCCTAGCTGCCCTCGAACCTCCTGAAACGCAGCGAAAACGGAAGTGCTGTATATTTTAAACCTCTCTCTTTCTAACGCCCCACTCTTTCCCAGATGTTTGCTGCTTCCTTTAGTTACCTCTTGCTCCACAGAAATGACAAGTTTCCCAATCTCTTAAGTGACGTCATAAATATGTATCTTGTTTCACCAGTACTAAAGGATTTGCTTTTGCCATTTTCTTTTTTCTACTTTTTTGTTGGCTTTGGAGACTGCTAACGTTAGACCCATCTATTGAGAGTGACATTTGTCTCCTTTCTACAGATTTTTATTATTATTGTCATTATTTGCACTTTGGGTTTGAAAATAAAAAATGTGGAAGTTTACAATGAAGGGTTGAATATATAGTTTTTTGCTTTAAGTACTATGTTGCTTTAGACATGAAGGTTCATAGTCTTTATTTCATTGTTAGTGTTAAGAGCAGACAAAGGTGAAATAGTTCATTACTTTGCTGCTCAGTTTATTTGCAAGAATCACTATTCCTTATGTCAGTGTATTTATTTTGTACTGCAACAATTGTATCATATAAAGTTAATTGTAAACTTAACGTGTGGCTACAATTTGCAATTTGGTGCCATTCTTATCCTTACAGCGTCTTGAGAGTTTAAATGGCTTAATATAATCCTGTGAACTGATTTGTGCCATTAATAAAGGACAGCTGCAATTGCCATTACTTAATGCGTCTCTCTCATCAATTAATGCATAATGCTGTTTAAAGAGTAAATGTGTTTTTAAATTTTTTTTTTTTTTTTTTTTTTTTTTTTTTTTTTTTTAAATGGCCTCGATCAACTTTGATGCCAACACTAACACAAGAATGTTATACATTACCCACAGTGTCTTTTTGCACAAAGCGTAGTCCACATCTACCTTCCACCAGTTGTTTGTGAATAAATCCTTTTCACTATGGCTCACACAGTGGGGCCTTGTCACAGAATTCATTTGAGACATGCTAACAGAGCTCGACTGGACAATAACTTCTCAGACTACTCTTCTGAGGACAGTTTTCTCAAACAATGTCATACTTATTGTTTCCAAGTGCCCAGCAGTTCCTCCTTGGCTCTAATCTGGGCATGTGCACAGAAAAGTGTATTGTACATGTTCTCTCTTGCTTTAGCTGTTACTTGAGGTGTTTTGTCAACAAACAAAAATAATGTGAAATTCTCATGAAAGTGGTGTTCTTGCTCAGTTCGCCCAGATGAGGGCAGTCTTGTAGCAATTCCACAGTGCAGGTTGCATTCTCTTGCAGATCATTTGTCCCTGTGAATGTTTGTTATTTCACCCAGAGGCCTGAGTTTCTGTTTGACCAGCCCTTCACCTCACCAACCCTTCGGTCTCTGAGCCTGTGTTTGCTTGCACTTCCACTTTCTTGTTTGACACCTTGTGTTGTGTCAGAATGACTGCACAGCATGGCTAATTAAGTTGGTTTTTCAGTTGACTGGGTTTTACTCAATAGTTGCTGAGGAAGTATTAAAAATTGTTTACATTTTATGAAATTGGCCAACCATCTGAAATTTTTATTTTTAGGTCATTAGCGGGCCCACATGGAATATGTGTCTGCAGAATTGGTCATTAATAAAATTTGACGCATCCCATATGGCTAGTCCACCCAAAAATGAAAGTTGTCTCATTTACTCACCCTAGTGTCATTCCAAACTTATGACTTTCGTTTTTCTGCAGAACACAATATATTTTGAAGAGTGTTGGTAACCAATTTAATTTCCCATTGACTTCCATTATATGTAAAAAAATAAAATGAAAAATAAATAAATAAATAAAACATGCAATGGAAATCAATGGAAACTGAAACTGGTTACCAACATTCTTCAGAATATCTTCCAAGTTTAAGTATCTTCCAGTTTAGGGTGGACTATCCTCCTTGCTTTAAGATACTAGTAGGAGTACAACATTCTTTTGCATAGTTTGAAAAGATACTTTGCCTTTTTTAAATCCATTTTGCAGATTGTCTTTCAAAATAAACAGAAAATGCGTCCGAATTGAATATTTTCCTTTTTTGGCTTTTTCCCAATTGCTGTTCTTAGTTGCTTGTTTCACTGTAAATGTTAATTTGTTTTAGGCATTTCCTACACATTTAAATTTGGTTTATGCTGCTTATCCATTATTTTTTACGATGCTGTTCTTATATTTTGCGTTTTCAAATGTCCAAAATCATTGAATCATGTTGCATCTGGCAGAAGTGATTTTGTTCCCAACCCACCCATTGATTTTCTTTTCTTTGTGTGTTGACCCATGTTGAGTGTCCATCTCTCCCTTGCTTTGTGTTCACAGAAAGGCCTAAAGAACGTATTTGATGAGGCGATTTTGGCAGCCCTGGAGCCCCCAGAGCCCAAGAAGAAGCGTAAATGTGTGCTGCTATGAGCGCCCTGTTACACATCTATCCCCTTCCCTTCTTTGCTCTGCTAAGGCTGGTCCACAGCTTTACACTCTAAAAAGCAATGTGTAAAAGAAGTGAGTTTCAATATTTGCTCTGCAATAAAGATATAAAGAGTACCCACCATACACATGCACATACACACACAACAAAAACCACACGCGACCCACATGCCCATTAATATAAAAACCTAGAGGGCCTTTTCTAGTTTTGATTCCAGGGGTCTTACTTCTGTACTTCATGGTGAGATTTATTAGAGATGCTGCCTTGGTTTGCCAGCCGTGTTTTGGCATTTAAGTGGGTTAACGTAACATACAGTAGTAGCGTTGCACAGGCACTCTCAGTCACTAAAGTCTTAAGTAGGTTCAGGTTGTATTTATTTCCATTGTGCTGTGCAAACATCGTACAGTGTTCAAAATGGCAACCAAATCTCTCTGACCTGATCTGAAACGTCACTAGCCCAAGAAATAAAAGAATTATTATATTTGGAGATGTTCACGAGTCTGCCGTAATCCCTCTTCCTCCCTCGAACAATATCACCTGAAGTGCTTAGAAATAGCTCCTTATTCTTTGCCAATATTCCCATTTAATAGGCATTCAAGACAGTAGTCCTGTAAATGGTTCAGTTGCTTTCCGTGTATAATTTTGACTCTTCATAAAAAAATTGGTCTGTCTCAAGCAGGGAACTTTCTAACAGTGTTAGCAGAACAAGTGGTGTGTTCTAATGCGTTGCTAGGGGCCATGGAAGCGTTTTTCCAGAACTTGTGATGCATGTAGGTAAGCCTCCAGGTTCCTTCGGATAGGTTAACATTAATAATAATGTAAGCTGACAAAAGTTGTTGTAGGCTCCAGTTGTTTTTATTTTACCAAATGTTTTTTTTTTTTCTTTTTTCTTTTTTTTTTCTTTATCTTAATTTTATTTTCCTCAAAGGTTCATTTCACTCATTTTTGTTTAGGATCAGCAATTCTCTGATCCACTTGTGGTTTTTAAGAAAGAAATCATGCAACAGTTGAATGTTTATGTGGTGGTGCAAGATAACCTCTCTCAGAACCAAGTTTAATAGTGCAACACAGGTGGATCAGAGTTAGTTTGATTTCCAGTCTGTTTCCCCTCCCTAGTTATTTGTTTTTATTTTTGTTTTGGTGTAAACCAAATGATCTGTATGAAGTCTCTCCTTTGTACTGTATATGCATTCTTTTGAGAGAAAAATATTAAACTTATACCTTAATTGCCTTTATCATGTTCCAATCCTTTTCTTAAGGTGCTGCATGCATTGTAAAATGAACACTGAACTGAATCTTTACTTAAAGGAACACGTTTGTGTTCTGTGTACTTTTTTTAACCGATAAGCAAATTTCTTCATGAATTTTCCTTTTTCCCCAGCCTCAGCAGTTTTTGGACTCGGGACTATAGTTGTTAGTCAGTTTGATCATTTCTGCCAGCAGGGTATGCTGTATGTCCATATAGGTAAAGGATAGCCTCTTGATCAGTAATCTGTAGCAGTGAAGGCTTAGTGAGTATTTTTCAAAATACATTCACATGGGAATATTACATTAGTCATTTTTTTTCACAAAAATGTAAGTGCATAATTTAGGTCCATTTAAATGTGCTTCATAACAGCCACATTAAAGCAGGAAAGATGTAATTTGGACTAAACAGTAAAACTTTATCCCGTTTCAGTCTTATTACTGCAAAAGGCTGGTTTCGCACATCTTGTTAACATTTCAATTTTTGCACAGTTGCAGTTCACACAGCCATTGTTTAATACAAATATGCCTGTTTGATGCAAGATTTTCATGTTTTTCAGTATGACTAAATGCAGTTTGGAATGACCATTTCGATTTATATTTTCACTTTGTGTGATTTTAGTTTTTATATATTTTCAGTGACCTACTCCTGATAAGCATTTTATTCACAATATGGTGACCACTGAAATGTTTTGTTTTCTGCAAATAGCTGCAGCTCTGTTACTAGGTTTTACCTGTTAAAGATGTTTAATATTTTATGTTCTTACATTCCTGGCTGTAAATTATCATTAAATATCCCATTTTAGCTCAATCTATTGTTTTTAGCACACAGTCTACTCAAGATTTATAGATTACGCTGGGGTGGATGAGTTAACACATTCCTTGAGTGTTTTACGTGATGGCTGTCAGTGTACACTTGTGTTAAACAGCCACAGAAAACCATGAATTGTGGAACGGCAGGTATTCCTTTGGTTGGTTGGTGGGGGTGTCCACCTGCATGACTTTACTCATTATCAGCATCATTATCAGTGTGCAGGTTCAACCTACTGACAACTTTGCCAGAACGCAGATGCTGTTATGAAAACATCACCAGCTGTGCTGCCGTCATCGGGTGAGTCTCACGAGAACCTGTCAAGAAGCTGCCCGGGTCGTGTTTCACTCCACAAATCAAAAGGAGGAATTTAGACTTATTGTTATATTTGAGTTTGAGTTTGTTTCGGTCTATTTTAGGGCTGTTAAGATTTATTTTTACTTGTCATTTAGACATTTTCATCACAATCAAGCATGTTTTCTAGTCATTACCATAATGTTAATATAATAAATTCACTATATGATTAAAAACTATGTAGCAATGTACAATATCACAGTTTTTGTTGAACTTCTCATGGGTGAAAGATGAAAAGGGGTTTTCAAGCATCATATTTAATAGAGCTTTAACAGAAATCACAGAAGACACCCACTAAACTGTCATTCAGTATAAGTTCATATACCAAAAATACTGTTAGTATATTATTGTATTAGATCATATTTTGAACAAGAATAATTCTATGACTTTAAAAGACTCTGTTTAAGAATTTCAGTGCAGCCCTCAAAAACTAATTCATTGTCATTTTAAATATCTACCCATCTTTGCCACCACCCTTCAGATCATCAGGTTTTACCCATATGTCAGCCAGAAGTTTTCAGTTATTTAAAACAAAATGTAGTATGATCACTTATTCTTTTATATATCTTAAATACATGTCAGAATAGATGTTGTTTCATTTTACATAAACACATCCGTTATGCTGAATGATGAAACATTAAACATTTTACTTGCAATTAATATGCTTTCTATGTAAAATCACTTGTAAATTTAATTTGATGTGGACCTCAAAATAGGATGTATGTAGAGAGAGAGAGAGTGTGTGTTAGGTACTATTGTGCCAATCCAATTTTTATAGGTCTATTCTTTCACAATTTCTTTATTTGGACCCTTGGTTTAGTGGCCTTGTGCCTTAAAAGAAGGTAAGCTTTTTTCCCTTCTTAAGACATGTCTCTGTGTTTCCTGAGGGCGAGTGTTTGTACTCAATGACTTGTACACGTGTATCCTCAGAGGTGTGATTTGAGGTCAGTGTGATCCTATGCAGGTCTTCCCCATCACTTCATGCTTTGTACTCACAATTTCCAGGTGAATGACTTTGAAATGTTAAACTTTTATCTGAGAATAGGGGTGATTTGTCATCTGGGCAAGACTTAAACAGATTGTCCAAGCTGTCCACTGCTTTTGGATCTCTCCTGTCCTAAGTGAGAGAGCTGCAAAGCTGATTCCCATCCAAAGAAAACACTAGGTTTGACGTTAGTTTCATTGCCCTCCATGCTCTTCTTGGAGAGTGTTGTGATGTCTCCCGCAGGATGGCATTTCTCTTCATCATGTCTGAGGGGCCAATTAGAGCCAAAGGCTAAACCTAGAAGGCCGCAAAAATCGCATAAGCCTCAAAAGACCTATAAATATTAGCGGTAGAGGTGACAAACCCAACTCCATATCTTTCAGGGATGGTGTTGTCAAGCTTAAGTCTGCACAGCGAGAGATCAAGCCGCAGATAAGCCAGAAGAGGGCTGGGTTGAAGCCTCAGATGTGCCAGTCAGTGTGGGATGTGTTGAAAGGTTAGGCCGTGGACTGCGACTGCTATGAGCGTTGAAATATTTTTGAGTCTTAAATCAAAAACCCACATCCCCTGCTCCCCGCCACCCTTTGGCCATCTGTAACGTGGCAACAAGCAGAGCTTAAACTCAGAGTCTTGCATACATACCGCGACTGCACTGTAAGAACACGCAGGCTGTCTTTATGTTGGATTGGCTTTGGGAACATCTTAGTCTCTCACACTTTCTTTTTCCCTAGTCTTTTTTTAGGACATGAAATACAATTAATGCTACTTTTTTTGCTTCCTTTTGGTTTTGATAGTCAGATTTAGGCTATATATGAAAAATATGATTTTAATGTTTATTTTTACTCACACCTTAAACTGCACTCTAAAAAATTCTTTAGCCTAAATTTAAGATTTACATATATGAATTGCATATGAAATTTCAATCTGTTTGGATTACACAATTTTAACATAAACTTAATGTGCTGTATTTGGCAGTGATATTTAAATGAAACAGGAAAGGTTTCTGTAATTGTAATAATAAATGGAAAGTTTAAAATATTTATTAATCCATATTTTGGTGTGTGTGTATTTTCTATGTCTTCTTTTGTTTGGAAGTGCACTGCTTTTAAAATATACATTTTATCAGTATGTTTTCCCTGGGGAAATACATACTTTGCTACACTAAGGAGAAATTCTGCAAGCCAGATTTTATTTTTATTTTCTAAACATGGCAAAAGTTGACCCTATTAAGTTATATATTAAATTTGGTTAGAATTAGTTGCTAATAACTCTAGAATCATCATAGTTACAATCAAAATGTTTAGTCTGATTCCTTCAATGCTGATCTTATGCACATCCATTTCTGCGACGCATTATGAAGAGAATTGATGGCCATTTTTACAAGCTGACCTAAATCTGCTAAACACAATGTTCAAGCTTAACGAAACTGGACACACAATAGACAACAGGTCATTCTGAGGACACACACAAAGTTTCATAAAATCCTACGAATGAGGGCAATACAACTGAAAAAACACTAACTCCACAACCGTATGATCCATTAAGTTAAAAATTGGTATGACCTTCTATGTTGGATGTCCTGACATATCCTCAAATATGACTCAGACACTTCAAAAAACATGGCAAACTTTCATATAAACTTTATTACACATTTTCTTACAAAATATTCTTAAATTCTTATACAGTTATCTTATTAAATTATCTTATACACTTAATTATCTCTCTTATAAACTTATTTATCTTATACACTCATTTACTTATCTATCTCATAAACATACACATATCTATCTTATACACTTGTATAATTATCTATCTTATACACTTATTTTATACACTTATACCTATACACTTATCTTAAACAATTATCTATCTTATATGTAGTTCATCTAGTACCTTAAAGGGTTAGTTCACCCAAAAATGAAAATGATCCTGTTATTTACTCACCCTCAAGGCAGGTGTATATGACTTTCTTCTTTCAGATGAATTCAATCGGAGTAATATTCAAAATTGTGGCTCTTCTAAGCTCTATCATTGCAATCAGTGGGTGTTTCTGTTACACAGTCCAAGACATGTAAAATAAAGTGTGCGAATCCATAAAAAAACGTGTCTCACATGGCTCACAAAGGCCTCCTGTAGCAAATCGATGCGTTTTTGTAAGTAAAATATCCATATTTCAAACACGTTCGGGATGACCAGGCTAATGGAAAGGAAATGGGATGCTTGGATGGAGATGGGTTTCCAAATAATGACTTGGTCCACAAATCAGTACAGTATGCCAATTGAGAATTCATTTGTAGTCTATGAGTAATATTAATGTTATAAACTGAAAACAGTGGCTGAGAAGCAGTAAAACAGAAAGCGCAGCCACTCTGATGTATGGCATCTTTGGCGGCTTCACTAAAAATTTCACAGCCTGCTGATCAACAAAACAAAACAAAAAATAACAATTAACATTTGTACAGAGGTCATGTCAGTCCAGCCATTAATTCTGATGAGATATGCAAAAAAAATTATAATAATTTAAACCTCAAATCCATCCTTGCAGCAAGTCACTTCGTAGACAAAGCCGAATCCTCCTTGACCCAGCTTGTCGCCGATTTTATAACATCTGCGGATGTGGCCTATTAAAAGATAAACAATTTCAGTTAGTATGAAATACCATTTTATATATACATTTTATCTTATTTCATTGTAAAAAAGTTGCTTCCTTAAATTTCTAAGTACAGTCAACCTAGGTGTTTAAGTCGCTTCAAATTAAATTACACTAAACTGACTTAAAAATGAGTTGAATCTTGTATAACCTTTGGAGAAAAAGTTGAACTTATTTTTTATGAGTTAATGTAAAATCACGTCATGACTTACAGATCATATATATATATATATATATATATATATATATATATATATATATATATATATTTTTTTTTTTTTTTTTTTTTTTTTTACAGTAACTCATAATAACATTTTCTAATTCTCATGGATTTATTATTCTTACCCTTGCCTGGGACGTCCTGCTCCGGCTGTTCCTCAACAGCAGGATGGACTTTAGAATCTGGAGCTATATCAAATCAAATACATCAATAACATATCACATACCATTTTGGGGGCACATTTGACTTGATATATTAAAATTAAACTTTTCTAAACACTGTGAATCGATTTGTCTAAACTCTAGCTTACTGGCAGGTTTGGTAATGATACTCAATAAAACTAATCTCAGATCATGCTCTGGTTAAAAACCTTTAATTTAATTTCTGTGATGTGTGTGAGGATGACAGCAGTGTTTTGGGACCATGATTATTAATTTAAAAAGGAAGAAGAACAGAATCAGCCTGAAGTTGAAACAGGACATGTTGATGTGATTGTACCATTGGTAAATTTCTGATATGAAATTTGAACCTGGTACTTCTTCTCAGCCTCAGCCAGCGCGTATTTAGTGCTTCTTTTTCTTTTTCTCCTCTCTCTCTCCCTCCTTTCCTCCATCAATACCACTAACAACATATCTTGTACATCGTGGTATGTAAATATAGCCGCTAAGGCAGGTCTGCTTAAAGTTTTTGACACGTTAAAGCGATAAAGAAATATAAATGAATGAGAAAATACAGGTCTTAGATACAGTGCAGAAACTGTTTGGGACGAAATATTTAATGGCTGTTTCACCACCTTCCTTGAGGTACCCAAAGATTATAAATAAATTATAAACATTTAAGATTATAAATAGCCTAACAACAATTTATACTTTTACAAAAATAGATATATTCTCAAACCATGGCAAAAACAAACGTGTACAGAATTTAGTACATTTAATTTTATGCTTATCTATTAACTTTATCTGCCATTTTAATTTAATAAAAAAAAAAAAAAAATCTACTTTTTTGAACTCCTCCTAGACCAATTGTCAGATCTACACTGAACTTTGCAGCTCTAGACCTTTTTGGCAAAATGTTATCAAAAGAAATGTTATCTATTAAACAGTTTAGCAGATTTAGCAGTTTGTTCATTTGGAGGACAAGTCATTTTGAAGAAACGTTTAGTTCCATGACTTTTTGATGCTCAACATATAGACAGAAACCAGTTTGGAAACATCTGCAGCCCAAAAATTATTTGATTTATGTTTTGGTAGTTGATTGTTAAATTTACTAACAATTTCTGAGTGAAAATTGTAAATCCTACAGCACATTTTTTCAGTGTATGTTTTAAGTGCAGAGAAGCCAGCAGTGGCTCCTCTAATCCTTCAGTTTAGTTTATTGTGACACGCCAATTCGCTCATGGTGTTCAGATACATGTGTCGCGTCCATGGGCCACCTCCTTCGGTCACCACTGCATGAATAAGAACCCCTCAGGTGTCTTGGGTGTCCCATCTATCCATAAACCCTCAGCTTATCTGTTGACAGCCTGTCCCGTCTGCTAAGCAGCTCATCTCTCTGACCATACTTCCATATCATGGATGCAGAACAACCATGTCCAAACTAGTGATACCAGCATGCAGTCACAGTGCAGGTGGCTGGGAAATCTCAGTTGGTAAGACGGTATAGCTGAGGTTGATGGATTAAGTGTAAGGCCTGTTTATGACCATATCCTCTTTTTTATTTTTGGTAATTGTGATCTCATGACCTGTGATCTACACCTGTGGATCTGATATCTTGGCCACATGGAAAGCACCTCCATAGTTTTAGTAATTGCATCACCTCTGAGATATGTGGATGCAAATTTAGATTCCTGACTGCTGGGCAGAGGGGGTTTGCATCAGGCAGGAAGGCCTTATATATCACTGCATGGTGGATGAGCCAGTATAGAGAAATTCTCTGTGGTTCATTCTCAAACAATACTTTGCGCTGAGCCGCTGCCCAGCTTGAACCTTAAAGTCTTTAATGCTGCTCCCAATGACAACCATTAGTTTTTTCCTTAAAATCGGAATTGTTGAGTGTAAAGGTACTCTCAAGTAATTCTTCATCTTTTTTGTTCCACCTCCTTCAACTTAAACTTAAAGGAATATTTCAAACAAAAATAAAAACGCACAGGCCATCCAGGAACAGCAACAGATTTGGAGAAATTTAGGTTCTCAATAGATCCTCTGCAGTGAAATTCCATAGTCCATAATAATGCGTGAAAAGTTTTCCTCTCACATCAAAATCCAACAACATATTGATTTAGAACTCTTTTGCACTGTTTTGGCTTGTTAACAGTGCTTGATCGGTGCATATTTCTCTCCTGATTCAGACGAAATAACTTTTTCACTAGTGAAAGCAATATTATAGATAGTGGACAGAAATAGAAAACACACAGTTTTTCACTTCACAAGATATTAACTGATGGACTGGAGTGGTGTGGATTACTGTGATGTTTTTATCAGCTGTTTGGACTCTCATTCTGATGGCACCCATTCACTGCAGAGGATCCATTGATGAACAAGTGATGTAATGCTACATTTCTCCAAATCTGCTCCAATGAAGAGACAAACTTGTCTATATTTTGATTTGCCTGAGGGTGAGTAAATTTTCACCAAATATTCATTTTTGGGTGAACTATATTCTATGTTTGGTTGTTGCCTTAAATTTTTTAAGTATAATCAAATTAGCTGTGCAACTTTTTAGTAGATTGAGTTGAATATGTTAAAAAAAAAAATTGTAATTGGTTAAATTATTTTAATTATTCATCCACTTCAAACTATTTCGTTCTTATGATCATCTCTTTTGTGATAAGGGAAATCGATACTTGGCAGTAATGGGTGAATTCCTGATTCCTGTTTCTTTTTTAGTGGAATTCTGAAATGCATGAGGAATAATAATTACTGCTTGATTCTACACCAGTGCTTGGTATCAGGATAAGGACTTTGTGAGGGCCCTGGGTCATTGCACAACCTGAAGCTTCACAAAAAAGTGAAGGAAGAAGGGGGAGGAATATAGCAACTGTCATCACAAACAAGAAACATCTGTCTCATTTGTGTAACTTGTTTTCTTTTAATATGAGAAATATGTTGGTAGAGATCTGTGAGTTTTGAGGAAGGCCTGGGAGGAGAGAGGAGCGCTTACATTTCTCTTTTTTTTCCTCCCCATTTCACTCCTGGAATCATTCTTCCGGACCTTTGGTGAACTTGTGCCTTTGTCTGCAGACACATCCACTCCTCATGTCCTCTAAGGTGAGTTTAACTACAACAGAGTGAAACGTTAGTGGAGAAATCTGTACTCAGAATGAAATTACCATATTTTTTAACGTAGAATAATATATATATATATATATATATATATATATATATTTTTTTTTTTTTTTTTTTTTTTTGTTAGACATTGACATTGACAAAACACTATGTTAAAATATGTATACATCTATTAATTAAATAAACTTGCATAATATGCATAATCCTTTTGCCTATATATATATATATATATATATATATAGTAAATAAATAGCATATTTGCCATGCACTTTAATGTCTTGGCTAATCAAACGAATGTTACTGTGATTACTTCAGAGACCAAAGTCATATTAAAAGTAGCTGAAAGGCTAAAGCCCCTGATCTTTGAGTTCCTTTATTGAATTGTAGGTTGATAATTATATTATGTCCCAGGAAAAGCCTTTCCAAATATTAAATTACTGTGTGGTATTTCCCATCAAAGAGGCGGTGACAGGGCCATTCTGTTGACAGGATTAGATTTCTCATAGTGAAATCTCCCTCGAGCACATTTTAGATCTGTTCTCATACTGATTTTTCCACATTTATGCCTACATATTTTTTTTTTCCCCAAATAGCCATAGGATAAATTTCTTACAGCCACAGACAGTTGTCCTTAGGTGTGTTTAAAAGTCACACTGAAACATCCATAGTGAATCATGTGTTTCAAAACCACGCAGCACGAAATGGCAGCGAATAAAAACAGTTGTGTTTTAGGCCCCAATATCTCTACTTCCACAAACACAGGATGTGCTGGATATTATGAGGATTTTGCCATGATTTCTCCAGCCTGCATGCACAGATATGCCCCCTGCTTTAATTTCCCGGTGCACAATAAAAGGCAAACCCTCCGCTCTTCAAACCACCTCTTCCTGTTCCTCAAAGCAGCTTATTAGTAACAGACATCGGTATAACCAAAGAACGGCAAAGAATATGGAAGCAGACGTTAAAATGTACATATAAAATGAGATGGTGGGATTGTTTTGGACTACAGTGATATGCACGCTCTCACGCTTTTCCAACAACTGTAAAAAGCCAGAGGTGGCTTGATGACATATGAAACATAAATTAAAAGTAAAATGTGTCAGCTCGGTTGAAAGGAAAACCGGAGGGTGTAATCTACCCGTCGACTGTTACGACAGCAAAGTTAGGCCCTTGATAGGGTAGACAGTAGTATCCTAAAGCAAGGGTGGAGCGGTGTAGTCTGTGGTGTTCACTTGCAATAGAAACATAAGATTTAGCAGCCCAGAGTCATGCTTTTCTGTATAGGTTTCTATATGTTTAAACTCAGCCAACAGTGTAAGATTTTTTTATGCATTCAAGTTTTTTTTTTTAAAGTATGCATTAAATTGATCAAATATGACAGCAAAGATATTTATAATGTTGCAAAAGATTCCAAATCCTGAAAAATTATAATAATAATATGAAATGCTTCTTAAGCATCAAATCAGCATTAGATTAATTTCTGATTTCTGAATATGATGCTGAAAATTCAGCTTTGTGACACAGGAATAAATTACATATTTAATTATGTATTAAATTTTATAATAATATTTCACAATATTACAATTTTTACTGCATTTTGGATCATGTAAATGCAGCCCTGGTGAGCATAAGAGACTATTTTTATAGAAAAACCCGACCCCAAATTTGTATATATATATATATATATATATATATATATATATATATATATGGATTGAACTGCATGCAAAAATAAGATTGCCCTCCAAAAATGTGTGGAAATGTTACACAATACAATTCATTGGGCAACAACTCAGCAAAGTGGTGCTTACGAAAGTCACCCCTGGGGCCACTTTGTTGCAGCACCGAACCACATTTATGCATGTCCGACAAAGCTTCATTTCTGCCATTATTCCATGAATAGTTTCTATAAATATTTATTGTTCTTGGTGTGATGGCATGACTCTCCGAGTGCAGCCTAGACCAGCTGGCTGACTGGTACATGCACTGGCCCTGCTCTGCTCCATCAACCCTAAACCATTACATATGTCTGTAAAGCATGATAAAAATGGAAAAATACCATTCGTAATGTTATGGAATTTTTCACAAGTTCTATGGTAGTAGGTGTCATTAACCTGGGGATTTCATAATGGCCATGTACATAATAATTCAAAAGTTTGGGGTCTCTTATGCTCACCAAGGCTTCATTTATTTGATCAAACATGCTGTAAAACAATAATGAAACAGTAGTGAAATACTATTTTTACATTTTTGAATATATTTTTGAAATTTAATTTATTTCTGTGATCAAAGCTGAATTTTCAGCATCATTACTCCAGTCTTCGGTGTCAGATGATCCTTCAGAAATCATTCCAATATGCTGATTTTTGTGGAATCCATGATACATTATTTGATGAACAGATATACGTTGAGATCTTCTGTAACATTATTTTCTTTACTGTCACATTAGATAAATTATCAAATGAATAAAAGTATTAATTTCTTTAAAAAATCTTACTGATGGCAATGTGTAACTTAAAAGAATATTCCAGATTCAGTCCATGCAATGGCATAATGGGATATTATGGCATATTGTTGATTACCACAAAAAATAATTTTGACTCAACTTTTTTTTTCTTTGAAAAAAAAAAAAAAATAAATAAATAAATAAATAAATAAAAATAAAGCAGAAGATGTGGTTATAGTGAGGCATGTAGATTGTGTGGGGGCCAATTTGTTGATTATTTTAAAGCAAAAATGTAAAAAAATAAAATAAAAAAAAAGTTTATAATTTTAGAAAACGAATTATATAAATAATTATATTAAACAATTGGATAATTTTATAAAATAATTTCATAAATAATTATATAAAATTATTATTGTTATTTTATGGGTTATGCATTTACCTTGACAAGTTAAATTGGATATAACTATGCAGAAAGCATAGAAAGCAGGCTAGTAAGCAATGTTTTCACATCCAAATGATGATAACACACATTGTTTAACTGTAACCCAGTTAATTCAGATTGGCAAGTAACCCATAATTGATAAGTCCAAATGAATGTTCGTCGTAATCAACATTATGGAACAGGTGCTGTCAATTGAGCTACAAAACCAAACTTTACAAAATGATATCTTTGTGTGAACCCATTAAACAAGACTGAATGCATTCATAAAGACCATTAAACCCTGCTAAAAAGAAAAGATTTGACCACCAAGTTGGTTAATGTTGTTCAGTGTGGTCTTTTTGAGGAAGCTGTTTAACTATTAAATGCCTACTTGCATGAATCACCATTTGGAAAGAGCAATTCACCCAATAAGCACAATCACAAACATGTCAGTCTTTGACACGGCATATATTTCAATTTAACATACATTCATATGAAATATAGTCCTCTTCAGTGTATAAGTCTTTACAAACCTATGTTTCTTATAAAAGCATACTGAATAGCGAGTTTTACTATAGAAAAGCTTGGAGTTATGGTATCGTACATAAATAATTCACTCACTCGGTCTGACTAATGGAGCAGGGAATGCTGGGGGATTTGTTTATTTGCGGTATGTGCGTCTGGAGAGGAAAAGTGCTAGAGTCATCGTGCACAGAATCCATGGTCCAAGCACCCCAAGCGAGTAAACAATTTATGTTTGTCAGTTTCACGCCAGATGCATGGTTACAGCTCAGCACCAATCATCCGTCTGCGTCAATAGCTAGTTAACTAACGACTTTGATTTTCAAACAGCCTGCTAACACTTATATTTCCACTCCATCTTGTTCAGAGCCGGTTTGCATCCCTAGTAAAGCAGGCCTTGCCTTAATACTTGCTGTACATTATCGGTGAGTGATTCTTGAATTCAAGCAGCATCACAGGAACGAATGGCCATGAGTATGGAAAACTCTATGGAAAGTATTTGTACACCTGGACTGCATATCTCAGTTAGTCCGAAGTCCATCTTTCAGGATGAAACCCTAAAGCAGCATTAACGATGAAAAGGCTTTTAAACGTTGACTTTTCTCCATATTCATGTGCCCCTGATCCCAATGGCACTCCTCTGGTGCGTGTCACATTAAAAATTCACTCTCTGTTTGATTGCAATAAGTTAAAATAGATAGATAGATATATATATATATAAAAATAAGAGAGCAACCACAATTACAAACAGAACGAGAAGAGAGAAAAATACTCTCAATTGGGACCTCGGGTATATTCACCCCTATATTTTAAAGTCTCATGTATGACATGTTCCTCTATTGTCTCATGAAATGCTGGGGAATTTGTCTGGTTTCCCTTTGCATGTAGGGAAGTGGTGACGATAAGTTCTGCAGTTTGGATCACCGACACGTGTGCATCTCGACCATCTTGCGGCACTGTTTGCACTTGACGTAGCAGCACCAGTGGAACTTGCAGCTGCAGCGGTCGACCACCTCCACCTCCTCCGTGTGGAATCCGCGACCGCAGCACATGAGCTCGCAGCCGTCGATGGCCTTCGAGGTCTTGTTGCAGAAGCGCCCTGCGGTTCCCAGTATGCCTGGAGTTCTGGGGTCATGTTCGCAGAAGTCTGGGCTCGGGTCCAGGTACACCAGATCTTCATCTGTGTGTGGCTTGAACTGTGAGTTTCGTGGAACCAGGACCTTGGTGGTGCCCACTTTGCGCAGCTCCACTTCTGTAGCGCCGTCGAATTTCTCCTTGATGACGTTGCCCACTTTGCGGAACGGCGGCATTGCTTTCCAGCAGGTTTTTACCTCGCAGGAACCTGAAACGCCGTGGCACTTACATTCCACTCGCATGTGGTTCAGAATTGCCTTGGGATGGTAAAAGAAAGGTCATTTGTTAACAAATTATGAATGCTAAAAGCTTTCGGCATGATGCTTGTTAAGCGTCTTACCTTCCTCCCTGCCTCGTTGTTATGAAGGTTCATTAGGGCTCTGTTGGAGGACTGTCCTTTACTTCGTTCTCTGACATCCACAAAGGACTGGGAAAAAGCAACCCCGTATGCAATGTTATCCGAGCATCCTGACCACTGGAAACCTGTTGAGATAAAGGCGGTCAAAGATGGAGAAGTGTAACGAGAAATCGGGTGTTTTTATCAGCCCATCTGGAAACAAAGGTACTCGATTGAAATTTTTTGTCTAGGTTAGTGACACCAGGGGCCAGATTTACTATCAGTTTGTGCCAGCGCAAACCCTCTTTTGGTATTAAAAAACTACTTTTTACTAAAGACACGCAGTGGGAAATTAGCTCTGAAAAGGCTTGGATACAGTTATGTTTGCAACTCGCCTTATTGAATATGCATTTGTAGGAGTTTCCCTTTCGATCTGTAAATTTATGGGAAGAGAGTATTTAACTGAATCACGCAGCGCAATTTACTAAGATTTGCGCTCGTCAATTCACTGGTATTTGCGCTATTATTTAACACCCAAAAAAGCATGTCTTAAAGTAAAATTTGTGCTGCTCTTGGTAGATTGCGCTGTCATTATGGAAATGAGATGTTGCGTCTGTGTACACCCTGTCAGTAAGTCACCCGCAGAATTTTCCCCTCCCATCGGTGCTTTTATGGAATTGCGCTCTAACGCTAATTTGCCCTGTTATTAAATCTGGCCCCAGATCTTTGAATGTCTTTTATAGTTTAGTTTGAGATGCTTACTAGTAAGTGAACTAGATATCCATGAAGAACTGTGTATTTGACTGTTATTTAGTTTTAGTTAATAATATGAAATAGTCTGCAATTATTTTCTGTATTTTACTGTCATTTACTGCAGAGGTTTTCAAAAGTTTTGATGCTTTTTGATTATAGGGGAGAGTGGGATAAGCTGAGCCAGTGGGTAAGTTGACCCACCCCCTGTATCTTGGCAACTGTACACATTTACTGTCATGTGATCTTGTATTTTGGAACCACCCATCATGTTTGCCAGACTGTAAAAAGGAGAAAGACACTGGAGGTGTGAAAGGCACCTATTTACTTTAAAGGTGCCATAGAATGCATTGATACAATATTTTAAATTGTTCTCTGATATCTACATAGAAGGTGGGTGTAGGGTGGCCAGACGTCCCGTTTTTCCCGGGACAGTCCCGTGTTTCAGCTCTATTTTTAGTGTCCCGACTTATTTTGAAGAAATCATGGTTTGCCCCGTATTTCAAAATTTCTTTACGACTGGGTGATCAGACCACCCTACACCTAAACTTAGCCCTCACAGGAGACTTTTTGCATTTTTAGATTTTCAAAAAACTTCATTCTGTGTGATTTATAAGTTTCTTTACCAGTGGAGACCTCAATTTAGGTCCCCACCGTGACACGAGTCCCCATGAGTCTGTGTGTATTCAGGTTTAAGTCCCCACCAGAATAGAAATCAGGTACACACACACACATACACACACAGACACAGAGAGAGAGAGACAGACACAGCTGTCAAAATGTCCATCGTGTGGAGTATCTCACGTAAATACAGTCTACAGTCGGTTATGGCTTAAGTGAACGTAAACAGGTGGGTGAAAACCGGATATAGTACCCTATTGACCCGAATATAAGACGACCCTGATTATAAGACGACCCCCCTTTTTCCAGATGTACCTTTTGGAAAAAGGCTTTTTGAAAACCAAATCTTTTTTTTAAATTTTTGATTTATTTTTTCTCTCTCTCTCTCTCTCTCTCTCTCTTTGTAAAACACATTTTTTCTTAAATTATTTTCATATTGCATATTTTTCCTATTTTAATTTTTGTTTTGAAAGTATGGTAAATACTGGTAAAATGTACCAACAATGACATTTAAAAAAATATAACACTTTTTGATATACCATAAAAATAAATAACAGGCAGCCCATCTGAACATTTAGGCTATCCATCTTTGATAGTAGCCTATCAAAATTTTATTGACAGTAGAAGTGAAATCTTATTGTAGTCTTCAAATCTGGGTACTGTCTTATGTTTTAAAATCACTTACAGAGGAAGTTTGGTCCTATCAGGCTAACATGACAGTCACGACTCATGCCCCTGTAAGCTTTTCTTTTTCTTTTGTTTTCACTCGCGATCTTTATAACACACATTACATTACATATTTCATGGCACACTCGTTTTATGCGTGTTTGATGCCACCTATTGTTGTGGGTCTATTAATGACATGTCAAAGTCTAGAGACCCTGAATATAAGAGGACCGCGGTTTTTCAGTTGTATTTCCAAGAAAAAAATATTGTCTTATATTCGGGTCAATACGGTATGACATTCATTCGGTCTTAAAGGGACAGCAGCCTAATTAAATACCTGTCTGTCTCATTCATGTTAATCGAACAACAAAAGATGTTAAATAAAGGTATAAACGTTAAACGTACTGAATTAGAAAAACAAGTTTATTTGATATTTAATCTGTATCTACTGTATTTGTCTTATGGTTTGTAATTTGCTTGTTTATTTTTAAAGAAGCAATTTACAAACCATAATTTTATGGTTTGCAATTTGAAATTTAAAGAAGCAAATTGTGTGTGTGCGTATACGTGTGTGTGTATATATATATATATATATATATATATATATATATATATATAATATGTTTGTGTGTGTATATATAGATATATGTAATAAAATTCTGTAAATCTGTAAATCAGGATCTGTAAATCATTCGCCATCATCCTCAGTCATCTCTCCTTACTCTGTTTATGTGGTAAGTGAAATCATATGTACTGTAATGTAACAGGCTACCGCTAGCAAGCAGCTAACCATGTCCCTTTGTTGGCTCGCGTTATTTTATTAGAACGTGTTATTTGCTTTCCGTGCCTTTCTGAATACAGACACCAACCCATCCCTGCACTTCACATCCCCTGCACAGCCTGGAACATAACATTTATTTCTGTGATCTGCCATTTTCGCTGTTGTCCTCGCTTGTTTCTTCACAATACCTGCAGAACTTCTGATGATTCAGCTGTGCAGGTTCGGCTGGCATAAAACATGGGCGGGTATATGCAAATGTTGGGGGTGTAACTATTAGTGATCCCGACTGTTACGTCACAGTCGGTGTTATGTTCTGATTCGCCTGTTTTTCAGTGGTCTTTTTTATTCACGAGATTTACATAAGGAGGAGGAAACAATGGTGTTTGAGGCTCACGGTATGTCATTTCCATGTACAGAACTCTTTATTATTCAACTATGCCAAGGTTAATACAGTTTTCCATTCTATGGCACCTTTAAAAACTGTTTTGCCTTGTCAAAGTAATATTTTAACATTACATCAAAGCAAATTTATTCAGGTCTAAAAATATTTATGATGAATATAGGTGATTTAGCAACATATAAAACCATGCAAGTCATTTAGCTAAATATTAGCCTGAACTGGTAAGCTTATTTATCTTTTCTTTTTTTTTTTCCAAAATGGCAGCTATGGGGCAAAGTGTGCTAAATGCTGTGGGGTGTGTGTGTGTGTGTGTGTGTGTGTGTGTGTGTGTGTGTATATATATATATATATATATATATATTAGTTTATTTGATAGGGACAAGTACACCAAATCCTTCTCTGATGAGAACCAGAATATGCTTTTCATCACATAATAAGCATATCTTTCCACCTGTAGTCCCTAATGACCTGTTTGACACTGCAGAAAAGCTACCACGCCAAGAAACTTTTAACTATAATGTTTATTAGTTTCAGTGACATTTATTCAATAATTCTAATTGAGTTTTTATGTAATTTTGCTCAACAAACTCTGTTTAGGCTGTTTTTGGGAAGGTTATAATTTTGGTGTTCAACATATTGTTTCAGAAATGCACGAGATTGAAATTTAAACTTCATTTGGTTAGTTTTATGTTGTTTTGGTTAGCTTTACGAAAAGAAATGACAGTTTGTAAAAGGAAATATGATCATTAAATTAGTTTAAAAGATAAATTATCTTCAAAATTTCACAGGGGTTTGAATCAGTTTTATTCAGATGGTCAGTTTACACCCAGATGGTGCATCTTTTACCCAATTCTGCCTTATTTTCTCTTATATATAGAATGCTTTTCGATTATTGTAGTATAATCCATTTTATATCCTGTTAATAAACTGCACCTATGAACAATATGATTTATTATTTGATGACGCATCCTGTCTAATCTGCCATTTCTTGGCCAGGATAAGCTGCACCATACACCTTTTGGTCTGGGTCTGAAAGACTAATGATTATGGTTTCATAGCTATTTTAATCATCATGGTCCTCCTAATCATTTAATCATAATTATTAATAGTGGTTTCACAGCAATTAATCAATCATCATAATCATTATTCAAACAAACTGCACATACCTTCTGGACTGACACCGTGCACATTGCGGTCACAGCCACACTTGTCCAGCTCCCCACTGCTGCAGGCTCTGGTCACTGCAAAGGCTACGCTAGCAGCAGATAAGGCGTACACAAATGCAGCTTCCCGTGTACCTGCAACACAAATAAGCAGCCATTAAGCATGCACACAGTTTTAAGCATGTCAAGTTAAATTTATATGAGGCTACTTACCTTGTGTGACCACTTTGCCAAACACAGGAACACTCTCTAGCGTCGAGCAGTTCCAGCGTCGGTTGCGGAACTGAAACTGGCACTCGTCGATGGCGAGCTGAGCGCCCCTGCGGACCGCGTCCATCACCTCAACATTACGCTTGCAGATCTGAACCTGCCTCTGGATGAGTCCTCTGAGCTTCTCACAGGTTTCTTCATCCGAGATGCTCCCCACCGATGACAGCTTTGCCAGGTATCTGAGGACAAACCAAGAGTCGTGATCAATAAATGTTCATAATACAGGCATTTGTAAAAACCAAAAAAACCAAAAAAAAAAAAAAAACGTCACACTTTATTTGAAATTCTCACTATTAACAAACCATTAACTATGACTTTTGCCTCAATAAACTCCTAATTTGCTGCTTATTAATAGTTAATAAGGTAGTTTTTAAGTTTAGGTATTGGGTAGGATTAGGGATGTATATGGTCATGCAGAATATGTGCTTTTTAAGTACTAATAAACAGCCAATAGGTTAACAATAGATATGCTAATAAGCAATTGGTCCCTATTCTAAAGTGTTACTGAAAAATCTTTGTATCTAGACGCTGGATGTTTTTGGAGCTTGAAGAAAAAGAGTAAATATAATGTGCAATATTAAAATGTAGAATATTATGATTTTTTCTTTATTTATTTTAAATATATATGATCATATTTATTATCAAAATATAAATCTTTTCTAACAATATGAGTCTTTACTATCACTTTGTATCAATTTAACACATCCCTGCTGAATAAAAGTATTAATTTCTTTGAAAAAAAGAAAAATAAATTTACTGACCCCAAACTTTTGAACAGTAGAGTTTAATGTTGCAAAAGATTTCTATTTTAAATAAATGCTGTTCTTTTTAACTTTTTATTCATCAAAGAATCCTGAAAAAAGTATCACAGGTTCCAAAAAAAAATATTAAACAGCACAAATGTTTTCAACATTGATAATACATCAGCATTTTAGAATGATTTTTGAAAGATCATGTGACACTGAAGACTGGAGTAATAATGGAAAATTCAGCTTTGCATCACAGAAATAAATAATATTTAAAAAAGTATATTAAAATAGAAAACAATTATTTTGAATTTCAGTAATATTTCACAATTTTACTTTTTTTCCCTGTATTTTTGATCAAATAAATGCAGCCTTGATGAGCATGAGAAATTTCTTTTAAAAACATCAAACATTTTACTGTGGTCATTTTATTAGTTTATTTATATTTACAGTATATAAGTTTTAGCAAATTTTGGGTTTTTGTATTATAATTTTTCCCAATTTTATTTATTTATTTGTTTGTTTGTTTGTTTGTTTGTTTTAGTTAAATGGCTTGATTTATTTGTTAAAGGATCTGACCCATGCATCGTTCCACTGTTTGGTGACCCAAAATAGTTTTTTTTCATTGACTTCATAGCACAAACAGTACAATAAACACCGCTAACATAAACAGCTTTGCCCTCCTTTGACGTTCTTGGAAGGCTGTGCTGGACAGATGACGTAAGGGTGATGTTGAGAGAGACGAATAGAGACTATCTTCATCCATCACCTCCAGGGCCAGGGGTTTGGGGCAACACCATCGCTTTAAAGGGTCTGCTGAGCTGCATCTCTTTAAGGCACCTTATAAAAATAGTCCTGTACTACAACACATCGCACAGGTTTTCATCCGTACACACCAAGCTTGGTCTCATTATCATCAAGACTGGTGGAGATCAAAGTCTTGACTGTTTAAAGTCTGCACAGATGCATTTAGAGAGTTGCGTGCAGGTGATGTTTGCAAGGGCGCTCACGAATGGGTTTGTTTTGCATTATTTGTTTCTGAAGGTCTTTTTGGTGTGGTGCTGGGTAATTCCAAAGAGAGCCCAAGTGTATTGCGGATGGAGGTCTTAAGAATGGCTTTGAAGGTGCTGTGCTGTAAATACGCAATTAAGTTGCAAGATCTCAAGTTTATTGATTCGGATCGTAGCTCAAGGCTAACCCTCAAAATCAGCTCGGATCGGATCTGACTCATGAAATGCTCATAATGTAAATGTGAGTATTTACACTAGAAAGTAGGGTTTAAAAGGGGGTTTTCGCAGCGATGCAACCATTTTTGGTTACCTTTCATGGAATGGTTATCAGAAGAACATTTTAGAAATCTAAAGAGCCTTCTGTGGAATGGAAAGATTAAATGTTCTTAATGGAACCATCAATGCCAACACTGTAAAACCAAACAGTAAAAAAAAAAAAAGTTCATTTCAAAAGTATTACTAAAAGCTTATTGGACTTGACAGAAAAAAAGTTACGTGAACTCAATAACCAATTATATTAAGCTGAACTTGAAATAAATGAGTTACAGCAGACTTCTAGATCTCAGCATGCTTTGCGTTAAGGAGAATATAAATGTTTAAATTAAGTTATATTGTTGTGTGTTTTTGCACAGGAGCAGTATAATAAAGGATGTGTTAATGTTTAATGTTCTGTTAAGTTTGGATTTTTAGGGGTTTCTTTTAATGATGATCTGCAGTTGTTACCTTCAAAGAGCTATTTTACCTGATTTAACCCATAAAATGTAGTTTTGTTGGTACAGATTAATGTTTTTAGGTTGATTAGGTTGATAGGTTGATTGACTTGGAAACAAAAAGAACGTCTCGGTTACGTATGTAACCCTCGTTCCCTGAAGGAGGGAACGGAGACGTCACGTCGGATGACCGACGAAATTGGGATCTCGCCAGAGAGACCAATCCACTTCGAGTGTAACTAAACGAGCCAATGGACATTGGCATGCGATTATTGCATCCAGCTGCCGCTGATCACAGTGTGAGCATAAGAGGCAGCTGATGCACCGCATCAATTATGTTTTCGCTGAGGAGCCGAGCCGGCGACCCGGCAGGTCAGCGGTGGTACAGCGACTGTGGCGACGGGACGTGACGTCTCCGTTCCCTCCTTCAGGGAACGAGGGTTACATACGTAACCGAGACGTTCCCCTTTCAGTCGGTCACTCCGAGTCACGTCGGATGACCGACGAAATTGGGATCCCTACCAAAGCGCCACAGGAGCTGCCCCTTCCAGTGCCCTGTGTAGGGCTCCTGACCCTTCCTATAAAGGCAGACGATAGGACCGGGCTCTACACAGAGAAGGTCAACTACTGGTGTTCCTTGAGCAACCCAAACAGTAGGACTAGGATAACACTGGGAAGCGTGCCCTTCCACTTGGAAGAGGCACACTGCGGAGTCACCTCCTCCCAGAGGGGGTTAAGTGACATTCAAACATGTGAAGTAACCCCGAAGGGCCTATTGCACATGGAAGTCTCTGAGATGGCTCAGGCTGCATCTTTAGAGATGGCAGAACGTGGTCCGCCAGGGGAAACACGGCTCTAGTAAGAATACCGTGGAATACACATATGGGATCCCGACAGGGTCTCTCATATGGGCACTAGCCTCGCACCAGATTTCAAGAATTCATTGGCTGAAGGCCTGGCGCCGGACGCCCCGCCGCGTCCGGACGCCGGAGTGCTGGAGGACTCAACAGGGTTTGCCTGGTTAAGGAACTCTCTGGAGAATTAGGCTTAAGGACGCCGCAAGCCGACTCTGAGCCGGCCCTCTCAGTGCCACTACCCGTTTGAGGTGAGAACACAGGAGGAAACCGGTTCGACACGTAGGCTATAAAACCTAGCGAACGTGTTGGGAGTCGCCCAACCCGCAGCTCTACAGATGTCTGCTAGCGAGGCACCACGAGCCAGCGCCCAGGACGATGCGACACCCCTAGTGGAGTGAGCACGCAACCTGAGCGGGCAGGGCACACCTTGTGCTTCATAGGCCAAGGTGATGGCATCCACTATCCAGTGGGCCATCCTCTGCTTGGAGACAGCCTTCCCCTTCTGCTGTCCTCCGTAACAGACAAAGAGCTGTTCTGAGGTCCTGAAGCTCTGAGTTCTATCCACGTACTGACGCAGTGCGCGTACAGGACAGAGCAAAGCTAGGGCTGGGTCTGCCTCCTCCAGGGGCAGCGCTTGCAGGCTCACTACTTGGTCCCTGAAGGGCGTGGTAGGAACCTTGGGCACATAGCCGGGCCGGGGCCTCAGTGTTGCACTGGAGTCAGCCGGCCCAAACTCAAGGCACGACTCGTCGACCGAAAATGCCTGCAGGTCCCCCACCCTCTTGATTGAGGCCAATGCAGTCAGGAGTAGGGTTTTCATAGAAAGAAACTTCAACTCGACTGACTGCAATGGCTCAAAGGGGGCAGTTTGTAGGGCTCTTAGCACCAAAGCCAAATCCCAAGAGGGAAGGGAGGGAGGCCTCGGAGGATTTAACCTCCTGGCCCCCCTAAGAAACCTGACGACCAGATCGTGCTTCCCCACCGACCTCCCCTCTATGGGGTCGTGGTGGGCAGAAATAGCAGCAACATATACCTTAAGGGTGGAGGGGGACAGCCTACGCTCCAACCCTTGTTGCAAAAAGGAAAGCACGGCTCTGATCGAACATCTCCGGGGGTCCTCCTGGTAAGAGGAACACCATTCGACGAACAGGTTCCACTTCAGCGCATAGGCCCGTCTTGTGGACGGTGCTTGTGCTGAAGCGATAGTGAGCGCTACCTCCTGGGGCAGGTCACCTAGAACCTCCGCGTCCCGTCCAGGGACCACACATGAAGTTTCCACAAGTCTGGACGCGGGTGCCAGAGGGTGCCCCGTCTCTGAGAAAGCAGATCCTTCCTCAGAGGAATCGGCCAGGGAGGGGCTGTCGCGAGGAGCATGAGTTCCGGGAACCAGGTCCTGTTGGGCCAATATGGAGCCACTAACAGGACCTGCTCCTCGTCCTCCCTGATCTTGCACAGCGTCTGTGCTAGCAGGCTCACTGGGGGAAACGCATACTTGCGCAAGCCCTGGGGCCAGCTGTGTGCCAGTGCATCCGTGCCGAGCGTTGCCTCGGACAGGGAGTAGAACCACTGGCAGTGGGTGGTTTCCGGAGATGCAAACAGGTCTACCTGAGCAACTCCGAACCGACTCCAAATCAGCTGGACCGCCTGGGGATGGAGTCTCCACTCCCCAGGAAGTGCCGCTCGAGACAGCTCGTCGGCCGCCTGATTGAACACTCCGGGGATGTGGATGGCACGAAGGGACCTCAGATGCTTCTGACTCCAGAGGAGGAGGTGGCGGGCGAGTTGCGACATGCGACGGGAGCGCAAACCGCCTTGCCGGTTGATATACGCAACGGTCGCAGTGTTGTCCGTACGGACCAGAACGTCCCTGCCCCGAAGGCGCCCTCTGAGGCGGCACAGGGCAAGACGTACTGCCAGCAACTCGAGGCAATTGATATGCCAACGCAAAAGGGGGCCCGTCCAAACCCCTGATACTGCGTGCCCGTTGTACGTGGCACCCCAGCCGGTGGCTGAGGCATCCGTGAATACCACAGCATGCCTGGATACCTGCTCCAGGGGCACTCCTGCCCGAAGGAACGAGGGATCTGACCACGGGCTGAAGGTCTTGCGGCAGGCCGGTGTAATCTGAACCCGGTGAGTACCGCGTTTCCACGCCCACCTCGGGATTCGGCCATGGAGCCAGTGCTGAAGCGGTCTCATATGGAGCAGACCGAGCGGAACTATGGCCGCAGCTGCAGCCATATGCCCCAGGAGCCTCTGAAAGAGTTTCAGTGGGACCGCTGTCCTGCCTGATAAAGTCTTGAGGCAGTTCAGCACCGACTGAGCACGTTCCTGGGTGAGGCGTGCTGTCTGGTTGACCGAATCCAACTCCATGCCGAGAAAAGAGATCCTCTGCGTTACGAGTTTGCTCTTTTCCCAATTGACCCGAAGGCCCAACTGGCTGAGGTGCCTGAGCACCAGGTCCCTGTGTGCGCACAACAGCTCTCGAGACTGTGCAATTATGAGCCAGTCGTCGAGGTAGTTGAGAATGCGCACACCCTGTTCTCTCAGGGGAACAAGGGCCGCCTCTGCGACTTTGGTGAAGACACGAGGCGAGAGGGACAGCCCGAAGGGCAGAACCTTGTACTGATATGCCCGACCTTCGAACGCGAATCGCAGGAATGGCCTGTGCCGCGGAAGAATCGAAACATGAAAGTACGCGTCCTTCAGGTCGATCGCTGCAAACCAATCTAGGGGACGGACGCATCCAAAAATGCGTTTCTGCGTCAACATCTTGAACGGCATCTTGTGAAGTGCACGGTTCAAAACTCGCAGATCCAAGATCGGTCGTAACCCACCGCTTTTCTTGGGCACAATGAAGTAAGGGCTGTAAAACCCCGACCTCATATCGGCTGGAGGGACCGGCTCTATTGCATCCTTCGCCAGTAGGACTGCAATCTCCGCGAGCAAGACAGGGGCATCGACGGCTTTGACTGAAGTGAACCGGATGCCCCTGAACTTGGGGGGACGCCGGGCGAACTGAATCGCATAGCCGAGTCTGATGGTCCGCAGGAGCCACCGGGACGGGCTGGGGAGCGCTAACCAGGCTCCGAGAGACCGCACCAGTGGAACCAACGGGGCCACCGACGCGCCCGCGGTGGGGCAGCGAGGTGGAACACAGGGACCGGCCCCAGGGCCTGTGACGGCCTGGCCTGTGACGGCAGGGGGCGGGGTCTGGGTGTGTAGTGTAGCACTCACCTGATTTCTCCTCGCGTGGGAGGAGACACAGGCACCCGGCTTGAGGCTTGTGACAGCCCGGCGTTTGACGACTTGAAGCGGGGAATGGAGTGCTACTGCCCTTACCTGGTTCCACGAATGGGCAGGAGGGGTGCTCTTGGGCAACCACCTGCTGCCTGCTGGCGAGAGAGGAGGAGGGAAGCGATCCTGTGATGCACGGATCACCACTCTCCTCCTCTTGAGACCCAGAGATTGAGGAAACCGCTCTTTTACTGATGTTTTGGGTACCGCTGGCTGCTGGGCCAGCGGCGGAACAAAAACAAACTGAAACACAGGATTCTCCACCCGGCCCTCCACCGGGGGAGGGAGTGGTGCGGTCACCATCTCCCGAAGAGCAGTCTCCTCCATCTCTGGGTCGCCCGTCTCAGGGCCTCTTGCACTTGCGCTTGCCGCCAGGTTTGGCGGGGGCCTGGACGGGCTGGGCGTCCTGCCTGCGACCGGCTCCACGACGCGGCCTGGTGGAAGGCTGCTGCGGCTGCGCGGGAGCGGGGGCGGCCGCAGGGGGGCGCCCACGGTCGACGAGCAGGCTGAGGGGCTGCAGCCGGAGTGGAAGCAGCAGGTTTCCTCCGGCGCATGATGTGTTTGATCGCCTCAGTCTGCTTCTGGGCTGCCGAGAACTGCTGGGCAAAGCTCTCGACAGCGTCGCCGAAAAGGCCGGTCTGTGACACGGGAGCATTCAGGAACTGTACCTTTTCCAGCTCTCTCATGTCAGCAAGACACAGCCAGAGATGGCGCTCCTGGACCACTAACGTGGACATCGCACGACCCAGAGACTGTGCGGTCACCTTCGTCGCTCGTAGCGCGAGGTCCGTCGCAGCACGCAGCTCATGTAGAACCGCCAGGTCGTGACCACCCTCGTGCAGGTCTTTCAGTGCTTTGGCCTGGTGGACCTGCAGCAACGCCATAGCGTGGAGGGCGGAAGCCGCCTCCCCACAGGCTCTATAAGCACTGCCAGTTAGACCTGACGAATACTTAGAGGCCCGTGAGGGGAGACACGGATCACCCCGCAGGGTGGAAGCGGCTGTTGGACATAGTTGCATGGCCACAGACCGCTCCACCGAGGGGATGCCCGCATACCCCAAAGCGGCTCCACCATCGAGGGTGGTGAGAGCGGAAGAACTACAAGATTTGTTTCGGGCAGTGAAAGGTGCCCTCCACGATCTTGTCAGCTCCTCGTGCACTTCCGGGAAGAATGGCACCGGAGGGGGGCACTGAGAACCAGCGCGACCCCCACCGAGAAACCACTCGTCCAGCCTCGAAGGATCGGGACGCGGTGGTGGATTCCACACGAGCCCGACATTCTCGGCGGCCCGGGAAAGCATGGCCGTCATCTCTGGGTCTGGCTCGGACAACGCTACCACACCCGAAGGGGGCAGCGCAGCCGAGTCGTCATCCCCGGAGAGAGAGGGCCCGCCCTCCGATGCAGTGATCGACATCTGGTCGTCAGGGGGACCACCGAAGGAGACGCCTGGTGCACCCCGAGCAGAGGGCCCAGCACGCTCCTGCGGCAGCTCCACCGGCTGCGGAGTGCTTGAGGGGCGAGGAGCTCCACTTGGGGAAGCCCTCACCGTAATCCTCAGATCACCTCTGCCCCCACCGGACCCAGCGGCGCGCACGCTGGACCGCGGCAGAGGCAGAGGGACTCCGCCATGTTTGACATAGCGGAGTCTAAGACGCAACTCCGAGATGGTCATGTCCCCACAAGAAGAACATGAGCCATCCACGAAAGCCTCCTCAGCGTGCTGAATGCCCAGACACGTGAGGCAGCAATCGTGACCGTCCTGAGGCGCCAGGAAGCGACCACAGCCAGAAACGCACGGGTGATAAGACATCTTTAAAAAGACGTGATCACCCGTGTACTCTCTTAGAGAAATTTGCTCTTAGAAATGCTCTTTTTTGAGGTGCTGAAGCACGCAGGGGAGCTTGGCCACCGCACACTCCAAGTGTGGCTGCCAGCGGGAAGACGATTCTGCTCTCCCGGACACCGTGACCACCGCTGCTGCACCGTAACGCCCGCACTCGATCAGGAACACTTCTTGGGAAAGGGAGCAGTAGCTTCACTACTACCGCTCGGCTCCGAAGCGAAAGGATAATTGATGCAGTGCATCAGCTGCCTCTTATGCTCACACTGTGATCAGCGGCAGCTGGATGCAATAATCGCATGCCAATGTCCATTGGCTCGTTTAGTTACACTCGAAGTGGATTGGTCTCTCTGGCGAGATCCCAATTTCGTCGGTCATCCGACGTGACTCGGAGTGACCGACTGAAAGGGGAACTTAGATGTTACCATTTTTTTCAGCTAAGCAGAAACCTGAGCTAATCTTATGTTAATGCAATCACATGTATGTCAATATTTCAATTCATGAATGTTCAGTTGCAATTAACATTCAAAATTAAAGTTCTACAAACTCAGTCTTTGAGTTTGACTTTACAATTTTGATGAAACTGGCCTCGATTGTTTGATATCAGGATTTAAAGTGAATAAAGAAGCTTTATTTTTTGGTTTCAAGGGCTCATTTTAGTTAAAATGGCACGTCCAGCTCCCTGCAGCTGGCAGCAGCATCCCAAACCTCTCTGCTGTTGACAGGAGCTGATTTTGAAGGCCACGGCTGGGGCAGATAAGAAACAAACACCTCCTTGTCCACAGGACCATCATCTCTGCTCTCTTGAGCTTTGATAACACACTCCTGTCCGGCCAGAAGATGAAGCATGACATCAGCGGAGCGGCCAGATGCACATGCATTCTGCTCGAACTTTCTTTTTTATAGCATCTGTTGACGATTGCATGTTCTTGCATGCGTGTTTACAGCTTTTGTTTGTTTCACCAGTAAATTAGCTCTGTGATCCTGACCTGATAATGAATCTGGCTGCCAAATGGCAGAGGAGGCCCATCCGTTCTGGTGGGATAAGTGCTGGAATATAATATATCAGTGCCAGATGCTCTCATAAGATTTGCGCTCAAATCAAGCTCAGGATTTTGACAAACAAACACCTGAAGAACGGCCCGCTGCGTATTTGTCTGGGAAAAAGATTGTCTGAGACCTTGAGAGAATCTTGTTTTCATTGCTTCCCAATTCTAGCTCTCTAGCTTTCTTCTACGCACTCGCTAATCGCAGTGCTAAGTTTGGGAAAACAAAGGGAGGCGACTGTGGGACTTTGTAAAAGAATGGGAGATGCCTTCCTCTGTGCTTTCTGGGAGGTTTTTGCGGGAGCATTCCACCTGGAGCACAGTGTCTTCTTCCTTTTGTGTCATGTTTGTGTTGAATTACATTGCCCTGGCCTTCGAGCACTGTTGGCTCCAGATGGCTTAGCCAAGCGCGACTTAGCATGCAACCATGCTGTACGAGAGAGTTTGGAAGAGAATAAAAGAGAAAAAGAGAGCGGCAACACGTACACACGCTTGGCTTTAAATATCCGCTCGCTTCGAACTGCTGTCAACGTATAAACACACTTAAAGTTATATAACATACACTTCCGTTTATGCTTACCAAGGCTGCATTTATTTGATCAAAAATACAGTGATATTGTGAAATATATACAATTCAAAATAGTTATTTTCAATTTCTTAATATATTTTAAAATGTAATTCATTCCTGCTGAATTTTCAGCATCATTCCTCCAGTCTTCAGTGTCACATGATCCTTCAGAAATCATTTGCTGATTTGCTGCTCAAGAAAATTTCTTATTAATAATGATGGAAGCAATTTTACATTTTTGTGGAAACCATGATAATTTTTTTTCAGGATTATTTGATGAATGGAAAGTACACAAGAACCCAATGTTTGAATGGTAGTGTATAAATATATGTTGCAACTCAAAAGCTTTACTTCCTCTCAGAATCTTTTTTGTAAATATCAGACCTGTGCAAGCTACCGACAGCAAATAAACATGCGTGCTACAGCGTCCAAGTGCCACAATTTCATGATGTTTACCAAAATATTTGATATTTACATATTTGTCAGCTGTGCGTCACAAGGCGTTCATGTCTGTGTATTAAAAGCTGTTTCTCTGAAATAAATTTAGTGTTAGGGGTGTTTAAGGGAACTGATGCATTTTAGTGCTTCGTATTTCACCCACATATTTCCATTTTTATTATGATTATTCTTAAACACTACCTCCATTTAAAGAAATCCCTTGGCATTACCAAGAAGTGTGTTTTGAACAGAAACACTATTGCTGTTACTATAATGCATGTCTTATGAAAATGCTCATACTTTTCCAAAAAAAAAAAAAACTTTGAGGGAAACTCATTCTGCATCATTTGTGGCACTGACAGGAATGATATATTAAGTTGTTCAGAATTTTCCTTATCTAATCAATAAGATTTTTTTTTTTCACAAGGCCAGATGATGAATTGCTTTAATTATTCAACCACCCAAAGGGGCATAAGTGACACAACAAGATGCCAGCAACCTCTCAGATCCTTAGCAACCAGTAAGGCACTGAGCTGGTGAGTTTTATATAACTGCTTTCTATTGTAATATATTTTAAAATGGAATTTATTTCTGTGATGCAAAGCTGAATTTTCTCCAGTCTTCAGTGTCACATGATCCTTCAGAAGGTTTTTCGGCTCAAAAACATTTATTATTATCAATGTTGAAAACGGTTGTGCTGCTTAATTTTTTTTTTTTTTTTTTTTTTTTTGATGACTAGAAAGTTAAAGTTATAGTATTTTTTTAGCATTATAAATTAACTTAGAGTCAATTTAATGCATTTTTGCTGAATAAAAGTATTAATTTTGTAATTTTTGAAAGGTAGTCTAAAGATGATGACAGTCACACCTTAATTCTCCTTACAAGATTGAAAATACAATCAAGATGTCTTAAAGAAATGAGCCAAAATGTGAATCAAACATCTATCACAGAATGCGACATGTTTTCAGAAACAGATGTGTCACTCTTGCACAACAGTGTTTCTCTCATAAACAGCGCTTGTTTCCTCAATAACTCAGTGACTCATTGGGATTTCTAGGTCTTGCAGACTATTCACCACACATGTACCAAAAAGTCATTCACTCGTTTGCTTTAGGTTATGAGCGTTCTCCTAGTGCTACAGGGCAGAGTCGTATTGCATTTACACTTTGCTTATCTGCAAGTCTAGTGGATGTCTTTAACTCTAGAGGGCAGTGTTATCTCATTTATTGACAATATCCTAAAAGATTAGCACTGCAATTAACTGAACATGTCAATTAACTTCAGTCAATTATATTAATCCTATTTGATGTCCAAGAAAAAAAAAAAAAAAAAAAAGAAAAAATCACACCTATGCCATTTTGTTTCCTGGGGAGTTTTAAGCTGGTTTCTCTTCTAGCAAATTAAATATTGAATGTACCAGATGTACATCATGAGATACAGATACTTTCAGAGAGGTAAAATAAAATAGAATAAAATAATAATCTATACAGATTAATTCAGCTTCGCTAATTGTCCCATATGAATATCTGCTTCTACAAAACAGGACCTTTTGGATCATATGCCTTCAAAACCAAATGAAAAAGGATTAGATATTTAAATATAATTTGCATCAATTCAAGAGGTAAATTATAGATTATTACAGAGTCATTCCTAACTTGTTCTGTTTAGATGCTGACAGGCCCCTATGGAAGTTTTGCAATTTTGTTTTTAAGAGAAAAGAACTTGAGAAATGTTGTTGTCTGATGATGAGATGGAACATAAGAATACGAAAGTAAAGGCCAAAAAATATATATAATTAAATGTTTTGGTCATAAAATTGTGCATGAGGCTTCTCAGAAGAGCCAGTGTGGCTCTTGATCTCAATTTGCATTTTTGAAAAGCATTATTTCTGCAAGAACATTAATGTTTATTAATGGGCTCTCAACTAGAGATTATTCAAATTCATCTTTTTAGTCTTTCTTTTACTGTATTTGTCCATCACCTGTCTTTTTATGCCATCTTAAGCATTTTATTAGGCTAGTTGAGGAGGGAAATGGTGGAGGTTGCCTGTTTTTTATCAAATTAACCTTTTAATAGGCTGCTGTATGAGTGGCGGTATGTGACAACAGGTTTTACAGCTTCATTTACCCTGTTGTCACTGGTGTTATTTGTGTTATCAGTGCTCGGCGCCAGGATGTATTTCACATTAGAGGTTTCTCTCTTCTCATGTTGCTCATCAGCTGTGAACTATTTATTGACCGTCCTGTGCAAACGTCTGAACCACTGTTCTTTCCATTCCGTTCAGTGAGAGACACTGTTTCACTTCCCAAACAAATGCAACTGCATGGTTTGGTATTATATTCATAATCACAACTGCAAGTGCGTTTTTACATTAGTAAACCTTCTGTGACCTCAGCATGTCAAAAAACATCTGTGTTTGACACCATGCAACTCTTTCTTTAGTTCTGAAATTGTTGCATCATGAAACTAGAAAAGGAAAATTCATCAAGATAAACTTTAAAGTTTAAAAAGGTTGCACAGGCCTTATGTTGGTTACTTAAAGGAATACTTCAGAACAGGGATAGTCAATTAAAATTTCCTGAGGCCATCCTGAGATGGGTTTGTTTCTTCTGTTCACCATTGGATCCACTGCAGTGAATGGGTGCCGTCAGAATGAGAGTCCAAAACATCACAATAACCCACAAGTAATCCACAAGACTCCAGTCCATCGTTTAATGTCTTGTGAAATGAAAAGCTGCATGTTTGTGAGGCATTTTAACTGTAACCCGTCACTTCCATAATTCATAATAATGCTTTCTCCAGTGAAAAAGTCCATTCCCCTTCTCACATCAAAATCCACCAACATGTTTGTTTAGTTTTTGCTTGTAAACGGTGCTCTTAATCTGTGCATATTTCTCTCCTGATTCAGATGAGACTACTTTTTTTTCACTGGAAAAGCGTTAGTGTGCATAGAGGGCTTATATTTTAGCTAAAAGCAAGTTTGAAGTTAAAAACACCTTAATGATGGATTTGTTTTTCTTCAAGCAGTTTAAACGCAGCTTTTCGCTTCACAAGATGTTAATTGACAGACTGGAGTCCTGTGGATTACTTATTGTGATGTTTTTATCAGCTGTTTGGACTCTCATTCTGACGGCACCCATTCACTGCAGAGGATCCATTGGTGAGCAAGTGATGTAATGCTAAATTTCTCAAAATATGTTCCCATGAGGAAACAAACTTATCTATATCTTGGATGTCCCAAGGATGAGTAGATGTTTTTTTTTTTTTTTGGTTGAACTATTCCTTTAAAGATTGGATGGATTGATAGAGTTCTTCTATTTTTCAATAGAATTCTACAAATTCTTTTAGAAGCATATTTGTTCATCTGCAACACGGAAACTGTTCAGTCAGTTAGAAAAGACATAGCACACTAAGTTGGAACAGACTGAAAGTTTGGTGAATGTAATTTGAAATGCTGATCCCAGCTTAAGGATTTTGAAGTTTGATCAATAACAGTATGTTGACTTTGCTAAACCAAGATAAAAGCAATAGTTGCTGCTTGTCAAAATGCATTTGAATAAGGATTGAAAGTGACTATCTGCAGTGTTTATTTAGAAAAGAGTTTGTTTAATAATATTTTGCCATATTCATAGTCTCTAATTAACGATTCATTCCTGGCATTTCAATACAAACAAACTGCAAATGGTCATTCATAAAATATTATAAAGCAATGTAAGCTTATATTTGCATGAACAAGCACATACTGTTGATGGAGGTTTGAAGATGTGCAGGTGCAGTACAACTGCTCTTGTGACCTGCACCTGCACCACAACCCTCTACAGGTGCTGATGGATGTGCTCAGTAATACTACATTCACACAAATGAAAAGCTCTCGACTGTACTTCAAAACATTTAATTATGACTACTGAGAAAAGATTGGACTTTTACACCCTAGCAGGAGAAAGTTATTTAATGCACACTCTTAAAATGACTCTTCATACTAGAACTACAAATGCTTTACAGCTTGATACTTTTTAAGCACCAAAAAACCTTTATTCTCTTGTTTTCAGAATGTTTATATTCTGGTGTTTCAAAGAGCTCAGATGCCAAAACACTGATCTGAAGAACCTATAATGAAACATCGAGAACGTTTTAAAGTCTACACCTAACCTACTATACAGCAAATCCATTAAAGTACTTTTATTTCTGAAGATTTGCTGAACAATAATCCACAGGCTTCTTATATGCAACCAACAGGAGACAAAACAGAAAAAGTTTGCTTAGTCATACCTTTAATCTGATTCTATTCGAAGCGATTGAGACAAAACATAAAGAGTGTGTTTTCTTAATCTTACTTTGCATCTAAATGATCAGTCATGATAAAATCACTGTTTATTTCATCTGAACTAAAATAAGACTGCTATGTTGCTTAGAAGTTTTGCCTCTGAAGATTATCTTTGTTAAAAAAGCATGCAACAAATTTACTGAAATGTTTTAAATTCACCATATGTATTGTTAATTGTCATGCAGTTGAGCAATATTTTTCTACTTCATTTTAACAATTAAAATGAATAAACCTTAAAATGCTTTAATGTTGTTTGGATATTGCAGGCTTTAAGTTTTTACTCTCTGTGCCATTTCCCTGTTGTAAAGTTAAACCTTACAGTTCTTATCAAAACTTAAATTCACATTTTATGACATTCAAATTCAACTGGCTGTTTTCCTTAACGTGAAAATAATATTTACAGTGCGTCTTGATCATTAGACGACATTTCAGTTTATTGCCCACGTGTTGCTCATATAACTCAAAGCGATCACATTTTTTGTTTTGCTAAAGAAAACCTGTCTAATGTCTATTTGGCTACTTGCTAATACCTGTCCTGAGATGGGGTTGGAATAATGTACAAGCTCCTGTCAGAATGATCATATTTTGTAGACAGGTAGGAGGTTTCCCTCAAGTGTGAATCTTGTCTGTACATGTCCCAAACCTGTCACCACGCCTTTAGTTAAAAACACTCTTTCATCGAAAACTCAACTACATCTGGATAGATTAAATAATGTGCTATTTCTGCCCCGAGGATACAGATAAATAATTCTAAACACCTAGAAATGCAAACATCTTGATATGCCTTAACAAAGCACGCTATTCTGCTTGTTAACTATGTAAATATCAAAATCATGTCATTGATTTATGAGTTCCGTGCTATAAGCATAAATTATCATAAGTGATTCATTTATACAGCTCTCTTCAGCACTAAAGAGTGCTGTTACTGCTGTCATATTCATGCGTTGCTCTCCAGGCTGCGCGCAACCCGGTGCCAAAAGCACATGAACTGAACGTCTCCAAATAACCGGTTTCATTTCCTTATATTTCGTGTCGTCCATACAGTGCATGCTTTGACATTTTAATTTTCTATTAAAGGCTACTTTAGACTTCTTAGACAAAGTTTACAACTGCTTTGCGGGCTACTTCACGTCTTCTGCGCTTTCAAAAATTGTAGGCTCATCTAGATAGGTTATATTCTCATTCACAAGTTCGCTTAGTTTCAGATTTGTAGCTGACATGCTGCATTTGACATTTGCTTTTAGGAATCTGACTGACTTCATAACAGTCAACCTAGACGTCAAAACATCACATGAAAGAAGAAAGTGATATTGACTTACAGCCAGTTGCTCGCATTGGCGGAGAAGAGTGCTAGAAAGAGCATAAGCAGTGACCTTATCAAATACTCCGATGACATCTTGAAAGAATAAATCAGGTAAAGGTTGCTGGCGTAAAATCCTCAAGAGGAGTTTATCAGGGCACCGCGCGGAAAAGTTGCATCGAAAAGCGGTTAATCCATCATTGCGCATCCATTTGGATGAGAAGCAGGTCTGTCCGGATCAACAGTTCTTGTCTCCTCGTGTAAACAAGCGCAAGTGCTCGATATAGTTTATATGTAGTGGCAGCAAAATCACACTGAGCGGTATCCTCTGACGCGATTTCTTGAGAGCGCCTGCAGCGGTTTCCACGGTCAGCTTTTACGCAGCATCAGATAAAGATGAACTACGCGCGGTCCAGCCAGTAAAGTGAGTCTAAATGACAGTCCCGGTCCCGTGCGTGCGGTTAATTCATCTAAACGTGAAGTTCAGCTCTGTTTGATGACCCCTGTAGATGGCACTCTGAATTGAGTCTGAGAGGGAATGCTGAATTTACTGACTCCTGAAGGGTTTGGTAGGGGCGGCGCGTCATTTGGGGGAGGTTTTGATGTGTGAGAAAGCAGATAAAGGCGGGTTTAGTGCATGCATATATGTTTTCTCTTACTCTTGGCTGCCAAGTATTTTTATTTATTTAGTTAATTTTTTTCTTTTTTAAAGTTCTCCAGAGGGACTCAATGCGGCGACTATTCGCCGTGCTTGAGGTATAAGTGCCCCCAAACGCAAGTACTTGGCGGTTAGGATGCTATTTATAGGATGTCTAGCATTTTGACAGCTTTGGACAAAAATAGACCACAGACATTGCTGTTATTACGGCATTTTATTATTATTATTATTAATAATGCTGTGATGCATAGTTGTCATTGAAAATGAGTATGAAGAGTCAATTCAAGACGGAGCGTTTTCAAAGGTCAAGTCTGATTTATTAGGGGTGACAATTAAACCTGGTTTGTCTTCGTATTGGACATTTGTCTGAAATCAGTCGTGGTGGTTTCAGTTTGGGTTATTTCCTGTCAGCATAATCACAGCAACTGTTCATCAAAAATTCATGTGTTTTGACATGGTATATATGCAATGGGAAACCACAAACATCTTTCTATGCTGGTAAATGTTATGTGTAATTGTTTTTATCTTGCAAGTTTACTAGACCGACAGACAAGTGTTTGACTGGGTCACTCGGAATCGCTGTTGACCAACAGAGGGAGAAAGTGAGTAACAATAACTGATGCTTGAGTCAAGGCTGACGTTTGCTGGTTTCTGAATTGGAGGACTGCTGGGTTTCATTGTTAGGAATTAGCGATTGTTCTGATGAACCTTATTTTATTTTATTCCATTTTATTTTAATTTTTGCAGCGTGCTTTGTGTAACAACCATTCAAAAATTTTCAGGCTTCATTGAGTATGCTTTTTTTCTGGCTTAAATATGATTTTATTATTATTGTTGTTGTTAAAAGAAAAATTTAGTTTGAATTATTATTATTATTATTATTATTATTATTATTTTGTATTCTATACAACCCATTAAAATGATAATGATTGAATAACTGAAATAGTGATTAAAAACATTTACAAATAATGTTTATGTATGTAAAAATGACAATCAGTGTGTTTTTTTAAATATTTTTGAAAAACGTCTTATGCTCACTAGGGCTGCATTCATTTGAAAATTACAGTAAAACAGTTATACTATAAAAATTATTTCAATTTAAAATTGTTTTTCTAATTTATTATATTTTAAGATGTAATTTATTTGTGATGCAAAGCTGAATTTTCAGCATCATTACTCCTGTCTTCATGATCAAACGATTCTTCAGATGTCATTCTAATATGCTGATTTGCTGCTCAAGAAACATTTATAATTATTATTAACATTGAAAATTTGTGCTGCTTAATATTTTTGTTGAATCCATGATGCATTTTTCTTAGAAAGAATAGAAAGTTCAGTATGAATAATAGAACAGAACAGCATTTATAAGAAATATAGAAATCTTTTGTAACATAGTATTTACTATTCATCAATTTAATGCATCCTTGCTGAATAGTTATCTTTAATTCATTTTTTCCTCTTAATTCTAAGGTGCTGTTTGAATGAGCTGATTAATGACATTAATAAATTATAATTAGTAGAATAAAGCCATGCAGTCATGTTTAGATTAAATGCATTTTAACTCTTGTGTAAATTCTCTCTCATCGGGCCTTTTAAATACTAGACTCAGTTCTGGACCCAGAACAGACTTGTTGCTGGTTCTGTCCAGTTCTGCACTCCACTGGTGCTGATTAACTTGAGCCTTGGCCCTCGTGCAATCCCACACTCACAAAAGAGGTGTGATCTGTTATCCCCACAGACGCCACCGATGATACTGCAGCAACAAGAGCAAGACTGCATGGAGCCAAGGAGACAAGGTTTGGACGGCAGACAACCTACATGACACTATTTTTTTTCACAGCTGTTGTGCTTAAACTCTCTCTTTCCCATTAAGTAAATTAGCAGCATTTGAACCACAATCATTGGTGGCGGATTGGTCAGGATAAGTCCCAAATTCTGTATCGGTTTAGATTTGGGAAGATTTTCTCTTGTCTTTAACTTGTCTGGAGTGTAATGTAAAAGCCACTTAATGCCACTTAATTCCCAGTTTCTTTCCTAGAAATGCGAAATTTGATGATTTTGGGTCTTTTTTTCCAGTTCAGTAACGAGACTACTCTAGACATGCATATGGATAAACAGGCAGTCAGAGATGCTGACTTACGACCGAGAAATTATAGACATGTGCCACCAGTGAATGAATCCATTCTTGTGGCGCGAGCGCTGCAGACGTCTGGATAGGCTCTTCACAGCATGCGCTGAACATGCAAGTGCGTAACAGTCATTGCACAGCAGACTGCAGTGCTTTCAGAGCCTAGTAACCTTTGCATGACTCCTGCATAGCGTTTGCTCTTCCTCTGTCTGGAATCATTCAAATTATGCTGCATCAGCCCTGTCTGTTTTGGCTGATGCTTATCAATGCTTTAGATTTCATTGCATAAGAATATTGTCCTTTACACATCAGCCGGTGTTTTCACATTTTCTCACACACACACACACACACACACGCACACACACACACACATATACATACATACATACATACAGGAAATAGGCTTATTATTTTCATAGGAACAAAACTGAAAAATGTAATTATGACAATTTAAAGTAACCTAAATTGTTGGGATTATGCAGTTATGTTAATATTAATAATATATGAACAATATTACTGAATAATATTAACATCATAATTATGATAAAATTAATCTTATTGTTCCTTTTGAAATGTGTCTTTTATTTATTATTTATACCTGCAATGAGGATAAGCATGGTTTGTGCCAATGAAAAATTAAAGACTGTGTTAATTTAGTATATTGTTGGGACTATGCAGTTATATTAATACTGATACTTTTAATTTAATAAAATTCATTAATAATATTATATTACTATTATTCGATAAATTTAATCATGTATTGTATGTATGATTGTTATTGTGCAATTGCACAATTTCTTTACGGATTAATTAATTATTTAATTATTTTAGTAACTTTGTCAATTTAATATATTGTTTAGACTATGTAGTTATATTTTTATTAATAATATTTAATTTTATATATATATATATATATATATATATATATATATATAGTCTTATATTACCAATATTATTAATTAATTCTATCAATAATTCATTCTAAATATTAATCATGTAAATTAATAATTTATATTCAAATATTAATAATATTTGTTGTTGTGCATTTGCATTGTGATATTCATTCATCTTTAATCTAAACCTTATAAACCATATCACTGAAGCTTGATGCCATCAGTGAACCATTGTACATTGCTAAAATTCATTTTTCTCCATTTGTTTACTTATTTTTAAGTAGAAGCTTCTGACTGATGAAGTTTTAAATTGAAGCGAACATGGAAAGAGTTATGGGGTCCGTTGCGTTTTACTGTGCGCATACTTTGGAAAGATCCAGGAAATGACATCAGTATCTGTGGCCCATCTGCTGAGATCGTGTGGAGTTCAAGAGAGGACGTCAAGCGGATCAGATCTAAGGGCACTGATCAGATCTGCTTTCTTTGTCATGAATGCATATATTGTTGTCTTTTCAGACCAAAATAAGCTGGCTAGAATTAGGCCATCCGTGTTGAAGTTAGTCAGAAGTGAGCAGAGAGGTGCAGAGGTTAGACAACAGAAGGTTGATCTGATCATCCCTGTCTGTGATAAATTAAATCCAGAATGAATGACTCCTGGGAAAGGGGAAGAAAGGGGCTTAGTCATGAAAAGGCGTTCCTGAGCGATCCCGCACTCCATGGCAACATGGATTGGCACATATATCTGATCACAATGGCATTCCCAACCCAAACAGATTTTATACAGCTTGTGCTTGCAGAGCCATTGCCAAGGAAACGGCTTTCCAATGGCATGTTAGTGGTGGTGCGCCAAACCCCTTTAACATTTACACTGAGCGTTGGGTACCATAAACATTTCCCCTCCGTGTTGTGTTGACTGTGAGTTATGGCAGTATTATGGTCACAGGTCTTTTCCGGCCTCCCACTGTCACACCTGCTATCACAAGAATTAGACTGGATTTAGCCAATGAAAATAACTGTCAGAAAACATTTAGATTAATATTTAGTCATTTGTCAGACACAAGCAATTTGTAACTCAAAAGCATTAGGAGTGCTGCGAGATACTTTTAGTCTTATTATGAATTGCTTTCATTCATAATTTTGCGGTGCTCTGCTTGATTCTGATTGGTCAATCCTAGCACTCTACACTGTAATTTTTTATTTTTCATTTCATTTTTTTTTTTTTTTTGAAAAATGTTTTACAGGAAAATACAATTACAGACTTTCTACTTCAAAATTTCATGTTTAATTATTCTTGTATCAATGCACAGTTAAAACAGATTAAGAAATCTTTTAAATCAAGTTTTTGAAACTCTAAAATAACAGAAAGTTTTCTGTAAAGGGTAGGTTTAGGGGAAGGGTTAGGTTAATGGGATAGAAAATACAGTTTGTACAGTATAAAAACCTTTACGTCTATGGGATGTCCCCATATTACATGGAATCCCAATGTGTGTGTGTATGTGTGTGCGTGTGTGTGTGTGTGTGTGTGCGTGTGCGTGTGTGTTTTATTCCTAGCATCGATCCTGGCAACTTTTCCCCTTGGAAATCCTGATGAGCACAACACAGGTGACATCCCAGTGAAAGTGTTTACAGGTTCCTCTATCTCAGATCACAACAGGTTAAGTTTGTTCTCCTTTCCCCTCTGCCTTTAAACATAAAAGCAGATCCTCAGTCAATACTGCACAAATATTGACCAGACTGTTTGCAATACTGGTCTCCAAAATTCACACTGTTCAAATGACCACAACAAACCAACCTGAGGTGCGTTTCCCAAAACCTTCTTTGGCTAACTATGGTCATTAGTTCCATTGAACTCTATTGGTAATGACGGAACTTGCGACCATAGTTGCTTTTGAGAAACACATCCCAGAAGAATACAGAAAATACCCATATGATAGAAAATCACAAATAAAGCTGCATTTATTTGAACAAAAATACACTTCAAATAGTAATTTTGTGAAATATTATTACAATTTAAAATTACTGTTTTCTATTAGAATATATTTTAAGACGCAATTAATAAAATGGATAGTTCTGCTCCGTGGGCCTCATTTATGTTATGTTGTGCAGAAACCATCCTAAATTTGATCGTATGATCATCTCTCAAATATACGTATGTGTGATTCATAGAATGAACGTATGCACAGAAAACGCACATACGCCTCTCTTTCAAATGTGAAATTGAATCGCAAATGATCTTGAACTTGCGCGTAACTTAATGGTTTCAGCTCTCTGCCTTGTAAATGACTCCTTATTGATTCCATTAACATATAAAAGATCACCAGTAATCGTCCAAATTATTTAATTTAGATCAGCGAGCTGCAAGAACAGCTTACATTTTCAAATGCCTTTTCTCAAAGGCAGTTTTTACAAAGATGAGCATTGGTGTGGATTTAAGCGTACATACTCTAAGATCAAATCTGAGCGTTCGCGCACTTCATAAATGAGGCCCCTTGATTTTGATTGGTTGAGCCACGTATACACCTTTGACCTCACTACATCAAATTTCCTTTGGTTGTGGATAGAAGGGATACAGCTACGACTGGAAACTAACATTAAATTAAATTTTCCACCTATTAGATTGTGTTTTATGAATGTCTACACCTACCCCAACCCTTAACCTACCCCTTACAATAATACAAAAATAGTAATTATTGTTGTACAGTGTTACAAAAATTACACTGTATTGATGTGCACATGCCCAGTAGCCACAGCTGTATCCCTTCTAGCTTTAACCATTTCCTGCGACACTGTGTGTATTTGTTGCCGTGGTTCCATGTATTATGTGTTTCAGCAAAATTAACTGTTTGTTATTTATTTAATTAAGTGACCCCTAGTGGCTATATGTTTGTGTCCTTCACCTTTAATTTTGAGGCCATGCCCTTCCCCATCAAAGAAAGTTTTCTCCTGCGGAAGAAACGTTGCTGTGTGCAAGTGTGTGTGGAAACCCACAGTTTTCAAAGTGCAGAGGGAATGTGACACTTTCTATAGGCAAACACGCGCTATACCGCAAACCTAGTTTAAACTGTATCAAATTGTTTTAAAAAATATCCGTGTCTAACAATGTCCCTTAACTCTTCTAATTTCACTGTAAAAAACAGCTTCTTGGGGCTTATTGCTTTATTATTCCTGTGACACAAAGCTGAATTTTAAGCATTATCCAGTGTCACACGATCCTTCAGAAATCATTCTAATACGCTGATTTATACTCAAGAAACATTTCATATTATTATCAATGTTGAAACCAGTTGTGCTGCATCGTATTTTTGCCTTTCAGGATTCTTTGAAACATATTTTTAGGATTCTTTGATAAATAGAAAGTTCAAAAGAACAGCATTTATTTATTTAAACATTTTGTAACATTAGAAACGTCTGTACTTTTGATAAATTTAATGAACAATTGCTTAGTAAAAGTATTAATTTCTTTAAAAATATATATATTATACTGAACCTAAACTTTTTAAGGGAAGAGTAGCCTACATGTTTTTATATGTGTATTTTATGTGCACAATTTTTCTTGTTAGATACTTCGGCAAACATAAAACATAACTGATAACTATATGAGAGCTTTAAAAAAAAAAATCTTCTGGTTTATGCTTAACAAAAAAAAAAAAAGTATTTTTATGAAGAACCATTTTAGCTATATAGGATTCTCGAGTAGGTTAGATGGTTCCTCAGAATATATTTTGATGGTACATTATAGGTTCATCAGATTTTTTGTCAGTGGTATCTGGCTGTAAAAGTCTTGTTTTGTTCTAATTTTAATCAGTTGTTTAGTTCTAAATAATCTGTTGTTATCACCATAGACACTGAGATGGACACATCTTGAAATTAAGGTTAGTGGTTGATATGTCTTAAAACTAAAGTGTTGGAAATGGGTTTTTGTACTGGTCACTGGTAACAGATCCCGCGATGCTGTGAATGTGTGAGGACGGCTCTGCTCAAAGAAGAACCATAGAAGAACCATTTTGGGTTCCCCAAAGAACCTTACAGTGAACGGTGCTTTGTTTTTCTGAAGAACAAAAATCTAAAGACACTTTTTACACTATAAAGAACCTTTTGTGAAATGGAAAGGCTTTATGGATGTTAAAGGTTCTTCATGGAGCCATCAATACCAATAAAGAACCTTTGTTTTAAGAGTGATCAATAAGGGTTTGTGGCCATTTTCAATGGCCGATTCTTTAGCTTTAGTTAAACCTCAGTCTTTTAGTATAAGTACTAAATATGCATAACCATAAGGACTTGCATATGAACCTGTAGCATTATAGTACATGTGTGAATACTGGTGAGAGTGAAAGAGAGATAACGAAAGAGGGGGATGTGACCTCTAAACTCGGGTTAGGGCACCTAGGGGTCAGTAGTCCTAGAGATTGTAGGAGATGAGCGGTGAGGGGGGTTATTCAGTAACTCTTTCTCTCGCACAGCGGGGTTTCAGACCAGCGCAGGATTAGATTGACACATAGAAATTCATTCCCATTTCTAAGAAGATCTTATTTCGTAAAGCCGCTCTCAGCACAGTCCATTCATATAATTCGGTTTTGTTTCTTTTTATGGGTGTTCTTCCTTTGAATCTCATCTCATCCTTTCTTTCACATGCAGATTGGTTGTCTTCGTACAACCTTATTGTGTATAATGTCGTGTTTTCCCTTTCTGTGTTTACATGCACTCTCTCCCATCAGGATGGTGACTCTCTGGTGAAGGCGGAAATCATGTAGAGTAAATGTTAGTCCACAGTCAGCCTCAGTGTCAGGGTCAGGGATAGCAGTGTTTGAGCAGAGCCGTCCTCACACTTTCACAGCCTCGCTGGACCTGTTACCAGAGACCAGACTCTCAAATGCTGGAATGCTAATGGCGTAAAATGATAACTATAATCTGACAGTTGCGTATGAGCATCGTGTCAGCCACAACAATGAGACCCGAGCACATGTAGACTTCAGGAATTGTGTATAGATACTCTATCCCATTTGCTTGAACAGTATATGTATGCAGATTAACATTTTATTGCTCTTTCATTGCTTGGGAGACTCCATGGGGTATGTTTTATTGAAAAATATACATTGTCTCAGATGTTTCTTTTACAATTTCAGCTTTAAATAGATGCAAATAAGTCAGTTGTTAATGTACAGTCAGAATATAGAGCTGTGAAATCAATGCTGATATTAGCTATCATTTAGTCTTGGAAGAAAATTATGAGAAATGTTAGAGTTCATATTGAGATTTTTGACCTTCGAACAATGTTTAAGACATAGTTGAGATCTCTTAGGAAACCCTGGAAGGATACCATTTATCCATTTGATCTCACATTTAATCTCAATGCTGTGTAGTAGAAACAAATAAATAAATTGTCAGTCCTGTGTCCCCGTATCCTGTGTTTTTCTTCCCATCATGCCTTCCTTGCCCTAGTTTTCTCCCTCTTGTCCATATTTGGTTTTCCTGTTCTCGTTTGGTCCCCATTTAGTTCCATTAGTTTCAGCTGTGTGTTATTAATTATCTAGTTTACTCCAGTGTATTTAAGCCCTGTGTTTCCCTGTCTCGAGAGTTTGGTGTCTTACGTCATTCAGTGTTCTTCATGTTCCATGCTTTTGAGTTTACCCCAGCGTCTCCTCGCTCCGTACTCCCAGTGATGCGTGACAGAATGCTGGACCAAAAGATGATTGCTGCTGAGGAACGGCTGTGGCGTTTTCAGCAGGATGGTCGGAGGTTGGAGCGATATGTGGAGGAATTCCTCGAGCTTGCCAACCGGGTGAGCTGGCATGACGCCACTCTAGGTACGTGTTTTCAGCCGGGGCTCGACGACGAGACTATCCGCTGCGATCTTCCCGTGAGTGATTTCCCCCTGATCGAGCTGATTAATCTTGTCCTTTATTTAAATTGTTCCGACTTCGAAGTCTAAGTCTCGTCGTCCAGCCCCCTCTGGAACATGCCGCGTCTCCCCAGCTCACCTCCCGCCAGGAACCCCCAAATACCGCACAAACAGCTCCGACCACCTGCGCAACCCACAGCACCCCCAACTAATCCTAAACTCCACGATCATCCTCAGCCCAGAAACGCTGGACGCTTCCAAGTCAAGATTGCCGGCTGCTTCAAAGTTAAGTCAGCCGGCCGTTCATCACTCCAGCCCGCCGGCCGCTCTGAAGTCAAGCCCACCGGCCGCCACAACGTCAAGCCCGCCGGCCGTTCATCACTCAAGCCCACCGGCCGTTCATCACTCAAGCCCGCCGGCCACTGCTCACTCAAGTTCGCCAGCCGCTCCACAGTCAAGTTGCCCTTCCTAGGGCAAGGAAGTCACTCTCCCCATTGTGACTTCCTTGCCCTAGTTTTCTCCCTCTTGTCCATATTTGGTTTTCCTGTTCTCGTTTGGTCCCCATTTAGTTCCATTAGTTTCAGCTGTGTTATTAATTATCTAGTTTACTCCAGTGTATTTAAGCCCTGTGTTTCCCTGTCTTGAGCGTCCGGTGTCTTACGTCATTCAGTGTTCTTCATGTTCCATGCTTTTGGATTTATTATTAAAGTATTTTGAGTTTACCCCAGCATTTCCTCGTCTCCTCGCTCCGTACTCCCAGTGATGCGTGACAGAAATAGGATTATTGCTTTTAATTAAATCTTTAATTACACTACTATTCAAAAGTTTGAGGTCAGTAAGATTTGTTAATGTTTTTTGAAAGAAGTCAAAAGGTCAAAAACTCACTTAGGGCTGCATTTATTTGATCAAAATCATAAAAATTAAATTACAATTTAAAATTTTTTTTTTATTATTATTTTAATATATTTAAAAGTGTAATTTATTACTGTGATGGCAAAGCTGATGGCTTTTTAGGAGCCATTATAGCCATCAATATTTTTGTGGAAAGTGTGATACCAAGGATGATGAATAGAACGTTCATTTATTTTAAAATAGAAATCTTTTGTAACCATTTTAAAGACTGTCAATTTTGATCAATTTATTGCATATTTTCTGAATTATTATTATTATTATTATTATTATTATTAATTTTACTGACCAAACTTTTGGAAAGGTTTCTCAAACAAAACCAGCTGAGAACCACTGGCGTAGTTTCTTGAGCTGTTGTGATGTGTGGAGACTCAAGAGTTTGACCTGCAGTTTTGTGAGGTTTTTAAGGGCTTCCGTAGATGCTGGTCGGGGGTTGATGGGGGTGTTGCAAGGTTGAGGGGTTAGTCCCTCAAATGAACAGCTGAGTTATCTTATTTAGTCTGTATAAAGGCTGCCCAACTGTCATAACAAAGGAGCAGGACAGCAGGGCCCCTCGACAGACAATGGGGAGTCAATGGCTCCAAAGAGCATCCCTAACACAGAGCTCCCATGAAAAGAGACACTGGTTGAATGGGATTGAGGGACGCCCATAACAAAGCTGGAATCCCACTCAATTGGGGCATCAATCAGTGCTCTCACACGACCTTCTGCACACTGGCCACTCTGTAGAAATTAAATTTACACCTGTAATAAAACAGATCTAGAAACACAATATATAACTGTGCATGTGCATATTTTATAAACATTGTATTTGTTTAATCTCTTCAGGTGAAATCCTGTGATTTCTTTAAGAACATTACCTTTGCAGCTCGGCCTTGGAGATGATCCAGCCACCAAAGTATGTGAGTGAATTATTGCTATATATGAAACAATTTACAAAAGTGCTTTAAATAAACTGCTGTGCAAATTAGCATCATGAACAACTTTCTCACTGCGGACAGGTAAACACACTGACAACCAACCCAATAGCTTCAGTCTCAGTGTTTGACAACCAACCCAAGAGCTTTAATCTCAATGTTTCACATTTTGCTAAATTGAATTTAATTTTAATTAAAGTTCCCCTATTATGGATTTTTGAAAATTACCTTTCATGCAGTGTGTAACACAGCTCTAAGTGAATGAAAACATCCTGCAAAATTTTAAATCTGAAAGTGCACTGTGTATAAAGTTATTGTCTCTCAAAAGAAAGAGTCGACTCTGAATCATTGAAACGAGTCGTTTTTAAAACAAATCCCAAGCCGTTTCATGTTGACGTCAAGATGAAACATTAGCATATTTCCTGCCCACTTGTTGGTCTTTTCGCTTTGGTCTGAATGAAAATTCATTATTTGCCACTAGGTGCAGCTTTTAAAATAGCGGTAAAAATAGTTGTTTCCCCGGTAACGCTGTAGCAGAGCAGCACTGCCACAAACGCTGCTTTATCAAGCATTACAGGCATGATGAAATGCAAATGAGAAGAATCAGACCAATCACCGCAGATTAGCGTCACGCAAAGGAGGTGTTTGGAAAAATTAATCATTGAGCGAATCATTCGGGAGTCGTTGAGCAAGTAAGGTAAAAAATAAATGCATATTATAAGGCAATGAAAGTGTTTTTTGACCTTGCATGCATGTCAACCTGTTGTTGGGGACTCCCAAAACCAAAATATGAACCCTTCATTACCCATAATAGGGGCACTTTAATGGATCTTACCCGCTCATGTTAAAGGTAAAAAATAATGATTACCAGGTTGCTCCATGTTTGGCCTTTTGAATCGATATGTGACATAACTTAAAATATCTTTAAAATTTGACAAAATTTGAAGAAAAAACTAAATTAAATTTAAGTCATGAAATTACATTGTTTTTTTATTTTTTGTTTTTGTTTTTATTTCTCCATAATTAACAGACTATGTTGTGTCATCCAAAAAAAAAAAAAAAAAAAAAAAAAAAAAATATATATATATATATATATATATATATATATATATATATATATATATATATATATTAGCAAAGTGTTAACCATATTTTTATGTTTTATGCAAATGATGCCACATGCTCAACCCAAGCCAAAAGAGCACATTCCCAGGTCTTAGTGATATTCTGGTCTCTAGATATGGTCCGGCTTCCTCCTTCAATGTAAGTCTGTGGGATTTTTTTATTTGTTTGTTTTATTGTTTGCCAGTTTGATCATTTTGAAAATTAATAGTACACCTCTCTTCAACAAGACATTTGAGGTGAATGTATGTAGCAAATACAGTGCAGGAGATAGGGGTGTGCGATATTGACAAAAAATAAAAAATAAATAAATAATAATATGTTGGTATTTTATCAATAATGATAATTAAACTCTATTTTACTGAGTGTGTTTTTGTGCTGGTACTTTGGCTGGTTTAGGCCTGTCATGGATAAATCAATATGACACTAAAACCGCCAGTAGGTGGCAGCAAGTCCCTGTCTTAATGAGTGATTCCTTGAATCATTCATTCAAACGATTCATTCAAAAATGATTTATGTAGAAATGAAGCAAGTAACTGTTATTATGAATGGATCATTGAATCACTGACTGAAAAGATTTGTTCAAAAACAGATTCCTTAAAAGAAAAAAAAAAAGACAATTTTGTGTCTAAAATGTACATTCAACATAAAATAAGTTAATATAATGTGAGTTACGTAACTCAATCAATATAAACGTATTGTTTGTTGAACTGTTGTAAAAAAAAAAAAAATCATTTGCAATCATGCTCAGATGCTGATATTCGGGAAAAAGACACTCTTGCTTGTATGATATTACTTAACTATATCATATCAATATAAAAAAACAAACAAACAAAAAAACATACAAGGATAATTTTTGCTTCTATAACTTGAATTTTCTAGGAATTTAACTGCATTCTAGTTTTCTTAAACAAGCAGTAAATGCTTTTGGACAGGCAAGACCTGTTTTTGTTTGTTTTTTGTTTTATCAAGCAGATGTTCACACACATATTGTCAAATTAATGATTAAAACAAGCTTTGCACTGAGACTGGGTTTTATTTAGTGTTTGTGAGGGCCAGAGGTGGCCAGCGGTAGACTCCCTTTGCTTTCAACCCTCCCCCAGGTCTCTGTTCCCCTCGTATTCAATGCCATCGGCCTCACCGTATATCATTCACTTTGAGTTCACTAATTAACACATTCATGACCTACATTTCCTGGTTCCTGACTCTCCTGTACACACCTTCTTCACCTTTAACCTACTGTAAAAATTATCTAAAAACATATATTGTGATAAAACATATGGATACTGTGAAATAAATATATATATATATATATATATATATATATATATATATATATATATATATTATTAAAATATTAGACTTAACAATACGATACATGTAATTGTACTGTGTGTTTAGATGTAAAGAAGTAAAATTAATCACCTTATAATTTATGGTAATAAATATGCAGAAGTTCCAAAAAAGTGCTCGACACATCATTTGATCGTATTTTATTTATATTTGCATATGTCTTAGTATAAAAGTCTCTCTTTGGGAGTCTTGAGTGTATATGTATATATTTATTATTTATTTTTCTATTTTATTTACATATTTATTTACGTTTTAGTGTATTTATTTGTTTGTTCATTTATTTAACTTTATGGTAATAAACATACAGAAGTTCCTAAGAAGTCTCTGACACATCATTCAATCATATTTTATTTAAGTATTTCATTATTATGTCAGTTCCCAAAGAGACTTGCATGTTTCAGTATAAAAGTCTCTCTTTGGGAGTCTTGAGTATATGTATGTATTCTATTTTATTTATTCATGTATTTATTTACATGTTAGTTTCTTCTTCATCATATGAATGCATTTATTTATTTATTACTTTTTATTGAACTTTTATTAAAGTTTTTCTATTTCAAGTTTTTTATTTATTTAATAGTCACTTGTATTTTTTTTTAAATTTATTTTATAAAAATGTTTCTATAAAAATATTGTTAATCAGATGTAAATGGTGTGGATATTTATGTAGTTTAGTAAAATTTTTGTTGTGTTCCAAGTTCAAATCAGATCAAGTAGTTAGATACAGTAGGTTTGTATAAGAACAATCAATCAGATTTACTTCGGTTAATTATAATATATGCTGGAACCAAGCTGCAATCCTGTAATGTCTTCAATTTCACTGTATTTAAATTGTCACTGTATTTATTTATTTATTTAGTGATTTATTTGTGTATTTATTTATTTATTTATTTATTTACTTATTTATTTATTTATATTAATTAATTAATTAATTTTTAATTTTTGGCATTGCTGGCAGTATTCCTGTAAATTTAAAGCAGGTTTGCAGGTTTCAAATGCACAGCTTGTACAGTAATTTAGATGTAGCTTGGTTGCCATGTATGCAAGTCCGTTTTGAATTATGACATGACAAAGAGAGTTATTGTTACTTCTGTAAACATAATATAAGCCCTCTGAAAAGCAAGAACATCCATTAATTACACACCGAGCTTAGAGCGATCATGGAGGGAACAGGTGCTGATTGTCTCTGAGCAAGCACTCTGTGCCCGCAACACCCCCTATTTTATCCCCTTACCCAATGATCCAAGAAACACACAACCGTATTTCTGAGAGAACAGGCCACAGCTGCGCGTCACACCTCATAACGCCTCAACGCTGCAGCTCTAGGAAGTTTTAGGTGGGTCGTTATCAGCAGAGAGCATTTCTAGGAATGCGAGGAGTCATATTTTTTTCACGGTTGCTGTAATGGGCTGTTTGAAGTGTATGATTCAGCGTTAGCTCATGAGTAATGTGACAAGAATCCAAGTTAATGAGATCGATCATTCTATCAGGATTATCTTTGGTCTTCACATGAAAAGAACGGCTCATAAAATTAGAGAATTTATGAAATAAGAGCTTTAGTTGAAACATGCCCCATCTGTAGCAAGAAGCTGAATGTCTCAGTGGAGGAACAGGCAGTGCTAGAATGAGAACACAAAAATGTTAATGAGGATTCTCAATGGTTTATGCTAAGTATTAGTATTAGGTTATTGTCTAGCTGGTGTATCAGAATACCCAAAATATGGAAAAAGCCTGGCGTGGACATCAGCACACATCTGGGGCACTTAGTAGCATGTGAAGATATTCATGAGTGCTGTCAAATAATATGTTCACTACTCTCTTCAAGGTTTATTTATTTATTCATTTATTTTCACAGCACAGACATTTGGTTTTGACTAGTATAAAGCTGCAGTATTAACTAGACTTTATGCTACAAGTCAAAGTATGGCTATGCAAGACTACCAGCATCCCCTAATGGGGACCAGCATCTGAAACACAACATATGCTGGTTCTGTATGTCCTGAAAAGCATCTGAGCATTATGTTCGTGTTTTTTTTATTTCTTATTGTTTTTTTACCTACTGGTTCTGAACTGAATAAGCCTTCAGTTTACCTCACTGCAACTGAATGAGATTTACTGCCCTTTCCACACAAATGTAGATATACAATCACGTAAATGTGGGAATTTGATGTGTGGCATTTGCTTTTAGTGAACAAGCGGTTTTTACAGTGATTACACCCATAATGCAAAAGGTTTATATACGGTAAAACCGTATATAAACCTTTTTTTTTTTTCAAGTGAATTTCAAAATATACCAAACTAGCCAAAATAAATTGCTAATTATAATGTATTTTAAACTGTCCATCCATATATTTTTATTTTGTATTTATTTATTCATTTTTTTATTTTTATTGTTTTATTATTATTTTTCCTGTATAAGCAATAACATTTCAAATCAAGCATTTTCTTCTCGTGGTGGCCTGCAGGTCTGGTGGTCTGTCTAGAAAAGGCTGAATTGAATATTGGTTTTTAGAAATCATCCATTTAGTTTATCCATGAACAACGTTTTTTGAAGAAAAAAATGTTTTTGAAGTACAGCTGTGGTGTTGACAGCACTGTTGACATTCACATCAACAGAATCTCGCATCTTAGTTATTTTCCAGTTATATTAGGGATATTCGATACTGCCCACCCCTTTAGTTCATGCAATATAAAATCATTTTATCATTTTATCATTTTATCTGCAATAGCAACCTAGGCCATAAAGCCAACAAGAAATGGTATTTACAACCATTTTACTTGCATAATATAACGTATTTCCAAATGAAACCAGATATTCAGTGAGAGAAAATGCAGGACTTGATATTATCCATCAGGAATTCATTGGATTGTGAAACACCACCAGCACAAACTTTAAAGGAAGCTTTTGACCAGGATGTGGAGGCTGAAGGTCAAGTTCAACCACATTTCAATGTACCCCAGTGGTAAATTTTGCTGTTACATTCAGATTAATCATGAATAAAACCAGAAACAGTGTGGTGAGTTTTAATTTGTTTTAATCATTAAATCATTTTCCTCAAGGGCACAATGGTGGCCCACTGAGGCTCAAATCGACAACCTTCTGGTTACCAGTCTTGAGCAAGAGCCACTACATCAGACCACGCTAGTTTCCAGCAGCCCACAATAGCTTGATCGCAGTCTCTGATACATTAGTTCATGGCTCTGGAATTCCCAGTGGAATCGGAGTCCTGTGGAAATGTGACACAACCCAGCACTTCCATTCCCTATTAAAATGCGACCATGGGACATGGGTTCAATGCAATTCTTGCGAGTCAACAATGAGGTTAGAAATACCATCAGGCTTCTGAAACCATATGCACCGCTGTCCCCAAAATAGGTTAGCAGAGGCCTTTTAACAGACCCCATCAGGGGAGGTGGGAGACCCTCGTTCACAGGAAAGATTAAGATACCATCAGAAAGAGGTGCCAAGGGGGATCAGAGTGGAATGGGCAGAGGGATGAGCTCACCGACGGTGAGGCTGTGTGTCTCTGTTCTCGGGCAGATCGGAACCTCTGAAGTGCCACGGAGAGACTTGATTGACATGGATGCAAGTCATGAATGGTTATGGGTGTAACAAGTTATTAATGCTTCTCTGAGAGCTCCTATTAACTGCTTATGAGAAATCTGCAGAGATCTGTTCCTTTAACATTCACATAATGAGGGGAAAAAAAAAATTAAAAAAACATTTAAAAAAAAAACGATGTTGTGAACATTCAGTAGTAACATTCCCATGATGTTTGCAAAATGATAAATTGGAATTGGAACATTCACAAAACCAAGAAAAAAATATTTATAAAACATTTAAAAAACTGTACATTTTAAATATTGAGAAATATAAGTTTTTATAACTTGTTAGAGAATCATCACAGCCATATTTTTGGTAGCTGGTGAATACTAGTATGTTTAAAGGTATAGTTTCTGCATCAGTTGTTACAACAAACTCCAAATAATGACTGTTAGCAAACTTGTTTCTGTTTGCCATTGTTGGGGTCAAATTTGCCCCTGCTGGACAGTGCAGTAACTACATTATTAAGTAGTCAAGATGAATTTTTCTCCTTTGTCAGTATCCATGTATTCTGACAAAATCACCATTTTTGCAAGCAACATATAAATCACTGTTATTACATTAAATTAATATTAGAGCTGTAGAAATTCATGTGTTAATGCATGTAATGCAACTTTGCAGTTAACTGTTGTTAAATGTTTTAATCCACTGACAGCATTAATTATAATTTCAGTTCCCAATTTTGACAAGGCTTTGAAAAGAAAGTTTTATTTTATTTTATTATTATATTTTTTTTATTATTATTATTATAAAGTGATAAATCACAAGACATCTTCAGCTCAAAAAATATTCTCTGAACTGAGCTCCCATGAAGTGGCAGCATCCAGGTTGTATACTTCCAGGGATGCATGCATCAACCAAACAAAATAAATGGGAATGCTTACTGATAGCTCTCTGCAGTTATGTTAAAACTCCTTGGTTTGCACAGATAGTCTCTATAATCTCTGGAGTTTGGAAATGTAACCGCATGAAATGCAATCACTGTTGCAGGCAACATGTGTTTAAATCTGTGACACTTCCTGATTCTGTTTGAATGTTCTGTTTGTCCTGTGCAATAAAAGTAAAAAATAAAAAAAAATAAAAAATAAATCAATTACTCTGTGAAAAACAGACAAATAATCTTCACAAATATTCCTTGCAATCAGCAACCAGGGTTTCTGCAGGCCACACCATAAAGAACTTCCTTCTGCCCAAAACAGATTTTTTTTCTCGATCTCCACTTCCTCTGGCCACAGCATAAAATCTGTTTTCAGCACTAGTGCTTAATCCAGTTCTCCAAGCTCTTCTGTGATTGAATTAGAGCACGACAAAAACAGCGGGAACAAAATGAAGACAACAAGCTGTCTTAAAGCCAATGGAGTCCAGTGACAAAAGCCTCGTCATGCTTTGGTGGGGTCTTGCCTCTAATCCAGAGGGTTTTAGAGGCAGCAGACACTGGCTTCTTGTTCTTTGGCGGGGATGGCTAGGCGCTAAGTAACTAGCAGAGCTACTGGCGACAGTTCCGTCCAGGAGAGATGGCCTGCTAATCCTAATCACGCCCGAGAATGCCGTCTGGGTCACATGACCTTTTGCTAGCTGTAATGGAAGGGGTCATAATTGGGATTTATCGCGGCAGAGGCAGCCTGCAGGAGAGGTGCCAGTAAAAGGGTTCTGGGTCCTGGATGTCTGACGGGTATAGTGGAGAAGAATGAGTCATCTGAACGCTTATAGACACGGAAGCTACACGGAGAAGGCCACATTGAGCAAGTAGAAACATCAAACACTAATTCAAATGAACCTGTCTTCTTGATGATGGGGGAAAAAAGAAAAGGGAGGAAAAATTATTTCAAAGATTTTATATTCTTTTGCAAAACTTTTGTGTTCCCCTGAGAAACTTGAAAAAGTTTTGCTAGAGAACGTAAATGTTTTGCCAGCAAACGCAAAGTTTCTCAGAGTAACGAAGTACTTTTGCCAAAGAATGCAAATGCTTTATGGGAGTATGCATTCTATCTTTAGCGATAGAATGAAAATGTTTTGCGAGATAATGCAAGTTTCGCAGGGGAACACAATACTTTTGTGCCAGAACGCAAATGTTTTCTGAGATAAGGCAAAGTTTCTCTGGTGAACACAACACTTTTACACTAGAAAATATGTTTTGTGAGATAATGCAAAGCTTTGCAGGGGAATACATTACTTTTGTGCTAGAACGCAAATGTTTTCTGAGATAATGCAGAGTTTCTTTGGCAAACACAATAATTTTGCACTACAAAAACTGTTTTACAAGATAATTAAAAAGTTTGTCTGGGGAACAACACTTTTAGACTAGAAAATATGTTTTGTGAGATAATGCAAAGTTTCTCTGGGGATCACAATACTTTTGCACTAGAACACCAATGTTTTGTGAGATAATGCAAAGTTTTGCAGGGGAACACAATATGTTTGCACTAGAAAAACTGTTTTACGAGATAATGCAAAGTTTCTCTGGGGAAGACAACACTTTTATACTTGAAAATATGTTTTGCAAGATAGTGCAGAATTTCTTTGGAGAGCACAATACTTTTGCACTAGAATGCAAATATTTTGTGAGATAATGTAAACTTTCTCTGGAGAGCACAATACTTTTGCACTAGAATGCAAATGTTTTGTGTGATAATGTAAAGTTTCTCTGTAGAGCACAATACTTTTGCACTAGAATGCAAATATTTTGTGAGATAATGTAAAGTTTCTCTGGAGAGCATAATACTTTTGCACTAGAATGCAAATGTTTTGTGAGATAATGTAAAGTTTCTCTGGAGAGCACAATACTATTGGACTAGAATGCAAATATTTTGTGAGATAATGTAAAGTTTCTCTGGAGAGCACAATACTTTTGCACTAGAATGCAAATGTTTTGTGAGATAATGTAAAGTTCCCCTTTCAGTCGGTCACTCCGAGTCACGTCGGATGACCGACGAAATTGGGATCTCGCCAGAGAGACCAATCCACTTCGAGTGTAACTAAACGAGCCAATGGACATTGGCATGCGATTATTGCATCCAGCTGCCGCTGATCACAGCGTGAGCATAAGAGGCAGCTGATGCACCGCATCAATTATCCTTTCGCTTCGGAGCCGAGCGGTAGTGGTTAAAGCTACTGCTCTCCCTTCCAAGAGAGTGTTCTGCGAGCGAGTGCGGGCGTTACGGCGCGGCAGCGGTGGTCACGGTGTCCGGGAGAGAAAGATCGTCTTCCTGCTGACAGCCACACTAGGAGTGTGCGGTGGCCAGCTCCCCTGCGTGCTTCAGCACTAAAAGAGCATTTCTCTGAAAGAGCAATTTCTCTAAAAGAGCAACACGGGTGATCGCGTCTTTTTAAAGATGTCTTTTCACCCGTGCGTTTCTGGGTGTGGTCGTTTCCTGGCGCCTCAGGACGGTCACGATCGCTTCCTCACGTGTCTGGGCATTCAGCACGCTGAGGTGGCTTTCGTGGATGGTTCATGTTCTTCTTGCGGGGACATGACCATCTCGGAGTGCGACTCTGCTATGTCAAACATGGCAGAGTCCCTCTGCCTGCCGTGATCCGGCGTGCACACTGGATCCGGTGGAGTTAGAGGTGATTTGAGGATTACGGTGAGGGCTTCCCCAAGTGGAGCTCCTCACCCCTCAAGCACTCCGCAGCCGGTGGAGCTGCCGAAGGAGCGCGCTGGCCACGCGTTTCCTTCGGTGCCCCCTCTGACGACCAGATGTCGATCACCGCATCGGAGGGCGGGCCCTCTCTCTCCGGGGATGACGACCCGGCTGCGTTGCCCCCTTCGGGTGTGGTAGCGTTGTCCGTGCCAGACCCAGAGATGACGGCTATGCTTTCCCGGGCCGCCGAGAATGTCGGGCTCGTGTGGAATCCTAAAAAGCCACCGTGTCCCGATCCTTCGAGGCTGGGCGAGTGGTTCCTCGGTGGGGGTGGCGCTGGTTCTCAGCGCCCCCCTCCGGTGCCATTCTTTCCGGAAGTGCATGAGGAGCTGACAAGATTGTGGAGGGCACCTTTCACTGCCCGAAACACATCTTGTAGTTCTTCCGCTCTCACCACCCTCGATGGTGGAGCCGCTTTGGGGTATGCGGGCATCCCCTCGGTGGAACGGTCTGTGGCCATGCAACTGTGTCCAACAGCCGCTTCCACCCTGCGGGGTGATCCGTGTCTCCCCTCACGGGCCTCTAAGTATTCGTCAGGTCTAACTGGCAGTGCTTGTAGAGCCTGTGGGGAGGCGGCTTCCGCCCTCCACGCTATGGCGTTGCTGCAGGTCCACCAGGCCAAAGCACTGAAAGACCTGCACGAGGGTGGTCACGACCTGGCGGTTCTACATGAGCTGCGTGCTGCGACGGACCTCGCGCTACGAGTGACGAAGGTGACCGCACAGTCTCTGGGTTGTGCGATGTCCAGGAGCGCCATCTCTGGCTGTGTCTCGCTGACATGACGGGGCAGGAGAAGGTACTCCCGTGTCACAGACCGGCCCTTTCGGCGACGCTGTCGAGAGCTTTGCCCAGCAGTTCTCGGCAGCCCAGAAGCAGACTGAGGCAAACACATCATGCGCCGGAGGAAACCTGCTGCTTCCACCCCGGCTGCAGCCACTCAGCCTGCTCGTCGCCGTGGGCGCCCCCTGCGGCCGTCCCCGCTCCCGCGCAGCCGCAGCAGCCTTCACCAGGCAGCGTCGTGGAGCCGGTCGCAGGCAGGACGCCCAGCCCGTCCAGGCCCCCGCCAAACCTGGCGGCAAGCGCAAGTGCAAGAGGCCCTGAGACGGGCGACCCAGAGATGGAGGAGACTGCTCATCGGGAGATGGTGACTGCACCACTCCCTCCCCCGGAGGAGGGCCGGGTGGAGTATCTTTTGTTCATTTTGTTCCGCCGCTGGCCCAGCAGCCAGCGGTACCCAAAACATCAGTAAAGAGCGGTCTCCTCAATCTCCGGGTCTCAAGAGGAGGAGAGTGGTGATCCGTGCATCACAGGATCACTTCCCTCCTCCTCTCTCGCCAGCAGGCAGCGGGTGGTTGCCCAAGAGCACCCCTTCTGCCCATTCGTGGAACCAGGTAAGGGCAGTAGCACTCCAGTCCCCGCTTCAAGTCGTCAAACGCCGGGCTGTCACAAGCCTCAAGCCGGGTTCCTGTGTCTCCTCCCATGCGAGGAGAAATCAGGTGAGTGCTACACTACACACCCAGACCCCGCCCCCTGCCGTCACAGGCCAGGCCGTCACAGGCCCTGGGGCCGGTCCCTGTGTTCCACCTCGCTGCCCCACCGCGGGCATGTCGGTGGGCCCGTTGGCCCCGCTGGTGCGGTCTCTCGGAGCCTGGTTAGCGCTCCCCAGCCCGTCCCGGTGGCTCCTGCGGACCATCAGACTCGGCTATGCGATTCAGTTCGCCCGGCGTCCCCCCCAAGTTCAGGGGCATCCGGTACACTTCAGTCAAAGCCGTCGATGCCCCTGTCTTGCTCGCGGAGATTGCAGTCCTACTGGCGAAGGATGCAATAGAGCCGGTCCCTCCAGCCGATATGAGGTCGGGGTTTTACAGCCCTTACTTCATTGTGCCCAAGAAAAGCGGTGGGTTACGACCGATCTTGGATCTGCGAGTTTTGAACCGTGCACTTCACAAGATGCCGTTCAAGATGTTGACGCAGAAACGCATTCTTGGATGCGTCCGTCCCCTAGATTGGTTTGCAGCAATCGACCTGAAGGACGCGTACTTTCATGTTTCGATTCTCCCGCGAGACAGGCCATTCCTGCGATTCGCGTTCGATGGTCGGGCATATCAGTACAAGGTCCTGCCCTTCCGGCTGTCCCTTTTCGCCTCGTGTCTTCACCAAAGTCGCAGAGGCGGCCCCTTGTTCCCCTGAGACAACGGGGTGTGCGCATTCTCAACTACCTCTACGACTGGCTCATACTTGCACAGTCTCGAGAGCTGTTGTGCGCACACAGGGACCTGGTGCTCAGGCACCTCAGCCAGTTGGGCCTTCGGGTCAATTGGGAAAAGAGCAAACTCGTGCCAACGCAGAGGATCTCTTTTCTCGGCATGGAGTTGGATTCGGTCAACCAGACAGCACGCCTCACCCAGGAACGTGCTCAGTCGGTGCTGAACTGCCTCAAGACTTTATCAGGCAGGACAGCGGTCCCACTGAAACTCTTTCAGAGGCTCCTGGGGCATATGGCTGCAGCTGCGGCCATAGTTCCGCTCGGTCTGCTCCATATGAGACCGCTTCAGCACTGGCTCCATGATCGAATCCCGAGGTGGGCGTGGAAACGCGGTACTCACCGGGTTCAGATTACACCGGCCTGCCGCAAGACCTTCAGCCCGTGGTCAGATCCTTCGTTCCTTCGGGCAGGAGTGCCCCTGGAGCAGGTATCCAGGCATGCTGTGGTATTCACGGATGCCTCGGCCACCGGCTGGGGTGCCACGTACAACGGGCACGCAGTATCAGGGGTTGGACGGGCCCCCTTCTGCGTTGGCATATCAATTGCCTCGAGTTGCTGGCAGTACGCCTTGCCCTGTGCCGCCTCAGAGGGCGCCTTTGGGGCAGGGACGTTCTGGTCCGTACGGACAACACTGCGACCGTTGCCTATATCAACCGGCAAGGCGGTTTGCGCTCCCGTCGCATGTCGCAACTCGCCCGCCACCTCCTCCTCTGGAGTCAGAAGCATCTGAGGTCCCTTCGTGCCATCCACATCCCAGGAGTGTTCAATCAGGCGGCCGACGAGCTGTCTCGAGCGGCACTTCCTGGGGAGTGGAGACTCCATCCCCAGGTGGTCCAGCTGATTTGGAGTCGGTTCGGAGTTGCTCAGGTAGACCTGTTTGCATCTCCAGAAACCACCCACTGCCAGTGGTTCTACTCCCTGTCCGAGGCAACGCTCGGCACGGATGCACTGGCACACAGCTGGCCCCAGGGCTTGCGCAAGTATGCGTTTCCCCCAGTGAGCCTGCTAGCACAGACATTGTGCAAGATCAGGGAGGACGAGGAGCAGGTCCTGTTAGTGGCTCCATATTGGCCCAACAGGACCTGGTTCCCGGAACTCATGCTCCTCGCGACAGCCCCTCCCTGGCCGATTCCTCTGAGGAAGGATCTGCTTTCTCAGAGACGGGGCACCCTCTGGCACCCGCGTCCAGACTTGTGGAAACTTCATGTGTGGTCCCTGGACGGGACGCGGAGGTTCTAGGTGACCTGCCCCAGGAGGTAGCGCTCACTATCGCTTCAGCACGAGCACCGTCCACAAGACGGGCCTATGCGCTGAAGTGGAACCTGTTCGTCGAATGGTGTTCCTCTTACCAGGAGGACCCCCGGAGATGTTCGATCAGAGCCGTGCTTTCCTTTTTGCAACAAGGGTTGGAGCGTAGGCTGTCCCCCTCCACCCTTAAGGTATATGTTGCTGCTATTTCTGCCCACCACGACCCCATAGAGGGGAGGTCGGTGGGGAAGCACGATCTGGTCGTCAGGTTTCTTAGGGGGGCCAGGAGGTTAAATCCTCCGAGGCCTCCCTCCCTTCCCTCTTGGGATTTGGCTTTGGTGCTAAGAGCCCTACAAACTGCCCCCTTTGAGCCATTGCAGTCAGTCGAGTTGAAGTTTCTTTCTATGAAAACCCTACTCCTGACTGCATTGGCCTCAATCAAGAGGGTGGGGGACCTGCAGGCATTTTCGGTCGACGAATCGTGCCTTGAGTTTGGGCCGGCTGACTCCAGTGCAACACTGAGGCCCCGGCCCGGCTATGTGCCCAAGGTTCCTACCACGCCCTTCAGGGACCAGGTAGTGAGCCTGCAAGCGCTGCCCCTGGAGGAGGCAGACCCAGCCCTAGCTTTGCTCTGTCCTGTACGCGCACTGCGTCAGTACGTGGATAGAACTCAGAGCTTCAGGACCTCAGAACAGCTCTTTGTCTGTTACGGAGGACAGCAGAAGGGGAAGGCTGTCTCCAAGCAGAGGATGGCCCACTGGATAGTGGATGCCATCACCTTGGCCTACGAAGCACAAGGTGTGCCCTGCCCGCTCAGGTTGCGTGCTCACTCCACTAGGGGTGTCGCATCGTCCTGGGCGCTGGCTCGTGGTGCCTCGCTAGCAGACATCTGTAGAGCTGCGGGTTGGGCGACTCCCAACACGTTCGCTAGGTTTTATAGCCTACGTGTCGAACCGGTTTCCTCCTGTGTTCTCACCTCAAACGGGTAGTGGCACTGAGAGGGCCGGCTCAGAGTCGGCTTGCGGCGTCCTTACGCCTAATTCTCCAGAGAGTTCCTTAACCAGGCAAACCCTGTTGAGTCCTCCAGCACTCCGGCGTCCGGACACGGCGGAGCGTCCGGCGCCAGGCCTTCAGCCAATGAATTCTTGAAAACTGGTGCGAGGCTAGTGCCCATATGAGAGACCCTGTCGGGATCCCATATGTGTATTCCACGGTATTCTTATTAGAGCCGTGTTTCCCCTGGCGGACCACGTTCTGCCATCTCTAAAGATGCAGCCTGAGCCATCTCAGAGACTTCCATGTGCAAAAGGGCCCTCTGGGTTACTTCACATGTTTGAATGTCACTTAAACCCCCTTTGGGAGGAGGTGACTCCGCAGTGTGCCTCTTCCAAGTGGAAGGGCACGCTTCCCAGTGTTATCCTAGTCCTACTGTTTGGGTTGCTCAAGGAACACCAGTAGTTGACCTTCTCTGTGTAGAGCCCGGTCCTATCGTCTGCCTTATAGGAAGGGTCAGGAGCCCTACACAGGGCACTGGAAGGGGCAGCTCCTGTGGCGCTTTGGTAGGGATCCCAATTTCGTCGGTCATCCGACGTGACTCGGAGTGACCGACTGAAAGGGGAACGTCTCGGTTACGTATGTAACCCTCGTTCCCTGAAGGAGGGAACGGAGACGTCACGTCCCGTCGCCACAGTCGCTGTACCACCGCTGAGCTGCCGGGTCGCCGGCTCGGCTCCTCAGCGAAAACATAATTGATGCGGTGCATCAGCTGCCTCTTATGCTCACGCTGTGATCAGCGGCAGCTGGATGCAATAATCGCATGCCAATGTCCATTGGCTCGTTTAGTTACACTCGAAGTGGATTGGTCTCTCTGGCGAGATCCCAATTTCGTCGGTCATCCGACGTGACGTCTCCGTTCCCTCCTTCAGGGAACGAGGGTTACATACGTAACCGAGACGTTTCTCTGGAGAGCACAATACTATTGCACTAGAATGCAAATATTTTGTGAGATAATGTAAAGTTTCTCTGGAGAGCACAATACTATTGCACTAGAATGCAAATGTTTTGTGAGATAATGTAAAGTTTCTCTGGAGAGCACAATACTATTGCACTAGAATGCAAATATTTTGTGAAATAATGCAAAGTTTCTCTGGAAAGCACAATACTTTTGCACTAGAATGCAAATATTTTGTGTGATAATGCAAAGTTTCTTTGGAGAGCACAATACTTTTGCACTAGAATGCAAATGTTTTGTGAGATAATGTAAAGTCTTTCTGGAGAGCACAATACTTTTGCACTAGAATGCAAATATTTTGTGAGATAATGCAAAGTTTCTCTGGAGAGCACAATACTTTTGCACTAGAATGCAAATATTTTGTGAGATAATGTAAAGTTTCTCTGGGGATCACAATACTTTTCCGCTAGAATGCATTTTTTTTTTTGCAAGATAATGCAACGTTCCTCTGGGGATCACAATATTTTTGCAGTAGAATGCAAATATTTTGTGAGATTGTAAAGTTTCTCTGGGGATCACAATACTTTTGCACCAGAACACAAATGCTTTGTGAGATAATATAAAGTTTATCTGGGGATCACAATACTTTTGCACTAGAACACCAATTTTTTTGCGAGATAATGCAAAGTTTATCTGAGGATCACAATACTTTTGCACTAGAACACCAATATTTTGCAAGATAATGCAAAGTTTTGCAGGGGAATACAATACTTTTGCTCTAAAAAAAACTGTTTTACGAGATAATGCAAAGTTTCTCAGGGGAACACAACACTTTTACACTTGAAAATATGTTTTACAAGATAATGCAAAGTTTCTCTGGAGAGCACAATACTTTTGCACTAGAATGCAAATATTTTGTGAAATATTGTAAAGTTTCTCTAGGGATCATAATACTTTTCCACTACAATGCAAATGTTTTGCAAAATAATGCAAAGTTTCTCTGGGGCTCACAATACTTTTGCATGAACACAATTGTTTTGCAAGTTAGCGTAAAGTTTCTCATGGGGAACAATACTTTTGCACTAGAAAAAATGTTTTGCGAGAGAACGCAAAGTTTCTCTGGGGAACAAAATACTTTTGCACTAGAATGCCAATGTTTCGCGAGATAATGCAGTTTCTCTGGGGAAAATGATGCTTTCATGGGAGAACAAATGTTTTGCAAGAATATGCAAACTTTCTTTGGGGAATGCAGTACTTTTGCACTAGAATGCAAATGTTTTGTGAAAGAAAGTACTTTTCTCTGGGAGACCGCAATACTTTTGCCAGAGAACGCAAAATGTTTTGCGACTGAACACACGTTCTCCAGTTTTATATTTTGCCATCATATTTTTCCCATCCCTTTATTAGTGTTTGAATGAACGTTAGTTGCTTTTATTATAGTGTTTATGTACTGTTAATTTATGAATGTAAGTACCAAAAAAGCAGGGATACCACATAAAGGACATTGCAAAATACTTCCTGCACTTACATATAGTCCTATACTTGCTGTGCAGTTGTGTAATGTTGTCTTGTGGGAACATACAATTTAGGTCTTTCTTTCTTTGCAGTGTTGTGTTTGAGACATGCATTATGTTGTGACATCAACACATACAAACTTTATTGTAAACATGAGTGCAGATTTTGCCCCTCAAATCCCGTTTCTACTATTCTTGGTTAACATGAGGACTCTCCAAGTGTAGGCAGAAGTACAGATTGTTGGTTGAGATTTGCTGGAGGGTCCTCTTCAACAAGAAGGCCTTTTCTGTCTCTGGTGTAAGTCTAAGTCTAAGTCCTAATCCTGTTAACAAGATCCCTGACTGTGGGTGTCTGGGAAGTTGGATCAATATCAAATTCTCTCTTTTCACTGTTCTGCTCAGGCAAGTGATAGGCCAGCTTAAGAGGGTCTGGCAGGAGAATATGACGCTCCGTGACTTTGCTTTACCAACAGAGATTCAAACGGCTTTTCGCGCTGCCAAAATTACTATTTTACAAGCTAGAGAGATTTAAAAAAAAAAAAAAAAGAGAGCTTTGCATCCATTGTTCAAGTTCAAGTTCACATTTATTTATAAAGCACGTTTAAAAACAAGAAGTGTTGTACCAAAGTGCTATACAATTTACACACATAATTAAACAGTATCTAAAACAACAACAAATAAAAACTCATAAGATACAAATAAAAGCATGCAAGATAGACCATAAACATCAATATAACCCACTATTCTCAGGCCACACCATAGGCTAAAGAGAATAAATGAATCTTCAATCTAGATTTAAAAGTGTCCAACGTGGGCGAGGATCTCACGGCAACTGGAAGTGCATGAGCCGCAACTGAAAAAGCTCGGTCACCTTTAGTCTTTAAATGGGACCGGGGAACAGAAAGAAGCAATTAGTTACAAGAGCGGAGAGATCTTGACACAGAATATGGTTTTAGGAGGTCAGCAATATACTGAGGTGCTAGTCCATGCAGAGCTTTATAGACCAACAGTAAAACCTTAAAATTGATTCTGTATTTAACTGGTAGCCAATGCAAGGATGTGAGAACAGGAGTAATGTGCTCTCTCTTCCTAGTACTCGTCAAAAGTCTAGCTGCCGCGTTCTGGACAAACTGCAAATGATGAATAGAAGAATGAGATAGACCCATATATAATGAACTGCAGTAGTCGAGTCAAGATGTAATAAATGCATGGATCACTACTTCTAGGTCCTTCTTTGAGAGGAACTGTTTTAATTTGGCGATATAACGGAGATGAAAGAAGCTTCATTTGATGACAGAATTTATCTGCTTGTCAAATAATAACTCAGAATCGAAGACAACACCTAGGTTCTTTACTCTGTTGTGCAGTGTTAAAGACAGGGAATCTAGTTGGTTTCCAATATTAGCGACACACAATGAAGATCCAAAAGCAATGGCCTCGGTTTTGTCTTCATTTAACTTTAGGAAGTTTACTGACAACCACTTTTTAACTTCCTCCAGGCAGGAGATAAGATTTACGATAGAGTTTCCACTGCTAGACTTGACAGGAAGATAAAATTGTGTATCGTCAGCATAACAGTGATAAGAGACATTATATTTCTGAAAGATAAAGCCAAGAGGAAGCATGTATAAAGAAAAAAGCAGAGGACTCAAAATGGAACCTTGTGGGACACCACATGTGATCAGTGTTGACGATGAATTATGCTTACCCATATTAACTGAGAACGTATGACCTTTAAGATATGAGGAGAACCAACTTAATGCAACCCCCTGAATGCCACACACTCTCTTTAGACGATTTAATAAAATGGAGTGGTCTATTGTGTCAAATGCTGCACTGAGATCCAAAAGAACTAAGATGACCCCGTCTCCAGAATCCAAGCAACACATGATATCATCAGTTACTTTTAGCAAAGCAGTCTCGGTACTATGAAAAGCCCTAAATCCTGATTGAAATTTATCAAGCATGTTACAATCAGTCAGACAGGAAGAAAACTGTAAATAAATGACCTTTTCCAGAATTTTTGATAGGAATGGCAATTTTGAAATGGGCCTGTAATTATTTGGGATATCAGGATCCAAATTAGATTTTTTCAGAAGAGGCTGCACCACAGTATGTTTGAAACTTGTGGGAACCACCCCGCTGATCAGAGAACTGTTAATAATGGCCAATATGATGGGTGCAACCGAATTAAAAATATCTTTAAGAAAACGTGCAGGAATGATATACATAGGAGAATTTGTATGTTTCAATGAAGAAACTATATCTTGCAGCTGAATGAGCGAGATGGAGTTAAAATGCCTAAAAGGACTAGAAGGCAACAGGGATTCAGAACAAACCACAACTGGTGGTGGTATTTGTGCTCTAATAAATTGAATTTTGTCCACAAAGAATTCAAGGAACTTTTCGCAAATCTCAGGTGTTGCAGCAGAGGGGCCTACTGTGATAGGGTTCAGGACAGAATCAATTGTTCTAAAAATGATCTTAGGCCTATGGGCATTTTTAACAATTATTTCAGAGAAATAATTAGATTTAGCATTGTTAACAGCAATTTGAAAATGTTTTAAGGATTCACAGAACATTTCATATGAAACCTTAAGTTTATCTTTCTTCCACTTACGCTCTGCTTTCCTGCATTGCTGTCTAATAGAGCGGGTATGATCATTTAGCCAGGGCTGGATATCTGTCTTTTTTCTAGATCTCAGTGATTTGAGCGGAGCTATCTGGTCCAGAATATCAGCACAAGTTGTGTTAAATACTTCTGTCAGCTGTGATGAATCCATAGTACCAGTTACCACATCTATATTTTGAGAGAGATACTGTATGTGGAAACTTAAATATCTTCAAATTGCATAACTGTAGAAGAAGTAATAACACGAGTAAAATGCCAGCTCTCTGGGAGAGAAGGGATAGGATGTGACAGTAGAGATTCAAATAAAACAAAACTATGATCAGAACATCCAGATTCTAACACCTCAAGACTGCTCACGTGAAAACCAGAAGTTAACACCATATCAAGCGTATAACCTTTTATATGAGTAGGATCTGTAACTAGCTGTGTCAAATTGAAGGAATTCACCATACACAAATATTACTTGACTAAAGGTTGTGTTTTACAGCAAATATGAATATTGAAATCTCCCAGGATTAACAATCTGTCACAACGAAGTACCAGTGTGGACAAAAACTCTGAGAATTCACCAATGTAGTCCTTATTATATTTAGGTGGCCTATAAATGAATGCACAAAGTATGGGAGAACTTTGATCGATCTTCATTAGCTGCACCTCAAATGTTGCAAAGGCATCAACAGGCAACAGTTTGCAATGATAATGGTTCCTAAACGCAGTAGCTAAACCACCACCACGGCCAATAGACCTTGGCGTATTATGAAAGGTGCAGTTCGCTGGAGTTGTAGTGAGTTGTAGTGAGGTTTCAGCTGGCTCATCCACAAGGCAGTCCCAAAATAAAGCAACGCGTCCGTGACAAGCGTGAAAACTTTGCGATGCAGCGGGCTTGTCCAGAGCGAGGAGATTTTCCAAACAAGATCCAGGTAATCATGCAGCTTTAGACCCACGGACGGCCCAGAAAACACAGCAGACAGCAGACGACAGCCAACGCACCGGTATAATCCAACAACATCCAAGTAGTCGTGCAGAAGAAGTCCCACAAAAAACACAGCAAACAACAACGTACCAGAGAGCAGCGGCAGGCAAACACGCCAGCGTACACTCAACCGGAAACTGTCAATAAATTGTTAAGAAATTCAGATTTTTTTTGTTGTTGTATTTGTGGTATTTGAATGCATCATGTAGTTCTATTGTATATACTTAGGATTAGGGAGTTTTGAGATTGCAGTGGACATGAAGGACTATAATGTGATAAGAGCTCACTCAAATACTGAGGTGCCAAATCATTCAGGGCCTTATAGGTAATTAGCAAGATCTTAAAATGTGTACGATGTTTAATAGGGAGCCAGTGCAGTGTAATAAGTAAAATGCTGAAGTTGAACACTTTTAAGAGATTTGTTCAAAAATCAACTGCGGGCGGGAGATAGTTTTCCTATTTAGTGCCCAAACTCTGGAACAATCTACCTAACACTGTTCGGGAAGCAGACACACTCTGTCAGTTTAAATCTAGATTAAAGACCCATCTCTTTAACCTGGCTTACACATAATACACTATCGAATTTCTATAATTCAAATCCGTTAAAGGATTGTTAGGCTGCATTAATTAGGTCAACCGGAAGCGGGAACACTTCCCAAAACACCCGATGTACTAGTTACATCTAGTTGCATCTACGCTAATATTAGTCTGTTTCTTTCTTATTCCGAGGTCACCGTAGCCACCCAGATCCAGACTGTATCCAGATCAGATGGTCACTGCAGCCACCTGGATCCAGTCCGTATCCAGATCAGATGGTGGATCAGCACTTAGAGATGACCTCTACAGCCCTGAACGTCAGCGGAGACCAGGACACCTAGATGAGCCCCAGAGACTGATCCCCAGTGAAGACCCTGTCTCCTAGACGGCCATTGGGACAAGACCACAGGAACCAGATGAGTCCTCTGCACAATCTGACTCTGCTGCAGCCTAGATTTAAACTGCTGATTTTGTCTGGCCAGAGGAGAATGACACTATTTCAACACACTATTTCCTCATCTAAACACTGTAAAGCTGATGTAAAGCCACCCAGCTTTATTTCATGCTGATGTAAAGCTGCTTTGACACAATTTGCATTGTTAAAAGCGCTATACAAATAATAGTGACTTGACTTGACTTGATTATCAGAATTTACTTATTATACCTTAAATCATGTGGTTTGTCAAGAAGAGGTGCACTGGTAATTTTTCTAAGAGATCCAACTGTAGTTTTTATACCTGATAAAAAATGATACATTTAAATGATTGTATTTAATATTTAATATTTATAGTATTTGTAAAATATAAAATAATTTCAAATAAAAATTTAATTTTATTATATGTGTGCTGATAGTTTTCTATACTGTTTTAGTATAATGCTAAAACAGAATTTTTACAAAATTATAATGATAATTCTTAAATTAAAAATACATGTATAATTATACATTCTTATTCTAAATAAGGTGTGGTGATAGTTTTCTTAGTGATCAGACAAACAATTTTCAGCTGTAATACTGAAAAAGTATTTTTTTAAAGTATAATGATTATTATATTGTGATTACATTTAGAATTATACATTATTATTATTATTATTATTATTATATATAATGTGTGCTTATAGTTTTCTTAGTGATCAGACACAATTTTCATCTATAATGCTGAAACAGAATTTTTATAAAATTAAAATGATAATTATTGTATTATAATTACATGTATAATTATTCTTATTCTGAAAAATAATGTGTGGTGATACTTTTCGTAGTGATCAAACATTCAATTTTCACCTGTAATACTGAAAAATATTTTTTTTTAAATAAAATTATATATTATATTATAATTACATATTTACTACTACTACTACTACTACTACTACTACTACTAATAATAATAATAATAATAATTAAATTATATTATAATTACATGTTTACTATTACTAGTAGTACCACTACTACTTCTAAAAATAAAATAATAATAATAATAATAATAATTATTATTATTATTATTATTATTATTATTATTATTATTATTATTATTATTATTATTATCATTATTATAAATAAGGTGTGGTGATACTTTTCTTAGTTATCAGACATAATTTTATATGTATAATTCTATATGTAATTATATATTTTTTATAAAAGTATAATGCTAATTATATTATAATTACATTTATTATTATTATTATTATTATTATTATTATTATTATTATTATTATTATCATAGGTCATTTTATTATATAAAGTTTTATAATAATTATAAATAATTATAAATATATGCATTTAGGAATTTATTATTTATTATTCATGTTTTATTATTTAATATATAATATATTTATATATTATGTTTAATGATATATGATACATTTATAAATACAGTTTATTTATATAAAAACATTCTTTCTTTCTTTTAACACTATGAAATGAAGTAGTAGTAGTAGTGGGGATCGTCAGTGGTCCCAATTAGCAGAGTCCTCGTTCAGGTGAACAATGGTCCTCCTCATCAGACATGAAATATGCTCTCAATCAGTGGCGGCTCCAGGATTTTTATTTTTTTTTTTTTTTGGGGGGGGTGCTAAGGGGGGCTTAACAGTTTAGAGGGAGTGCTAAAAAACTAATTAAATTGAGAGAAAGTAATGAGCGTCTAATCTTTAGCTATCAGTTTTTTATATGCAGCAGCTTCGAAAAAGGCATATTTTACTTTTTTCTCACATGCCACTGTTATTAGTAATATAACTTCTAATGACAACTGCCAAATATGACACTTACAAAGTAATATAATTTATCAATGCATATAGAAAATTGAGAAGGTAGGGATTTTTTCTTTTTTCATTGTTTTATGGAAAAAGAACAATGGCATAGCTCTTGCGCAACTCTTGCCGGCATAACTCTTGCGCAAAGTTTGCGCGTTGCTTGCTTGAGTTTCTTGACCCCTCCCTCATAATATCAATTGTTTCTAGTCTACATATTAGGCACTTTTTTAGGTTTTTAATGTTTATTTTTCAATGTTAATGAAAGTGACACAGAGAGTTAAAAAAAAAACGGAAAATTATTTGGTAATCCTTGGGAGGCCTGTGCCAGGGCTAAGCAAGTTTCTGATGGGGCTATAGCCTCGCCCTAGCACCGCCAATGCTCTCAATTAATCACAGGGATACGTAACCTGATCTGGGGTATTTTCTCATCTTTGTTTTGACCACCGGGGCTGGATAATCCAAAGGCCTTGATGTATCATTGCCCTGTTGGATGTCTGCTGACTAATGTACCAGTAAATGATAAAATAAGTAAGAGGGGGTGGTACAAGTCAAGTGGAACTTAATTACCTCTGACAAGAGTTTTTGAGGGGGAAAAAAAAAGGATACCAGATCACACACGTGGGGATTGTGTGACAACAATGACCAGCGCTCTAGAAGTGAAGGTAATGTATACCACATGAACGTAAACTATTATTTATAACCAGCAGTTTTAAAGCACATGACGAATCGCACAGTACTGGAAATCGAGGTTCGGCCCAGAAGGCTTTCACAATGTGCCTTCCCGTCTCTGAAACACATCGGCTGAGTTGAGATACATGTCAGGAAGACAAAATGCAGCATTATTGTCAGAGAGGAACAAACAAAGGTTTGTTGAACGAAATTCCATGAAACAATTAAACCAATTTGATGAATAACAAACATAAAACACATTGCTTATTTTATCTCTCTGCGTTTCATTAGAGACACTCTCCACACTCTTTCCAGTTAACATGTAATAAAACTCATTTATATTTTGAAAAAAATCATTCTGGATATCCAAGATGTTTATTTCGGGATCTGGTGAAGTGTGGTTTCAGCTGCGGTTCAACACGCCCTCGATGAACTCTTGCACTTTGACTGCTAATCTCGAATGGCTCTCGATGTGCACACAGGAGCTTTTGGCCATGCTAATTGTTTTGCTTATTTTTATCTGTCTTCCCATTTTCCTTTCAGCGCCGAGCAGAGGAGCAGCCAACAAGAAGCAGGTCCAACAACATGCCTCTCAGCACGAGCGGGAAGTCTAATTTTCACATCTGCTCAAGTGAGAGGCTTAAACCAACAATCACTTAAGATAACAAGACTATATAAATTACAATGGCAATGAATTTAACTAGGAAAGCTCTTAAACACCCGATATTGTGGCTGTTTGAAGGTCCCTGCTGAGTTGAGCAACTGCGGTGAGTAACCAGTGACTCAAAGGAGTGGCAGAAGTTCAGCACAGAAAGCTTAAAAGATGCTGCTATACTTCTACTGTCATGTTACGAATTCCTGGCAATGAGTTAAGATTGGACATCCTAGAAGATCTTTGTCTTCAGCTATGAACATTGCACACATTGTTTTATTATTATCAGTATTGATGGCCAGGATATTAGGTAATGAGTAAATATTATGTTTGATTATTTCCACGGAAAGCATCACTTACTGTTACTGTTGCTCATAATGAATGACCCAGTGACTTACAAAAGGAAAAATTTCACACATGGGTTTTGTAAGATATTTTTTATGTATTTTATAAGAAAGAAGTCTCTTATGTTTACTAAGGCTGCATGTATTTGATCAAAAATATAGTAACACTGTCGAATATTAGAACAATTTTAATGAACTGTTTTCTATTTGAATATATTTTAAAATGGAGTTTATTTCTGTGATCAAAGCTGAATTTTCATATGATCCTTCAGAAATCACTCTGAATTTGTTGCTCAAGAAACATTTATTATTATTATCAATGTTGAAAACCATTGTTCAGCTTATTATTTTTGAGCAAACCGTGATACTTTTTTTTTTTTTCAGGATTCTTTGCTAAAGTTCAAAGAACATCATTTATTTAAAAACAAACAAAAAAATCTTTTGTAACATAAATTAATGCCTTTATCAATAATCAATGATCAAAAGTATTAATTCAAAGTATTCAAAGTATTAATTTCTTTCCAAAAATTAATCTGACTGCACATTCTAGCATTATGCAATGACTTTTGCATCGGCGATCACATTAATTTTTTTAAAAAGTGTAAAAGTCTAGTTTATACCCTTCCAGAAAAAGGGCTGCTGAATAATAATAAAAAAGAAGTAATAAAAACTTGCGGAAGTGTGGTGCTAGATAGTGTTAAAAGACAAAAATATTTAGCAAATGAAAATGTGTAAGGCTGTTACGAAGGCACTGACATCTAATGCCAGTGATTCAGAAAGTAAAAGTCTTTTGTTCATTTGTTAGATTATGTGGAATGATTATTTGTTCTCTCCCAGAGGGCCGTTTTCTTTTTTAATACTGTACGACTAGGACCGTTTGCCTAGAGTGGCATCTGCTGGGAAAATATGGATGTGTATTATTAAAACCACTGTTATAAATTTAATAGTTCAGAATAAAATTCAAAACTGTTACATTCTCTGCTGCTATAACTTCATTTCTCATATATTCAGTTTATATTCAATGTACTCAGTATAGTATATTCAAATTTACCACACCAACAAGGGTTGACATAAATCATCATTTCAGTGAATATTGAATTAAATATCAGTCTGTTCCATTCACAAACTATTATATGACTTCAGAAGACTTGAATGGACTACTTTATGATTCTAGCAAAGTGTGTGTTTTGTCAGTTAATGGTCACCCTTTAAATCACCCTTGAAAAAGTGCAGCATGAACATCCTGCCCAATATCTCCTTTTGTGTTCAATGGCGAACAGAAAGTCAAAGGGGCTTGGACTGACTTGAAGGTGAGTAAATGATTTTCATTTTTTGGTGAACTATTCCTTTGATGTGTTTTGAAAATGTAATTTTGTTTCTTGATAAAAAAGGGTCCTGTTATGCATGATGTTAAGTTTGCAGCTTTTTTAGACTGGTCAATTCAAGGTAAATTTATATATATAGCTCTTTATACAATACAGATTGCTTCAAAGCAGCTTCACATTAATAAACAGGGAAATAATAGTGTTAATGTTGTAAAATAAAATTAATTAATTATGAAACACATTTAATTTTAACTGTAAAGCAGCTCTACAGAAGGTACAAGTGTCATTATTCAGCTCAGTTTAGTTCAGTGTTGATTGAATCAGTTCAATAACTGTGCAAAGTTATTTATGAAACAATAATAATAAATACACTTTGGACATATACATCATGTCTATACATGTTGAAATTATAGGTAAATTTAAAGATAGATATGTATAATAGAAATGTATTTGCAAATACATACTGTATATAAACATTTTTTTTTTTTTTGGTATATGTGTTTAGAAAATACATATATAAATAAAATATATTGCTTCATATGATACCGTATAAAAATCATCATATAGATATCTTAATATATGTAAATATGTGACACTTGACCACAAAACCAGTCATAAGGGTCAATTGTTTTGAAATTGAGATTTATACATAATATAAAAAAGCTGAAATAAATAAAGTTGAATAAATAATCTTTCCATTGATGTATGGTTTGTTAGGATAGGACAACATTTGGGCGAGATACAACTATTTGAAAATCTGGAATCTGAGGGTGCGAAAAAATCGAAATATTGAGAAAATCACCTTTAAAGCTGTCTAAATGAAGTTCTTAGCAATGCATATTACTAATCAAAAATTACGTTTTGATATATTTTCGGTAGAAAATTTACAAAATATCTTCATGGAACATGATCTTTACTTAATATTCGAATGATTTTTGGCATAAAAGAAAAATCGATAATTTTGACCCATACAATGTATTGCTGGCTACTGCTCCAAATATACCTGTGCTACTTAAGACTGGTTTTGTGTTCAGTACAAATTGTACTGTGGGGTTTTATATATGTCACAAACTTAAATATTCATCTACCCAGAGATATAGGTAACCTTATAGGTAACATATATAGCAATATGACTCTTGATATAGGTCAGTTCAAAGTTGATTCAATTTAGTTCAATAACAGCATCGGTATTGCAATCTTAATCAGTTATGAAACGAATTCAGCATATCTTCAGTATATAAGCAGCTCTATAGAAGACAATAGTGTCATTATTCAGCTCAAGTCAGTTTGATATGGATTCAATTCAATAACAGTGTCAGCGTTGCTAGTTAGTGTCATTATCCAGCTTAACTCAGTTCAAATATTGTTCTCTTCCGATAGTGTCAGTGCAGGTGTGTGTTGTGATGTCCAGGTAGCTCTTAGAGTCTCTGTTGTGGAATTTCCTCTCTCCCTTGTTCTGTGACGCTACCCCCTGGTGCTGTCTCTTCTCAGGGTTGAGAGAGCATTAGGTTACAAGACCTCGCTGATGTTTTGACTGTGTATCGATCTTAATGGTCTCCCTGTCTCGATGACTTGTTTAAAGTAAACAACTGTGCAGGGCTTCACTGCAGCATTGCAGTCGCCCTCCAAACTGCTGTCTTGGGGATAATGCTTACACCACAGGCTGTTTTTTTCCATCTATTATAGCTGAAAACTGTGAGGAGCTCCTTCCGCTTGTTAGCATTCTGGAATGCGGCGAAATGCGCAAAAAACACAGTTTGCGGCAAGCATTCTTGGGCAGATGCTCATTTCAGGACTTTTTCCTGACATGGCATCCACATGATTAGCACAGGATCGGAAAGCATAATGATTTGCGAGACATCTGGGAAAGAGCGTACAGAGATGATTCTGAGAGCCAAACCACTGTTGTTGTTTTTATTGTCGTCTACGGGACTGACTACATTTATTTGTATAGCTGGGCCAGAAATATATACTTTATGCAGCTGACACTTTTTTTGACTTAAGATGTCCCGTCAAGTAGATAAACTAATATGCCAAATTATATTTCAGAATGCATGCTATCAAGTGAAGTTAAAAGAAAGCATTTATAGGGCCACATAAATGTGGTATGTTTTGTTTGAATTAAGAAATATAAAATTATGAAAATTACATGAAATATTAAAATGCATTCCAGTGCTCCATCTTAAGGAGAAAAATGGGAACATTTGGTCATAGAATATGTGAAGATTTTACATTTCCAATAAAAGTATGATGATGCACTACTCTCTCTCTCTCTCTCTCTCTTTCAAATAAATGCTATTCTTTATATACCTTTGCTAAGTTTATAAGAGACTTATTTGCATTAAAAAAAAATTCAGCACTCAAGGGGGTATAAGAGTTCAAATTGATCTGTTAATAAACCAGATATTCTATTCTTTAGGTGGCTAGATTCTCTTCAAATCAAAAACTGAGTGTTGAAGAACGTTTGCCGTATGTATGTTTCGGATATTTTTTTTTTTTACGTATAGGGCTAATGTATAGTTTTTGGGTGGGCCTGCTAACTCGAAACGTGTCTTGCATTTCACTTTGAAACCCAATGAGTCTAATGCATTTCAACCGGACAGGATAACATGGCAGCTCTCGCTCCAGGCGCTGTTTCTTTGCTTCGCTACGTTCTCTCATGGCGCTTCTGTCACCACCAGAGAACCCGCCACCCAGGACGCTGAAACATCCCCAGGCCACGACTTCGAGAGCCTGTTTGTGGTGCCTTCACCAGCTTCCCTTCTGCTCTTTTGAGATCCATTCAGCAATGGCGTCTTATTTTATCACACCTCCGCAGGATCTCCAGTGAGCTGATGTGTGTTTTGGGCCTGCAGGCGGTTGGTGAAACATGACTGATTTGTCAAAGGGCATGAGTGATGTCAGGGAGAGAGAAGGGACGTATTTGCACCCGGCAGGTCAAGGGTCAGCATGAGGTTACACTTGAACAGTGTGGTAAAGCTAAGCAGGGCCTGGGGCTTCAGCCTTTCATAAAGTCGGAGTCACACCCCTGTTTAGACAACAGTGTGAGGAGATGCTTCAGTTTGAACTGTCTGCTGCGATGTTTACATGCTAAAGACTGGCAATGGAATGAATCAAGGTGCAAAAAAAATTATGCATTAATATGGCACTGCTTTAGAGAAAGGCCCAAAAAAGGCCCCAAAAAATCACCAATACTTGTTTCTTTCATTTTGTAATCCCGTTTTGCTCACGCATGTCACATTTCCTCACAAAACCTGATGCATTTTGTACCATTTTTTCTTTTTAATAGCCATTTGTAAGGTGTAAGTCTTGTATTATCCCTTAATTAGCAGAAGAAATGACAAAAAAAAAACAGTATTCATTCCTGTCTTCATCTATTTATTCAATTCTAAGCAGTTTTTCACATGTATGAAAGAATCTGAAGACATTATTTTTTGCCAAATCCCGATTTCCAAGTTTTCCACTCAGATTGTAAGTTAACTGATACATTTTGAATACTTGTTTTTATTATTAAAATCAAAATTTTTGACATTTTACTGCTTTTGTTATTTTAATAAAGTTCAATTATTTCAATAAGTATAATAAAGCTGATACATGTTTACAATATTATATGATATTAACAAATCAGCTGAATTTCTTGTCAAGATGCAGGGCTATGCTATGATCATACCTTGATTACACAGTTTTTACACATTGAAAAGTCCTGAAATATTTCCGTTTGTCTGTTTAGATAATAGGAGGGAAGGAGGATCAGCAGGACCCTTGAAGGTGGCCACTGTCAGACAGGTATGAACAGCTCATCAGATGAAAAATGAAGACGCTGTTTTGTAGACAGTGTGAGTGTAATTAGCCCAGACAAAGAAGTTGGTCTGTGCTTAGTAAAGCTTCTGTTAACCTAACGGGATCGACAGGTTCACATATGTTAGATGTAAACGCAACGTCATAAAGGAATGTTCAAGGCTCAAGTTCTCAAGCTCTATTGACAGCATAATGGCATAATGTCGGTTACCTAAGAAATTCATCTGACATTGTTAATTTCTCAACATTGTCTTCATTACTCAACTAAAAACATTCTTCAATTAACCCTATATGATTTATTTTGTTTCTATATATAAAATATTTCAGAAATTAATTTTGATGTAAAAAAACAAACAAACAAACATTTATTTTATAAATGCATCTGTGTGTGTGTGTATATATATATATATATATATATATATATATATATATATATATATATATATATATATATATATAGATAGATAGATAGATATCTTATATATGAAATTGTATTCAAAATGTTTATTCAAAATAAGTTAGTTTTCTTTTACTTGTAAAAATGATGTGAAATGAATTTGAAAAGCATAATAAAGAAAAAGTTTGTCTAGAAGGTTTATTTTATGAAGTAATTGCTTGAATCTGTATTTATTATTGTTGTTGTTAACCAAAGATATTTTGTTCCAGTGGTGATTTTTCACAGAATTGCTGCCTTTATTGAATTATTATTTCAAATGACTTCATTTTAGAGGTACTCTTCGAGTTATTTGGCATGAAACACTTGAATCTTTTCCCCTGCCATGTCTGTAAGGGCTTGTTTAGATTGCTCTTGCTATCACAACATGCCACAGACACATTTCTGTCTGACATTAAACACATTTAAAGTGTCTCAGGCCCATTACGTGAACCAGAGTCTCAACAAATGTAAAACAAATTGGGAAATCGGGGCAGAGGTGTCTATCGGCATTCCCCCTACAGGGAGACAATAAGATATTTTAACACTCCATTCAGCCCACACAAATAAACCCAGCTCTCTGTGTGGGTCAGGCAGCCGCAGGCCAGGAGAGGATCATGGGAGGTAAAACTAGAAGAAAGGCCCTTTCACATGAGCACACTCCTGAGGGTGCACAAAAACCATTACAGCCCTGAAAAGTGGACAGTTCATCAGCTACAGTAGATACACATTTAACCTGTAAAGAGACAGATTCATGTGACATGCTCATGTTTTTAGGGAAGCTCTGCTTGAAAACACACACAAGACCTGCAACAGAACCATTGAGTAACTGATGAAAGTTTTTCTGTTATACTGTTAACATCGAACATATGGTACCTGTACAGTAAATGCAGAAGACACACACACACACAAACATTAGGTTATCTGACTACTTAAAAAAAAAAAAAAAAATCTAAAATTTTAAACTTACCAGTAAATGTACTATAATGTCATGGTGTGGTGCAGGAGTGAACACATGAAGAAAAAAGAATATAGATAAACAGTCTTTAATAATCCACATAAAGGTAATTCATAACAGGAAGGCAGCAAACACACACACACATCGACGAGACCGGATGAAGAAACACAGAACTGAATGCAACTTATACAGTATGGGGAACATAAATGAGGATAATAACTAGACACACCTGAACATAATGACACAATTAACGAAAGACAGAAACTAGATCACAGAGCACATAGGGAAAGAAAACACAAACAAAAGTTCATGACTGTAACAGTTCGCCCCCCTCCCGGAAGGCGCGACCTCGCGCCGCAGAGAAAAAAGGAGGGACGGAGGGGGACTTAGGAGGAGGACAAAGGAGTGGATGTGGGATGGAAAAAGGTGATTGGAGAAGGTTCAGGAGGTGGCCGGATAACCGGGAGGAGGACAATAAACAGAGTCCAGGGTGGTGAAGATGGAGGAAGGAGCCAGGGATGAAACAGTAGGAACCAGGGCGGATCAGATGGAGGGAGGAGAAAGGAGGAACTTGGAGCAGGAGGAGCCAGGCCACAGCCATGATGGCGGCCCACGGTGGAGCCAACGGAGGGAGGAGCCATGGCGGAGGAAGGGCTGACGACTGCAGGGGGCCGACCGACGGCGGCGGAGCAGGTGGTGGAGGAGCCCGAGGCGGAGACGGAGAGCCGATGAGCCAGGGCAACACTGAGAATCCGGAGGGCCAAGGAGGAGCAGATAGCGCCGGCGACCGAGGCTGGAGGCGGGGATCTGGAAGGCCGCAGTGGATCCGGAGCGACTGAGGACCAAGGTGGAGCTGGAGGGAAGGAGGGGCCTGAAGGAGGGAAGCAGGGACGAGGCGCAGCCAGAGGAGTAGAGTCCCGAGGCGGCGGATGGTCGATGACAGACCAAGGCGGAGCCGGAGGGACGAGGGAGCCCGGCGGAGCTGGTGGACTGACTGGCCACGGCGGAGAGGAGGGAGCTAGGAGCCTTGGTGGAGCCGCTGGGTCGAAGGGCCGAGGTGGAGTCCAGGACTCAGATCCTGGAGGCGGAGACAAGAGATCCTCCAGCCACGACGCCGATGGAGAGTAGCAGACCCGTGGCGAATCCAGCACACAGATGGTGGGCTGAGGGTAAGCAGGGGGGCTGACAGGTGACAGCGGTGGCGATGGTGAAACAGAGATGACAGGAGGAGCCAGGAGAGGGAGGGTGGGTGGGTAATCCAGATAAGTAGAGGGTTCAGGGATATATATACACTCACCAGCCACTTTATTAGGTACACCTGTTCAATTGCTTGGTAACACAAATTGCTAATCAGCCAATCACATGGCAGCAACTCAATGCATTTAGGCATCTAAATGTGGAGAAGACGACTTGCTGAAATTCAAACCGAGCATCAGAATGGGGAAGAAAGAGGATTTAAGTGACTTTGAACGTGGAATGGTTCTTGGTGCCAGATGGGCTGGTCTGAGTATTTCAAAAACTGCTGATCTACTGGGATTTTCACGCACAACCATCTCTAGGGTTTACAGAGAATGGTCCAAAAAAGAGAAAATATCCAGTGAGCGGCAGTTGTGTGGATGAAAATGCCTTGTTGATGTCAGAGGTCAAAGGAGAATGGGCAGACTGGTTAGAAACGATAGAAAAGCAACAGTAACTCAAATAACCACTCATTACAACCAAGGTATGCAGAATACCATCTCTGAATGCACAACACGTCGAACCCTGAAGCAGATGGGTTACAGCAGCAGAAGACCACACCGGGTGCCGCTCCTGTCAGCTAAGAACAGGAAACGGAGCCTACAATTCGCACAGGCTCACCAAAATTGGACAATAGAAGATTGGAAAAACGTTGCCTGGTCTGATAAGTCTCGATTTCTGCTGCGACATTCAGATGGTAGGGTCAGAATTTGGCATAAAGAACATGAAAGCATGGATCCATCCTGCCTTGTGTCAATGGTTCAGGCTGGTGCTGCTGGTGTAATGGTGGGGGGGATATTTTCTTGGCACACTTTGGGCCACTTAGTACCAACTGAGCATCGTTTAAACACCACAGCCTACCTGAGTATTGTTGCTGACCATGTCCATCCCTTTATGACTACAGTGTACCCATCTTCTGATGGCTACTTCCAGCAGGATAATGCACCATGTCACAAAGCTCAAATCATCTCAGACTGGTTTCTTGAACATGACAATGAGTTCACTTTACTCAAATGGTCTCCACAGTCACCAGATCTCAATCTTCAAGCTCTTGTTCTGTCCAGACTTGACTATTGCAATGCTCATCAATTTGCACTGGCTACCAATAGCTTCTCGCATAAAAATTCAAGGCATTAATGTTTGCCTACAAAACCACCTTTGGCTCTGCACACCTTTACCTAAATTCAGTACTTCAGACCTATGTGCCCTCTAGAAGCTTGCGTTCTGTAAGTGAACGACACATTATTGTGCCATCCCAAAAAGGCACAAAATCACTTTCACTGACTTTTTCATTCACTGTTCCCACCTGGTTGAATGACCTGCCCAACTCAATCCGAGCAGCTGAATCCTTAGCCATCTTCAAGAAACGGCTAAAAACACATCTCTTCCATCTTTATTTGACCCGCTAACTCTATCACTCTCTATTCTAATTCTATTTTATCTGTCTTCTTTTTATTAAAAAAACACACACACACACACACACGCACACACACACGCACACACACACACACACCCTTAACCCTCTATCAATTGCATATTTATTCTCTAACTGCTACTTTTTCTTTAAAAACTAACACTAGCTTTCTTTTTTCTATCTTCTTTTTTTTTCTTAAAAAAACACTGTTTCTTTTTTTCTATATTCTATCTACCTGTTTTCTTAAAAAAAAAAAAACTTGCTATGTGTACTGCGTTAGGCTAACCGACACTTGTCATATCGCTTGCATGTTGTTGCTCTTTTGTTGGTTTTAATTGCTTCTATTGTCCTCTTTTGTAAGTCGCTTTGGATAAAAGCATCTGCTAAGTAACTAAATGTAAAATATATATATATATATATATATATATATATATATATATATATATACAGTGGGTACGGAAAGTATTCAGACCCCCTTAAATTTTTCACTCTTTGTTATATTGCAGCAATTTGCTAAAATATTTAAGTTCATTTTTTTTTCTTCATTAATGTACACACAGCACCCCATATTGACAGAAAAACACAGAATTGTTGACATTTTTGCAGATTTATTAAAAAAGAAAAACTGAAATATCACATGGTCCTAAGTATTCAGACCCTTTGCTCAGTATTTAGAAGAAGCACCCTTTTGATCTAATACAGCCATGAGTCTTTTTGGGAAAGATGCAACAAGTTTTTCACACCTGGATTTGGGGATCCTCTGCCATTCCTCCTTGCAGATCCTCTCCAGTTCTGTCAGGTTGGATGGTAAACGTTGGTGGACAGCCATTTTTAGGTCTCTCCAGAGATGCTCAATTGGGTTTAAGTCAGGGCTTTGGCTGGGCCATTCAAGAACAGTCACGGAGTTGTTGTGAAGCCACTCCTTCGTTATTTTAGCTGTGTGCTTAGGGTCATTGTCTTGTTGGAAGGTAAACCTTCGGCCCAGTCTGAGGTCCTGAGCACTCTGGAGAAGGTTTTCGTCCAGGATATCCCTGTACTTGGCCGCATTCATCATTCCCTCGATTGCAACCAGTCGTCCTGTCCCTGCAGCTGAAAAACACCCCCACAGCATGATGCTGCCACCACCATGCTTCACTGTTGGGACCGTATTGGACAGGTGATGAGCAGTGCCTGGTTTTCTCCACACATACCGCTTAGAATTAAGGCCAAAAAGTTCTATCTTGATCTCATCAGACCAGAGAATCTTATTTCTCACCATCTTGGAGTCCTTCATGCGGGCTTTCATGTGTCTTGCACTGAGGAGAGGCTTCCGTCGGGCCACTCTGCCATAAAGCCCCGACTGGTGGAGGGCTGCAGTGATGGTTGACTTTCTACAACTTTCTCCCATCTCCCAACTGCATCTCTGGAGCTCAGCCACAGTGATCTTTGGGTTCTTCTTTACCTCTCTCACCAAGGCTCTTCTCCCCCGATAGCTCAGTTTGGCCGGACGGCCAGCTCTAGGAAGGGTTCTGGTCGTCCCAAACATCTTCCATTTAAGGATTATGGAGGCCACTGTGCTCTTAGGAACTTTAAGTGCAGCAGAAATTTTTTTGTAACCTTGGCCAGATCTGTGCCTTGCCACAATTCTGTCTCTGAGCTCTTCAGGCAGTTCCTTTGACCTCATGATTCTCATTTGCTCTGACATGCACTGTGAGCTGTAAGGTCTTATATAGACAGGTGTGTGGCTTTCCTAATCAAGTCCAATCAGTATAATCAAACACAGCTGGACTCAAATGAAGGTGTAGAACCATCTCAAGGATGATCAGAAGAAATGGACAGCACCTGAGTTAAATATATGAGTGTCACAGCAAAGGGTCTGAATACTTAGGACCATGTGATATTTCAGTTTTTCTTTTTTAATAAATCTGCAAAAATGTCAACAATTCTGTGTTTTTCTGTCAATATGGGGTGCTGTGTGTACATTAATGAGGAAAAAAAATGAACTTAAATGATTTTAGCAAATGGCTGCAATATAACAAAGAGTGAAAAATTTAAGGGGGTCTGAATACTTTCCGTACCCACTGTATGTGTGTGTGTGTGTGTGTGTGTGTGTGTGTGTGTATGTATATATATATATATATATATATATATATATATGTGTGTGTGTGTGTGTGTGTGTATGTATGTATGTATGTATGTATCTATAACATCAATAAATTAATTATGAAAACGTCAAATAAAAACTTGAACAATAAAAAATATAATTACTTTCTTTACCTGCATGTCAATGTGACCATTAAACCAAATCAGAACTGTAAACATTCCTTAACTTCCTCAGAGATATTTTAGTATATATTTTATTTTAAGGGTTTATGTTTGCCTGACAAAAATGTTTGGGGAATCCCTGCATTACATGAAACACACACACACATACACACACACACACGCACACACACACACACACACACAGAGGTTTCCATACTAACAGCAACTTCTCTTATTGGTGGATCTGTCTTCTGGATTATGGATGGTGTAGTTGTTCACAACAATTTAGGCTTTTTAGAATTTAGATTTAGACCTGAGTCTGTACTAAAAGGTTCAGATGATGTATCTAAAAACAGTTTTCTCTATGGAGCGAATGAATGGATTTTTTACTTGGGGAACCTTTAAGTCATGTAGCATTAAGTGCTTATTTATGTTTAAATATGTTTTTTGAGTACTGTAGCACATTATGATAATTACTCATTACAGGACTCTGATATTTCAGCCAAAGAAGTGTCTATACGCAATCTCACGGAAACCTGATCCGGGACTCACATGAGCTGGGATTAACACAAATATTTCAGCTCTGCCTTCTTCCCAGGTAATGATACGGCCACTTGACAGTTTTCCACATCATTTCCAGCCTCTTACCTCCCTAAACAGTGTTTCAGCAAACGTTCAGATTTTTGGCTCTCAGGTTCCACACATATTGTAAACGGTGCTGTGTAGGCGTCTCACAGTTGGCCAGTTTCAAGGTCTACACATTATAAGTCAGGATCCATTTAAGAACAGCACTCTGCATCTGCTCCAGTCAGAGAGATTGGATTTTTTCGGCATGGGCCACAGGTTCCCCCGGTCACCAGAGGGGTTGTGCTGAGCATCAGGTTTCATAAATGTAAATCTTTGACTGAGGTGAAACTGAACACGGGACCACACAGTGCCAGTGTCAAATGCCATGACCATTAATTCACATGCATCATTTTCCGTGTTTGCAGGGAGGAGGGGGCCAATTTTTTACAGTAATGATGTAAGACTAAACAATAACAAATGCTCTGTGTAGGTTAGCTTAGGTTTGTGACTGTGGTTCGGTATATGTGAATTGTTGCTTCTATCATCACTAATATCATGCAGTTTGTTTTCTGTTTAGTGCCTATTCAGAGAAAATGCAGCATATACAGTATGCAAGAAAAAAAAAAAAACAATCACAATTAATCATGGAAATAAAGACACGGGTGAGGACTAATCACAATTCAGTATGCAAATATTGCATATCTGAATTCTCTGTTGTTTTTAAAATTAACAGATTCTGAAACAACTTAAATGAATTTTGTTTCCACTATGTTTTGATGGAGAAAAAAATGTTTTCTGTGGAAGCTTGTTTCCACCACAGGATTAAAAAATATATATAATAATAATAAAAAAAATGAAAAAGGTAATTTTGAGAGCCTCACAATTCAAACTTTTTTCTTGTGATTCTGACTTTTTTTTTCTCAGAACTGTGAGAAAAAAAGTCCTAACTATAGAGATAAACTCTACAATTCTAATTCGAATTCAATAATTCCAAATTGCTAGATATAAACTTAGACTTCTGAGGGAAAAATTCAAAATTGCAAGATGTAAACTCAAAATTGCAAGATAAAAAGTCAGAATTGTGAGATATAAAGTCAAAATTCTGAGGAAAAAAGTTAGAATTGTGAGATGTTAACTCAGAATTCCATTAAAAAATTGCAGATATTAACTCAAAATTCTGAGGAATAATGTCAGAATTGTGAGAAAAAAAAAAAAAGTCTAAAGAATTTTGAGATGTAAACTTGCATTTACGAGTTTATAACTTGCAATCACAAGATATAAATTGTCTAAATAGTTTTAATTTTTATATTCCATGGCAGAAACAAGCCTACAGTTTACTTAGCAGTTTACTAGTCAACTGTGAGTGTTCAAATCTTTGCAGAAAGTTGCGATTCATTTTTTATTATCACACTCAGTGTGACTCCATTATTTCCTAGACAGAAAAGGATTTTCTTCTGAGCCATACTCAGGAATTTATTTATCCCTTTGGGATTGACGATGTGGTTTTTATTGCCTCCCAATTGTATGATTTAGTGAAAGAAGGCATGAGAGGTAGTGAGAGGAATACAAGAGCAGGTGTGAATAAAGACCGTAAGGGGCTTTCACAACCCACAGGAGGTGCTGACAGTAATTTATGGTTTATATATATTGAGGATTTCCAATGAACAGCTCCTCCGCTGTAAAAAATATATATTAATTTCTGAAAGGTAGCACAGTGAAGACAGGTGGAGATGATCCCTCTTAAGTGAACTCGATCATCACAGCAGTAGTTTTGAGGTGTGATGCACCTGTGATGTCACAGGGGAATGAATAATGTGCTAAAGAAAGTCGTTCTCAAACCCGTGCCTGTGCTCCCCCCCCCCCCCCCCCCCCCCCCCCCCCCCTTTCTCTCCCAATCTCCCTGCACTTGCTTGCATGGGTGATTCTAATTCAAGCTTCATCTCCTCACTGTTTGTCTCTCAGCACCTTGGCCCCTTTCGCTGATATTATCTTCCAATTACTGCCCAGCAAACATTCCTGCACTCCAAACAGCCCCCGAACGTGGAACGCCGGAGTCCATGATCACCTGTTCTCTTCCAGACATGCATCTCCTTCCTGTTCTGCACCAACAGTACATGTCATCACTGTAAAAAAAAAATCGTAAAAAAAAAAAACAGTCAAATGACTGTTTGAAAAGCTACGGCTGTCAAACAAAAAACATAAAATTACAGTAAAATATCTTAATTAAAATAAAGTGCAAAAACAATAATTTTACACAAATTTTTTTTTACACAAATTTTCATAATTTTCAGGTTTAACAGAAAAAAACTGTTATTTTACAGATTTTTCCTTGTTTCAATTACGATATTTTAATTTTATGATTTTTGTTTGGCAGCTGTAGCTGCCAATAATTTAACTTTTTTTTTTTTTTTTTTTTACGGGACTTTTACAGTGTAAAACCCTTATTTTACAGGTTTTTCCTTGTTTCAATTATGATATTTTACTTTAATTTTACGGTTTTTGTTTGGCAGCCGTAGCTGCCAGAAATTTGATCATTTTTTACAGTGATTCATTCAAACTGGCCTTTATACAGAAAATGTTTTGAGAAAAAAAAAAAAAAAAAAAAAAACTTACCTTTCATAACTTTCAGTGGAATAACATTTTCATTGAACGTATACATATTATAGGTGCATCTCAATAAATTAGAATGTTGTGGAAAAGTTCATTTCAGTAATTCAACTCAAATTGTGAAACTCGTGTATTAAATAATTCAATGCACACAGACTGAAGTAGTTTAAGTCTTTGGTTCTTTTAATTGTGATGATTTTGGCTCACATTTAACAAAAACCCACAAGTTCACTATCTCAACAAATTAGAATATGGTGACATGCCAATCAGCTAATCAACTCAAAACACCTGCAAAGGTTTCCTGAGCCTTCAAAATGGTCTCTCAGTTTGGTTCACTAGGCTACACAATCATGGGGAAGACTGCTGATCTGACAGTTGTCCAGAAGACAATCATTGACACCCTTCACAAGGAGGGTAAGCCACAAACATTCATTGCCAAAGAAGCTGGCAGTTCACAGAGTGCTGTATCCAAGCATGTTAACAGAAAGTTGAGTGGAAGGAAAAAGTGTGGAAGAAAAAGATGCACAACCAACCGAGAGAACCGCAGCCTTATGAGGATTGTCAAGCAAAATTGATTCAAGAATTTGGGTGAAGTTCACAAGGAATGGACTGAGGCTGGGGTCAAGGCATCAAGAGCCACCACACACAGACGTGTCAAGGAATTTGGCTACAGTTGTCGTATTCCTCTTGTTAAGCCACTCCTGAACCACAGACAGCGTCAGAGGCGTCTTACCTGGGCTAAGGAGAAGAAGAACTGGACTGCTGCTCAGTGGTCCAAAGTCCTCTTTTCAGATGAGAGAAAGTTTTGTATTTCATTTGGAAACCAAGGTCCTAGAGTCTGGAGGAAGGGTGGAGAAGCTCATAGCCCAAGTTGCTTGAAGTCCAGTGTTAAGTTTCCACAGTCTGTGATGATTTGGGGTGCAATGTCATCTGCTGGTGTTGGTCCATTGTGTTTTTTGAAAACCAAAGTAACTGCACCTGTTTACCAAGAAATTTTGGAGCACTTTATGCTTCCTTCTGCTGAGCAGCTTTTTAAAGATGCTGATTTCATTTTCCAGCAGGATTTGGCACCTGCCCACACTGCCAAAAGCACCAAAAGTTGGTTAAATGACCATGGTGTTGGTGTGCTTGACTGGCCAGCAAACTCACCAGACTTGAACCCCATAGAGAATCTATGGGATATTGTCAAGAGGAAAATGAGAAACAAGAGACCAAAAAATGCAGATGAGCTGAAGGGCACTGTTAAAGAAACCTGGGCTTCCATACCACCTCAGCAGTGCCACAAACTGATCACCTTCATGCCACGCTGAATTGAGGCAGTAATTAATGCAAAAGGAGCCCCTACCAAGTATTGAGTACATATACAGTAAATGAACATACTTTCCAGAAGGCCAACAATTCACTAAAAATGTTTTTTTTATTATTTTTTTTTTATTGGTTTTATGAAGTATTCTAATTTGTTGAGATAGTGAATTGGTGGGTTTTTGTTAAATGTGAGCCAAAATCATCACAATTAAAAGAACCAAAGACTTAAACTACTTCAGTCTGTGTGCACTGAATTTATTTAATTTTGAATTTACTGAAATAAATTAACTTTTCCACGACATTCTAATTTATTGAGATGCACCTGCATTAAAATATAAATTGATTCCAAATATTATTCTTGATATAGTATATGCAAAATAAATAATAATGTGAAAAATATAGTTCACCTCCATTCAAAAGTTTGTGGACAGTACACTTTTTTTTTATTTATTTTTTTTTTCATCAGTAGTTTTATTTAGCAAGGACACATTAAAGGGGAAAGGGAAGTGGTGTGTGGCCAAGTATGGTGACCCATACTCGGAATTTGTGCTCTGCATTTAACCCATCCAAGTGCACACACACAGTAGTGAACATACACCTGGAGCAGTGGGCAGCCAATGCTGCGGCGCCCGGGGAGCATTTGGGGGTTTGGTGCCTTGCTCAAGGGTCTCACCTCAGTCATGCTATTGAGGGTGGAGAGAGTGCTGGTTATTCACTCCCCCCACCTACAATCCCTGCCGGACCCGAGACTCGAACCCACGACCTTCGGGTTACAAGTTCGACTCTCTATCCATTAGGCCACGACTGCCCTATTGACCTTAAATTGGTCAGTTAAGACCAGTGATGGGAATAACGGCGTTATAAATAAACAGAGTTATTTTTTCCAATAACGAGTAATCAAATAAATTACTGTTTCCCCCGTTACAACGCCGTTACCGTTACTGGCAATAAAATGCGGCGTTACTATAATTTATTATATTTTAATTTCTCAGTTCATCTGAATGGATGCGCAGTGTACCTGTATTTGACCGTAAATTCTAGTGTGACGCTGAAGGCGCACGACTCGCCGTCGCTTTGTCTCACACACGCAAAGAAGCGAGAGTCTTACATATCATGCAAAATTGACGCGCAACATGTAAACGATATTATTTGTTGTATTTTCCTGTCAAAATAACGGAGTTCCTGTGAAATTCTTCAGCTTTTAAGAAATGCCGGTTTCTCTGGTAGTGGGCGGAACTAATGCGCAAACGACAATCTCATTGGCTGGCGCTCACCTATTGTCGTCCCTATTTTTGATTTCAGCAAATCAGTTCGAGCGAACGCATGCAACGTGATTAATATTCATGAACCCAGCAGCTTATTTATCCTTAGTGAGTTTTATATTGTTATTAGTAGTAGGATTTGTCGTAGTTTTGTTATCTTATCACTATTATTTTTAGTTTTTTTCCCCTTTTTTATAGAAACACTAAATGACAAACAATATCTTAAGCACCACCACCAGACTTAAGTTCAGGCAACATGACAATATGCATTCATACATGGTTATTCTAATTACTAAAGTTCTATCATCTTATAATGCTAAATTATCATAATATCATATTATAATGCTGACTGATGCTAAGTGTCAGATATTAAAAAAAAAAAAAAAGGAAAAAAAGCAAAGCTTATTTTGTTATTTTATTTACTAGCCAATGGTGATTCTATTGCCAAGGTGTCCGTAAAGGGTTGATAATATTTACAATAATATATTGAATGTAATAGGTGTCAGAAACATTAAAATAGTGTAGATTAGTGTACAATGTTTTATAACAATAATTTATTCTATTTAGTGTCCATTTAATTCATTTAACATATTTAATATTGGGTCATCCAAGTTATTTGACATATTTGAACATTTTTTTTTTTTTAAAGTAACGCAATAGTTACTTTCCCTGGTAATTAGTTACTTTTTGTAACTCAGTTACTAACTCAGTTACTATTTGTGAGAAGTAACTAGTAACTATAATTAATTACTTTTTAAAGTAACGTGCCCAACACTGGTTAAGACATTTATAATGTTACAAAAGATTTCCAATAAATGTTATTCATCAAAAAGTCTTGAAAAAAAAAATATATCACAGCTTCACAAAAATATGAAGCAGAACAACAGTTTTTAACATTGATAATGTTTCTTATGCAGTAAATCAACATATTAGAATGATTTCTGAAATAATCATGTGACTGGTTTTATATAAATTCAGGAGTCATATATTAAATAAATATGAATTAAAATGAATTCATTAAAAATATTAAATAATGGAAAATTGAAATAATATAATCACAAAAACTGGAAGGACTCTTTCTAATATGCTACTTTTTAATAATTATAATATATAAATTAATATAACTAATATATCCACAAGATATGTAATAACCATTTTTTTTTTTTCAAATATTATTTCTGATTTGGCTTCCCTAAATATTTTATTCAATGCTGAAAACACACTGTTTAATAACTAAATATCTGAATTAAGTAAACTTCCTTTTGAGTGCAGTTTATATATAATGATGAATAAGAAGGAAATTAATATAAATTGTTTCCACTCATTATTTCTGGCCGAAGGCTCAAGTGCATATATTGTTATAAGTGGTTTCACACACTAATAAATCTCAAAATTAAATATACAATATTTTGTAAATATGTTTGTTTTAATTATTTTTGTTAAACTGATTTGTGGACATTTCTATTCTCTGCCTATGAGAGAAGGAGGAGAAAAAATATCAATAACTACATGGTTATGAGCATGACTGATGCTTCAAACACTTTTCTAAGTGTCACAACAAAGGCAAACTTCCCATAAATATCTGCGACTTGTATGAGTGGATCTGGCTGGGCTCATATTTGACTAGAGAGAGTTCTCCAAACAGCAGTAACTCTGCCCTCCATCAGTATGAATCATTAGGTCCAGCAGACCAAGGATCGTAAGCCCAAGGTAACGTATCAGTCAGCAAAAATATCTAACAAGGGATTTATAGGACATGACAAAGAAACAAAAAAAAAGCAAAAAACAAACAAACAAAAAAAACACCTGAAATGTGGGAGAGCAAAAAATGATTTAGGGGTGTCTGATATGATTTAGAGAGCTTTAGCTCACCTCTCCTGTAGTCCAGATCTCTCCTGTCAAAAGTCTGATCATTTACTGTAGAGCTGTAAATATCGAAATTTGCCTCCATTACTAGCATAACTGAAAGTTTTATTCAAACACAAGGCAGATTATACTCTTAAATTCAATACTTAGGGTTTGTTTAAATCTCTAACATTACTAAATCTTCCATTAAACACCTCTAATTAATATCCTGCGTGGTAAACTATGAATTTCAGAGTTAACTAACCACAATTGTCAAAGTAAGCAGAGCCATTAAAATAAATAACATTGTAACCTCAACACACTTGCTCATACTTAAATTACCAGCTACTCATTAACAACATAAATCACTGTATTTATCAAGCTGTGGTTGGTACGCTGACTGAGTCTTTCCAAGAACTAACCCTGTGATCTTTGGCTCAATTTTCTAGAAGACCAAAAGTATCGTTCTACACGTGCCCTTGAAAGCTTTGACTTCTGACCTTAACATTGTCTGATGTTTCAGGTAAGCAAGAGAGAAGGGCAACATGGGTCAGATAAACAGGAAGTAATTACATTAAGCAAAAGGTGGGGTTGGATCATATGGTGAGAAAAGTCCTGTTTTTTGTATGTTCTCTTTAAATGAATGTAATGCAGAGTGTGTTCAATCAAGTTTTAGCTAGCTGGATGTTTTGATTTGTGTTATATTTTCAGAATTATACAAAATGTATTATCATTATTAAATATAATTAATTGTTTAATTAATTAACTATTATAAATTGTATCTAGCACCGGTCGTATTGACCACAAAATAGGGTAGTTGTTAAAGAAAATATATAGGTATTGGCTATAAGTGAGAAACATGCACATCACATTTCTGAACTTCAGTGTCAAAAGACATTCGTTATTGCACATGAGCATTGTTACTTAGTTCTAGTAGGCTCCCGTTTTTCCGACGAATCCGGAGTGCTAATAATTCTCCCGAGTTGTGAGCTTGATGTTTGAATTGAATGTGATAAAAAAAGACCCTGTAGCCTACTGCAAAATAATGATAAGTTGATCTGTCCCAATTCGCATATTATCTTTGTTATATGACAGTAGCAGAATTAGACAGCATTGTGTAGTTCGATTCACGAACAAATGGCTCTTGCGAGCTGGTTCTTTTCAGTGAATCAAGTTCACTAGTCACTCGATTCACTAACTGACTTATATGAGCTGGATCTTTTAGTGAATAAAAACATGCCATGCATTCGATTCACAAGTAAATGACTCTTATAAGCATGTTTCTTTTTAGTGATTCAAAACCATATAGTCCGATTTTAGAGTAAATGACTCTTACGAGTCTGTTATTTTAATGAAGGCTGAACTTGGAAAAGTATTTAGTGTAGTATCCAAATTTAATGTTGAGGAAATCAAATTCGGTAACACTTTAGTATAGGGACCAATTCTCACTATTAACTAGTTGCTTATAAGCATGCACATTACTAGCATATTGGCTGTTTAATACTTATAAAGCACATATTTTGCATGACCATATTCTACATCCCTAATCCTACCCAACACCTAAACTTTACAACTACCTTACTAACTATTAATAAGCAGAAAATTAGGAGTTTATTGAGGCAAAGGATGCAATTAATGGTTTGTTAATAGCAAGAATTGGACCTTATAATAAAGTGTGACCAGCTCTCCTTTTTTTTTTAAATATACAAAGATAAAGAGAATACTTTTTAAGAATGTTAGAAGAACGCTCCATTTTGATTTTAACAACTTATGTACTTTTTAAGTGTTAAAATACTTTATCTTATGCCAGTTTAATATCCAAATACAACTTTAAGTAAACTTTAAGTAAACCTTTCGCATGTTCATTTCTCTGGAAAGTGTAAGCACTGTTGCTCTATTTTTTTTTCAGCATCCCAACATTGCAGCACTGACAGTTTTGGGCAGGACTACCGGTTTTCTTCGACCTGACAGGTAAAGTGATAAAGCCACCTAGTCATTATTTTTTACAATTCCATTAACCAGTTGACTATCTGAGCAGTCTTTTATGTGTTTACATCTTCCCAAACATGTAATGTACAAGCACGCATTTCCCCCCTTTAAGCACGGCACACAATAGGCCTCAACATCTTACAAGAGAAAATCAATCCTGCATCTCTCCTCACATCTGACCTCTGCACTCTCTACAAATCCTGAATTAATTAAAGAGGGAAATCCCACTGGCCAACACAGAAGAGGGATTGAGTGTTTTTGGCCCCCTCCGAGGTACCAGAGGATTAGAAGAGCTCACTCAATGATGAGAGTGTTTCCAAACCTCCAGGTACCTGCGGTGACGGACATACCTGCAGTCGTGTTTTTATCGACGATACCAATGGCGTACGTTGCATGACTAACCCACTGATGCTGCTGTAAATATTATAGCATGATGGAAAAACTCTTCAACTGACTTTTAGAGCCTCAGAAGGATGATTTTGATGGCTTTTGGGGAGTTTTCCAACAGGGATAAGACAGGAGTTCACGTTGCTCACGGTTGAGTCGCCCCATGCCTTGCCCCCTCGTCCTAGAGATGGAGGCAGTTCTGAGTTTGGCTGCTCAGTCTCCTGGCTGCTGACCCACTTGGAAATCCAGCGCCGTAGCTTCAGCTTACATGGGTCGCTCCTGTGGCAGGTTCCCAGTGGTACATACCCCGCGATAAGGAGCTGCAAGGGAACTATTGTTTCCTGAGCCCAGTCTGTCATCGGGGGCTTGTTGAGCAAATACGACCAGGTATGACTGCAGTCTCAGCATCTCGCACTCCACCTACCTGTCACTTCCAAACCCAAGCCTTGGAGAAACGGAGGTCCTTTCTTATACTCTTAAAGGGGGTTTTTCAATTTTTGGCTCCCCAAAGAACTTTTCACATTTATTTTTTGCGTGTGAAGAACATTTTTATACTCTAAAGAATCTTTTTGTGCAGTGCAAAGGTAACATGGTGCACCCCTAAAAATTAGGGTTCTTTATTGGCATCTGTGGTTCAGTGAAGAACCATTAACATCCAGTGTTCGTCATAATAAGGAAAAAAAAATATATATTCTTTTGATAACTGTTCGCTGAAAGGTTCTTTTGGGGAACCAAAAATGGTTCTCCTATGGCTATGGCATTGCTGCGAAAACCTCTTTTTGGAACTTTTATTTTTATGGAATTATGATATTATTGAACTGTCATTAGCATTAATTTAAGAGTCATATTTCCACAGACACTAAAATGTCCCAGCTCAAACAGGAACAGTTTTTTCTGCTCTTCCGTGGAGGGATGGGATTTCTCTGTGGTGTGACCTAAATTTTTCAGGATTGTAATCTAAATGGGAAGGGACGAACCGCAGGGCTCGTGAAAGCGATCGTATGGCCTCCTGAATTGGGATTGTAGTCTGTGAGGAAACGCTCTCGTTAAACTGCCACTTTCAATCAGGAGTTCAACCGTGGCGGCCGATTGTGGGGCCGCGCCGGAGGGAGGGAAGTGGGAGGGAAAGTCGTCTCTCGCTCCTGAATTTGATCCAGGATCTGTTCCCTCGACGTGTGTTTGGTGGCGTTACGTCACAGGCCAGGAGACCCAAAAACAAAGTGTAAAAAAATGTGAGTCTGAATTGCTGAGCTTGAGTTTCAGCCTGGCCAACTTTAATATAACACTGTTACTCTAACCAGTCATTGAGTGTTATTTTGATTTGATCTTGATTTCAGTCTTGTGACTGTCTTGAGTAACTGATGGTCCAGTTAGGGCATGTACCAATTTTTACAGCCAATACCAACACAGTTTACTGCCAAATAAAGGCAGTTTCGAGATTATCACGTGTTCCTTGTGTTGCATCACTAACGTCACAGTTCACTCTTCTTCAAATTGCAAATGCGAAGACGTGCCAGTCTCAGAAGCTGCATGAGGCTCTCTTAAAGGCTCATTCATCACTGTAAAACAGTCATCCTCCATTTCAGAATAAACAGGCAGTCGTTTTAAATGCATTCATTCATGGGTGGCCACCCTTGCCCACCCAAACAGCCCATTGGAAGGTCTGGAGAGGTAATTTTCTCTAATAACATACCGTCGTAGTTTGAACATGGTTATTAAAAACCACCACTATTCTGGGCTCAAGGGGTTTTGTGCCAGCCAGCAGTCCTGTGCCAGTCCTACATCTCTGAACTAATTCCTCAAAAATAGGAGAAAAATTGCTGAGCCACATTTATGACTGAGCATATTTTTTTTTTTTACAGAGTGAGACTGAACAGTATGGCTCCCATTGGTTATTATTGTTAAGTGTTTTGTGATTTAACTTGCTGTAAAATGTAAGTATTAAAGTGCCATTCCAGACCAGTTTTTCAATGCCCAATTACTTTAGTCTAGACGATGTGCAATATGTAATTAATCTTAGTATTCCAGCCAAGAGATTTTACTTGTACAGAGTGAGAAGTAATATATTTTAAATATTATACTTAATATCAATATATAATTTATACATTATTATTATTATCATTATTATTATTATTTAGTTTTTTAAGTTAACATGAAATCACATGCATGTATAATTAATCTCAGTATTCCAGCCATTACTAGGAGTTTTTACACATATACATAAAAAAACCTAAAAGATTTATTTTATTATAATTCACATATTTTATATAAATTTGTTAGTAAATTTGTTAGTAAGTTTAACACAAAATTGATCCTATTTACTTATAAACACACATTCCTAGTCTTATTATTATTATTTTGAATAACTCAGTATCAGTATTTTCTAGACCTTAACTTTTATGTATGTCATTCCAGTATCTAAATATTCAAGATGTACGAAGCACGAACTAGACGTGTCACAATGTTTATAGTCATCAATTAATCGTGATGTTGCTCAGGCTACTGTCTCAGTTCTGTGCTGATGTTTTCACAGTCCAGCAGCACAGAAGATAAGCAATTCTCCATTACCTTGGAACGGTAAGGCCAGGAATGAGGAACGTTTAGCAGGCAGCGAAACGAACCGTGAAAAGGCAGGAAAACCTGTTTATTATCAATTACATGGAAAATATGCACCTGTCACTAACTCTTATTGTTGTCATGAATTATTGCCGGCTTAACTGTGAAGGAAGGCATCTGGAATATGTTGAGTTTACATCGTAATAAAGCCAGTACCATGCTTCATTTAAAGTCGACATGAAATTCATGTCCTGGGTTTTATTGTGCACAATTCATAAGTGCACGTTATTGCAAGGAAAACATGCTTGTCTTCATAATCTTTCACCAAAATATGAATGTTTGTATTGTGTTAATGTTAACAAATAACCAAATTTAGTCATGATTTAATGCTACTGTTGTAGATAATGCAGCCTTTCTAAAATCTTGCCAATAGTTAATGCCAAAATGAAAATGTGCGAAAATGTACTCATTCTCAGGACATCCAAGATGTAGATTTTTTTGTTTGTTTCTTCATCAGAATAGATTTGGAGAAATGTAGCATTACATCACTTGCTCAACAGTGGATCCTCTGCAATCAATGGGTGCCGTCAGAATGAGAGTTCAAACAGCTGATAAAAACACCACAGTGATATTATTAACTAATGTTATATAATGTCACTTGACAAGACATTTATTTGATGGAATGGAGTGGTGTGGATTACTTCGATTATTGTGATGCTTTTATCAGCTGTTTGGACTCTCATTCTGACGGCACCCATTCACTGCAGAGGATCCATTGGTGAGCAAGTGATGTAATGCTACATTTCTCCAAATCTGTTCTGATGAAGAGACGAACTAATATCTTGGATGGCCTGAGGGTGAGTACATTTTCAACAAATTTTAATATTGGTGTAAATTATCCCTTAAATGTTATGAATCTGTTTTATATTGATTCAACCATGTGGTTATGACTTTGTTTGAATTCTGAATGTACATTATCAGTTTTATAGTTTTAGTGATGATAGCATTTAAGCTTATTGTGAGCATTTCTTTCTTTCTTTTTCAGAAAATAAATTGGCTAATGTGCAGCAGAGCTATATTTAGACCTCTGGCCAATCTCTGGATTTTTTTTAAAATTGTATTTTATTTTTTTATTTTAATTCGTTATGTGACAGGGAAAATAGACAGTCAAAAACTGCCCCAGAATTAGCTACAGAGCTGAATTTGATCTGCTGTCCCTGGGCAGGAGAATACCAAAACAAATTATATAACAAAAACATCGGTATAATACCATATACAATAAAATCCCCCCCCAAAATTTAAAAGATAAAAGATAAAGAGTGTAATCCCCCACATAAAAACTACAATCCAAATTTCTACAAAATTTCCCAATAAATACTACAAAACATCACCCTTCAAAAATGTATAAAAATTTACAACTCACCAAAGTTATATAGCCATTCAAGATACAGAAATACTCATTTCACATACCTGACTCATCTTTAACCATATTTTCAATTGTCCCTTAAACTGTGCTGTCTAATATTAATTGGTAAATTATTCCAGTGATTAACAGCTCTTACAGAAAAAGCTGAACAACCAAAATCAGTGACTCTAAAATTCGCTGCACAATCACCTCTTGAAGAGACTCTAGTTTGTCTTATATTTTCAGTACAAGAGAAAACAAATTCTTTCAAGGGTGAAGGTGCAAGGTTATTAACAATTCTGTACATTAAACAACAATTGTAGAACACGACACAGTTGTCAATAGTAAAAAATAATAATAATAATAATAAAAATAAAATAAAAATACTTATTAATAATTAAACATTGATGACGTCTGTTGGGTTTCTTGTAAAATACTTTTAAAGCACGTTTATACAAAGTATATAAAGGTCTAAGAGTAGATTTTCCTGCTTGTGACCATGAAGTAAAACAATAAGAAAAATTAGAAAAGATCAAAGAATTCAAAAAGACTCTTGAAGCTTCTATTGAAAGTTTATTTTGTATAAATTTAAAATTTCTAAGTTGAGGTGTCACTGCACAGACTATTTTTTTTGAACATTTTTCAAATGTTAAATGAGAATCTAAAATAACTCCAAGACATTTAAAATCTTAATTTAGTTCACTTAATTCACCATTAACTAATATGTCCGGTTGGACTTCCTCCTTCTTTTTAATTTTAAAGTACATACAGGCACTTTTCTGAACATTTAATGTTAAGCAGCAATGAGTAAACCAATCTAAAATTTTCATCATTGCAATGGATAATTTTTGTTCTACCTGTTCTTTTGTTTTGTCATGTACATACATCACAGTGTCATCTGCGTACATTTGAATATGTATATGACAAACATCTGGAAAATCATTCAAATACAAACTAGAGAGTAAAGGGCCCGAGGGTTGACCCCTGAGAACAATCTCTTAAAGAAGATATGTGTGTCTTAATCCGGGTACGCTGCTTCTTTGATGTAAGATAAGACTCAATCCATTTTATTGTATCTTTCAAGAAATTAAAGAATGATAACTTAGATAATAAGATATTATGATTTAGTGTATCGAATGCCTTTTGTAAATCAAGGAATACAGCACCCACAACCCCACAGCAGTTTCTGTCGAATGCTGTTTACAAAACCCAAATTGCATAGGACACAATAAATTATTTTGTGTATCTAAGAAATTCACAGTTTGCTCAGTTACTACTTTTTATACTATTTTAGACACTACTGACAAAATTGAAATCTGCCTATAATTTGCCACATTAGATGGATCAACTGTCTTGAAAACTTGGGTAACTAACTCCATTTTCCGATTGTCTAATTGATAAATTCACAAAATGAGTAATTGGTGCTAGAAAAATATCACTATTGTTTTTTAAAAAGTTACAGTCTAAACCATCTATATCTTTGACATTGGAATTTTTAAAGTCTTTTATAATATCCTCATGTCAGCTGAAATGCAGGTTTTACTAATTTCACTTAATTAATTTCTTTAAATCTTATTCCAAATTTGTCACTCAAATTTTGAACTGAATCAACGAAGTAATTATTAAATACGTCTGCAATTCCATCTGGTTTATCAATTATTCTTCCTTTAAAATCCAATTCTAAACATTTATTACATGTTTATTAAAAGGCTAATTGATGTCAGCTCTGTTTATGTGAATGGCTAACACAGCCAGAGGGAGCAGCCGGGGCGGCCGATACAACACTGGTGTTAATAAGCAGCTGACAGGTGCAGGTCCCTGAACTACAGCAAGTTGTGAGTCCGGCACTCTTGAATAATTAAAGAGTTCAGAGGCCAAATAAGAACCACCTGCTACAGTTTGGAGAGTGCTAGTCAGTGCAGTCTGCTGAAGAATCTCTTACTAAACCTCACCCTCATGTCTTTCCAAACCTGTGATGTTTATGTTGATAAATAGATAAGGATAAGTTTTGAATTAGGTTCAAGCTGCTGTTTTTGGAATGTTGCACACAAGTTGCATGAACTACTTTAATGAGCCTGTTTTGCCTTTCTGCAGATTACATTGTTATGCCAGTAGGTGGCAACAAGTTAGATAAATTGAAGTAATTGAATCATTTGTTCAACAGATTCATTCAAAATACTGATTTATTCAGAAACAAAGCAAGTGACCTTCTTTGTGTATGAATCACTGAATCATTCCATCAGCCAATTAATTAAAACGTGGATTCATTTTCAATTTTAAGATTATTTAATATTAACATTGTATATAAAGATTTATATATTTTTAAAATATTTCTGAAAGAAGTCTTTTATAATCAGCAAGGCTGCATATAGGTAAAACAGGTTTATACAGGTAATCAGTAATACTGTGAAATACTATTACAATTTAATATAACTGTTTTCTATATTAATATATTTTAAAATTGAAACCACTTCAAAAAGAATTTTCAGCAGTCATTACTCCATATTAGAAAGCGTTATGATGATATTGTGCTCAAAAAACATCTTATCAGTGTTAAAAACAGTTGTACTACTATATTTTTGTGGTGGTACTTTTGTTCTGGATTTTTTTGATGAATAGAAAGTTCAAAAGAACAGCATTTAAAATAGAAATCTTTTGTTACAGTAAAGATGTCTTTACAGTCACTAGTGTGTTTAATGTGTCCTTGCTTAATAATATAGCCGATGCAGATACCAATATATATTTCCTTTTGTTTTGAAACAACACAAAATCTCTCCTGTGCAGACATTATAAGCTAATTATTTTTAATTTTGGTTAGTTTTTGAGCAAAAACGTACTTGTTAGAACTAATTAACATTGTTATTATTATTTTTATTTATTTATTTATTTATTTATTTATGAAATTTACATTTCTTTATTGGCCGATTCCGATAATTGCGAAAATATCGTGTATCACTAATAAAAAGGTTAATTTCTTAATTTTAAATGAATAATTCAATGAATGAATGACACAAACTGAACTTTAATTGGCCACAAATTAAAAAAGATGCTTTTTAGAACTAAATGGTCATACCAGCAGGGGTTTAACTGGACCTTACTAACCAACCAAACCTTGACCCTTTGAATTCGCATGTAATGTTTGCATGTTGTCTCATCGGTTCAGGTTTTAAATCAACATTTTTCTTTCTATTGAGAATGAGAAAACATCTCAGAATCTGCTGAGTTGTTCTTACATCTGCGCATTCTCCAAATAAACAGGCTGTCAACAGCCCGACTGTCCCAGCAGTGTACACGGCGCACCGCGAAATGGCCAATACAAATAGGGTTGAGCTGAACCATATTGCATTTTGGGGTTAACGTAGACCAGCTGCATTATCACACTAAACAGACATTTTGGAAACTCATCTGCTGTACCAGCTGAACCAGTATGCCATGCCAACTCTGCATCTTTTTAGGGCACCTACACACTAGATTTACACTAGAAATGCATTGATTTCAGTTGGGTCCTGCTGTAAGGCCACAAAGGGTTTGTGATGCTGTTGCTCCATCATACAATAAAAAATGAGGAAAGTTTTAACATTTATTGCAACAAACTGAGAATGATCAACAATCAGTCCGTTAGAGATCAAAAACATGGCAAAATCTGGAAAAACATACAAAACCTAAAAAATAATTGATTCCAAATAAAAATAAGAAAGAGCCACAGTAAATAAATATGTCAACAAACTTTAATTAATATGATCTGACACAACAGCTGTGGAAATAAACATCCCAAAGATGCACAGATGGGCTACAAACACCTGCAAATAATTATTTGTTTTCTACAAATATTCCACCACAACCTATTGTCGTGTTCGGGGAAGACTCACAAACAAAACATTGAAACTTTTGCACCGTCTGCACTGCTGATTCTGCCTTCATTCTTTAACCCACAACCTCCTGCAGTGTTCAGTCAAAACAGAGTCAGACGTCCCTTTCGCTCTTATATTTCAGTTTATGCTTTCTTTGCTGTTTGCAGTAAGCTCGTAGCTGCCAGAGAAATTGCCTTCATTAATGGTAGACTGTTTACTTAATGAATCAGTCTCTTGCTTTAGGTGCAGCCTGTGGTGCAGTGACGGTTTCTTGGCGCTTCACAGGGGCTGGTTGGTTTTGTCAAGTACAGCTGTGGAGTTTGTCATTGTAGGAGGAGAGCAGTGCTGCATGACTGACTGTGGAGGTAACAACAATGATAAAATAAAATGATTTTCAAATGTTCCTTTAGTAATACATGTAATTAACCCTTGTGCTGTGCTGAAATCCTTTAGCTAATTTGGTGTTCCTAGTCAAAAATGACTGGCCTTTTAAAAATTGCTTGTAAATCTCTTGTCCAAATCTTGGATTCAATCTTTTTGTCAACTTGTTTTCTTTCATTTAGGACAGGTTTTGTATTTTTGTTGCTGTTGTTGTTGTAGGTCTCAATGATCTGAGCTTATGCACTTCAGCAAAAAAAAAAAAAAATTGTGCATAAGTTTGTGTCAACAAGGCCTACAATTAATCAAAAACTTTTCTAATTAAAATAAAAAGAATTAATAAAAAAGACTGAATCCAATATTTGGTAATAATATTGTCAGGAATATGGACTGTCTGTGTGTTTTGCTCCACGTGACCTAGTTTCCCTCGTGTTGATTGAGTTCATTGAATCCAGGTGTGTCTCATCAATTTCCCTCGTTTCACTCTTTATTTAAAGTGTAGTCTGCCCCATGTTTCCTTATCGGGTCTCAAACTTCTACGTGCTACGTGTGTGTCTCCTGCCTGCCCTGTGTTACCCCGTGTTGGAATATTAAAGACTGTTGTTTGTGAATTCTCCTGCGTCTCCACGTTCTTTGCTCCACGTTCTTCGCTACAACACAGCAGAACCATGACAGAAGACCCGACCGAACAAAGAAAAAGTTTAATTGCGTATTGTTTTTCATGTTTTGTTAGTGTTTTTTTGTTTCCGTTGTTTTCCCCATGGATCCCCTCACCTCAAACCTCCCTTGTCCATAAAGACCTTCCCTTCTTGGAGTATGCTGTGGAGTTCAGCCAGCTCGCCGTTTCAACGGTGTTCGACGATGCTGCGCTGAACTCCCTGTTCTGGATTGGGGCAAATTACCATCGCCCTGTCGACCTCCCAGACACCACTGGACTGTGCTGGAGGGAGGCAATCATCTGGTGTCTGGAGAACGTCCACCTCTGATCCAGAACACAGCCAGACCCAGAGCCCAGCCCACCATCACCCCGCTGCGCAGAGCATGAGCCTGAACCCACCGCTGACGGAGTGCCAGTGCCCGTCGCAACCGACGAGCCATCGCCTAGGAGTGCGACAGAGCTGAGGATCGCCATGGAGCCTCACAGATTGTCAGACCAGGTGTGAGAGCTGGCTTCAACCCCCACCAAGAGGGAGAAAGACATGGACAGTGAGAGTACGGAGAGGAGCTCCGCCCCCTACACCATGGCTGAGGATTTGCTGAATTTGGATCTGGGACTGCTGGACTTAGAAGGAGAAGCTGTGGATGTGGATGCTGACTTGCCCCCTCTCCTCCCACATTGTTCGGAGCCCTCAGTCACTCCTGTTTCCCCGTCCTGCCCAGAAAGAGACTCAGTTCCTAAGATTAGCCCAGAGAGGGCTCCTATTCCTGAGTTTAGCCCAGAGAGGGCTCCTGTTTCCCTGTCCATCCCAGAAAGAGCTTCTGTTCCTGAGTTTGGCCCAGAGAGGGCTCCCATTCCTGAGTTTAGCCCAGAGAGGACTCCTGTTTCCACATCCTGCTAAAAGAGAGACTCAGTTCCCGAGTGCAGCCCTGTCGTTCCCCTGTCAGTTGCGCTCCACGTGCTGGGAGTCACAGTTTGGTGTGTGTGGGCAGCGCACACCAGCCCTGAAAGACCAGAGGCTCACAAATGCCCGCCCACCTGCCCGCTCTTGCCTCCTCCATCGCTGTCGTCTGGCAGCCCCTCTGCTCGCCCTCAGCCCATCATCCATACGGTGTGACCTTCACGGGTCTGCCATCCTCCATCATCACCGTGGCTGGAGAATCGCTTGCCTCCGTCTCCAGCCTCTAAGCCCCGGACTCCGCCTTGGCCTGTCGACCCAGCGGCTCCACCATGGCTCCTAGCTCCCTCCTCTCCGCAGTGGCCCATCAGTCCACTGGCTCCACTGGGCTTCCTCGTCCCTCTGGCTCTGTCGTCGACCATCCTTCGCCTCGAGACTCCAGCCCTTCCTCCACCATGGCTTCTCCCTCCATCTGATCCGCTCTGGCTCCTCCTGTTTCCTCCTTGGCTCCTCCCTCTGTCGTCACCTCCCTGGACTCTGTCTGTCGGCCCCCTCCTGGGTGTCTGTCCTCCTCCTGAGCCTCCTCCCAAGTTCCCACCCGTCACCCATGACAGCCCTAATATATATATCACGTTAACGCATGCGATTAATCTAAAAATTAACGCGTTAATATTTTTTTTAACGCAAATTAATCATTTGATAAGTTTGAACTTGCCGTCATCGCAGCGCGGAAGGTAATCTATCATTGCCTGCGTCCCAATGTGCATACTATCCATCCTAAATCTATGTGATATTAGTAATTTTCAATACTATTTAGGGCAGATAGGTTGGATAGTATGCACATTGGGATGCAGGGATTGTGTGATTATGAGGCGCCGGGCTAGACAAAAGTGAAGAGAGAGAGAGAGAGAGAGACTCATATGTGATAAGCGTACAGTGAACCAGTATTCCCAGGGTTGCGGCACAATTGGGCTATTTTGAAAATACAGTCGCGGGAAAAATTACAGAGCCATTGGTTGCAGTTTTTTTGGGCTACTTTTATAATGTACCGCGGCCGCCCAAAGTGTACACATGTGATCGCAAAAGGAAGTTATTACAAACACTTGATGGTGGTTTAAAGTGAGTTGTGAGTAAAAGTGTACTATTAATCTCATAAATTGTCTTATGTAGCATGATGCTAATGTTAGCTCTAATGCACCTGCAGAACAGGTCCAATTCTTCTTCATAATGCATTTTGTCATAATACTTCACGTAAGGTCGCAAGAAAATGTTTTGTTGTATTTATTTAGAAATACTTTTGATAATAGTTGGGTAAATGTATGAAGCGATGTGGATTTGGTAAACGTTTTATTGCCAGTATAAAGGCTGATAATGGCTGAATAAAAACAAATGCATAATGATAAAAGAATAATAAGGATTATGTCTCATACCTGGCGGAGGTGTGAAAGGTTCTGTTTCCTTAAACTAGTCTGTCATGCATTTCTTTATTTCAACACATTTACAGGTAAATCCTAGTATTTTAAATTTGCGATTAATCGTGATTAATCACAGTCCATGACTGTGATTAACTCGATTATTTTTTTTTTATCTATTGACAGCACTAATAAATATATATATATATATAAAATTTAGCTTTGCCATAACAAAATTACGTTTTAAAATATCTTTAATTTTGGGCGGCCCTTGAATCTTAATTAGGGAGATCTAATATATGAAGATCATATCTAACTAGATTTTGTCAATTATCTTTTCTCCTATTCTCCATCTCTTTTCCTACCTGTCTCTCTGTTTCTTTCTCTCTCCCTTGTTTAAACTCCTTGTCTTTTCCTGCTCCTCTCTATCTCTCTGATTCTCCTCCTCTGTCTGATGTCTCTCTCTCTTCTCTCTTTGTTTGATTGTGTGCTGGACATGTCTAAGCTTGTGAGGTACGGTGTTTGATGTCAGTTAATTTCTCCTGGTGCTGACAGCCCAATGGTCTCGGTGAGGCCTTCGCCAACTTTCGGTTCCCAAGGTAGTCCTGCTGTAATTGTGGACCAGCCATCCCCCTCCAGTGGATTACAGGATTTCTGCCAATTTACCTCCTGGTGCTCTGGGGGAAAAAAAGGTGCTCGCTGGAACTCGCTCACAAAATATAATTGAATGCTAGAGAAACATTTAAAACCCTGAAAAATGACTGCAACAAGCAACTGCAACAAGTCACATGCATTTTGCAGACATTTTTCCAGTTCCAGTATATTACAATGTGCTGTGATTGGCTGTGATGTTGCAATAAGTGAGGCAGAAAAATTGCATTTGAAACATCTGATATAATTAAAACATATTCTTCAGAATACATATCTACTGCACTTTTCCATGACAGAATAATACATTTTGTCCCCTTATTTTTAAGTGACTAACTGAAGAACCTAACCAGCTCTCTGGCAGAACCTACATCTATCTATCTAAATTTAAATGAAATTAATTTAATAATAATAATAATAATAATATATATATATATATATATATATATATATATATATATATATATATATATATATATATATAAACATTTATATTTAAATTTAAACATTTAACATTTTTAAACATTTATTAATATAATTTCGACATTTCCAAAAATGTAATGAATGGCCAATTTGGGCCATTAAAATACATTTAATAATTGTAATAATGCATTTTTGTCTCATCCTTATTGTCATGGACAAAATCAAGCCCTTATGTCATTGATTTTTTTTTTTTTTTAATAGAAATTAACTCTGAACTTATTGATACATTTTAGTCAGGCTAGTTTATGGTGACCTATATGGAAGACTTTGTCTAGGTCTTGTACATACGAGGCAGAGAAAGTCGCCCTATATTCTAGTGCTGATAAAAGGGGAACCATCTAGAATAAATAAGTGACGACCCCCTGGCACTGGATCAACAGAGCAACATCAGTTACTCAGTTACTGTTGTGAGCGTTCAGACCGCCTTTAATGGATACGTTAAAAACGACATACGCAAACACTGTAACATAATAGTGCTTCTCCTCTAAGAGCACTACCGTGTGTATTTCCCAAACGCTTTTGGCTTATACTGTGTGATTTCCCAAGGCTGAAGTGCTTGTGTAACATCTGATTTTAATTGTTGGCATTGTTCCTGGGGAAGACCCCCCATGGCAGCGGTCCACACCATCATTTACACAAAATATCACCTAACACTGCACCAATGCTGCTGCTGAAAGACACATTGTGCATGTGTGTTTGTAAAAACTGTAACCACAACCCTTGTCTTCTCTGAAGAAATAAAAGTTGAACATCAGCTTTATTGCTGTAATCTAGCGTGGGGCATTCTTCTGCCGCAGGACGTTTTAAATTAACATCTCTCAGTGAGGAGGAATTGCTCTCGCCATTGTGAGAGAGGAAAGATAATCTTCTCCACTGGCAAAGTGCCCAAACTTAGGCTTCGTGGGAAGTCCACACTCCCTTCCCTGACGTCTGCCAACGAGTGCCTTCAACGACAACTCACTGTCTCCAGAAGCAAACCTTTTCCAAGAACACAGTAAGAAATATATGTGCAATTGTTCCTTTAAGGAGTAGCTAGGTGGGCCGAATCAAGAGCCCACCCTTAAAAGCAGAATGATTTGAAAAATTACTCATGCTATAAATGGTGCAGGATGAGTTACAAGTCCAAGCTTAATGTTACAAATTATTACAATAAACTATTAATTGCTTTTTATTGCCTAATTTATTCCTTTTTCCTTTTAAAGACTATACTCACAATAATGAAAAACCTGTAAATATCAGGTATTTTAAAAGCACTGGCCTGGAATTAAAAGTCTCATTATCTATCTATAAAATCTGCATGTTTACAGATTTTTCTAATAGTGTTTAAAGGGACAGTCCACCAAAAAATTCAAATTTAAAGATATTTTGATTACAACAGACTTCTGTTGCATGAAAAAAAATTGGAAAAATATCTTTCTCAAGTATTTTCTCAAAATATTTTTTACATTCCACAAAGAGAAAGTCATCCAGGAGCAGCATGAGAGAAAATTAAACAACAAAATGTTTCATTTTCATCTCTTTAAGCATCAAACTTCTCTGCCCAACTTATATAGAAAAAAGACAATAATAATATCCTCATGTTTAAATTGTGTATGAGTAATTTTTCCGCATTCATAAATAAATATTTATTGCTGTCAAATGATTAATCGCGATTAATCGCAACCAAAATAAAAGTTTTTGTTTACATAATATATGTTTGTGTACTGTGTATATTTATTATGTATATTACACACACATGCATGTATATATGTTAAGAAAAATATGTTTATTTAATACATATATTTCTATATGATATAATTTATATGAATATAAATATATACACTGAAAAAAATGACTCATTGAATTTACAAAATTTTTTTAAGGTAAGTGGTTGCAATCAATTTATTTTAGCTACATTTCAGCTAAATCTGTTTATTTAAATGTAGCTAAAATAAATTGATTGGATCCACTTACCTTAAAAAAAAAAATTAGTAAATTCAATGAGTCATTTTTTTCAGTGTATATATTTATATTCATATAAATTATATCATATAGAAATATATGTATTAAATAAACATATTTTTCTTAACATATATACATGCATGTGAGTCATTTTTTTCAGTGTACATGCAAATACATGTAAATATTTTCAAAATATATGCTTTATGAGTGTCTTTATATATACATAATAAATATACACAGTACACACACATATATTATGAAAACAAAAACTTTTGGATGTTTTGGATGTGATTAATCATTTGACAGCATTAAATATAATATAATATAATATAATATAATATAATATAATATAATATAATATAATATAATATAATATAATATAATATAATAATTATTGTTTGCTATTTTATATTAATCTACTTCTTTTCAAAAACAATAATTCATTTACAAATGGAAATCCTGAACAGGGTTGCCAGATCTACATAACAAAACTAGCCCAATTGCTGCTCAAAACTAGCCTAATTGCATTCCAGGGGTCCTCCTCAATCAAATTCACATTCCAGGGGGACAAGGTGTTTTGCTTTAACCCGTAGACTAAAAGAAATAAATAAATAAACCGTGGCAACAGTATAAAAGTAGTTCATTTCTACGTGAAAACTGTAGACTTGGCAACACTGATCCTGAATTAACTTTTAAAATAAAAGTTTATCGGATTTGTCCTTTTTATTGAAATAAGACTATTATAATCTGACATTTACATCTCTTACTTTTCAGTCCGTGAACCCCAAATTGCTGAGACAAACTAATTTGCTTCTTCTCATTTCTCTCCTGGTGCCCCTTTTTAGCCGAACACTTTTTCAAACTCTGAAACCATTAGTGAGAATTTATCACTGCTGAATCCTGCAATAAGTCACTCAGCAGGCTCCGACTTGCCAAGTCCTAAATTTCCTGACATGTCGGGACCTGAAGGAGCGCAGAGGCCTGATAAAACTCTTCGATGATTCCTCTTTCCCAGAAAAAGCTATGAATGCGAGTGTTCTCCATATTTTGACTGGTTTGCGGTGTGTCTGTTGGAGAAAATGTTGCACTGGTGTGTTTCGCTGTCCACTGTCCCCCTCCCTTAGTTGGGTATTATAATGATGTCTCCTTGCCAGGCCAAATTAATACCGGTTAATTAGTGCCTGACTTGCTGCTAACAAGGTTTTTGTTCAGGCTGCTCTTGACACTAAATGCCGGTTTTAAGCTTTCGCCGCTGCCAAGTCGCCCTGCCAGGAACAGTAGGATGGTTCCCAGGGCCACACTGGTCTCACAGAGAAATGACATCAGCTCTGAAAACACCCCCAACATGCCGATAAGAATAACGTCAAGAAGAACTGCCGTAATCGCAGCCAAAACCACTGTATGATACATGAGCATGATTAAGACAAATAAGATTTTATTGCAAACATTTCTTGCTGTGCAAACTAGAATGAGCTCAGTGTTTTATTTTGTTTTGGGTTTTTTGTTATAAATGTTTGTTATGAATGTTTTGGTTTCGTTTTGGTCAAGTGTGACGGTCATGTTACCTCAGGTTGTAAAAATAAGCAAAAATTGCGTATCGCAATGCAGTTATAATGGAAGTCTATAATGCTTTGCATCAGAATATTAAAATGCACATTTCTGAATGTTTGCTTACATGTTAAGATGTTACATATTTGCATTACATAAGTGATTAAAATCACTTACTAACCTTGTATATGCAAAGTTAAATACAATATTGAGCATGGTAAACACATAGTCCCACCCCTAAAAAGATGATTTAAACAACTTTGCAGCCAAATGTTTAATTAATAAATGGACAATATTAATGGACTTTAATAAAAAATTAAGCTGCACATTTTGATTTTAAATTCTCCATGTTTTAAAAACTGAAAGACAAGTCAAAATTGCAACTGATTACACAGCAAAGCATCTTGAGCAAAAAATAAATAAATAAAAGATCAAAATATCAATGAAAAACTTTCACAAAAATCCAATTTTTTTTTAAGGAATTTTTTTAAAATTATATACAGTATGTATCAGCTTTAATGCACTTTTCAAAATTGCAAAAGCAGTCAAATAGAAAAAGTTTCTGTTTTAATGACAAAAAGAAGTACTGTATTTCACTTGCAATTTGCCAAGTAGTGGAAAGTGACTGGATAAATCATAAAATAATGTCTTCAGAATCATTCATTGAAGATCTGCTTAGAATTAAACAAAGAGTTGTACTCTGGCTCAGATGAAGACATTTATCATGTCTTTATGGCAGTTTTTCTGCTGATTAAGGGATAATTGAAGACTTCACAAATTGTTGTAAAAGCAAGTATTCTTTAAAATGCATCATAGTTTTGTGAGAATGCGTGACATGCTTGAGCAAAACAGGCAATATTTTTGGAATCAGCACCCTCAAAGAGTAAGAAACAAGTATTGGATTTCATTCAGCAAATATCATGCAGTGTGTTGTATTCACAGTGATAATTAAGCATAACTTGTTTTGAGCCCAAAACATTGTTTTAAGGTTATAATAATTCTTAAATGATTGATTTTCATTAGAAAGAATTGATTTGATTTGATTATCAAATGTTGATTTCTTGATTCTCAGCTCTCATATTCCTCAGCTTCCAGCCCAGAAGGGAAAGAATGACACAGAAGAGACAGAGAACAGTGTATCACGTCACACACACACCATCAGATGTGACCTCCTTCCCCCCTGAGTGTGACCTGGAAGCTGCGCGAATCCAAACGGTGTAATTAAGGTCTTCCTGCCAACTGATAGAATGGGATTTTCTTGGAGAGGAAGCAACATCCTCAGCTTTCATTCTCCTCATCTATCACTGTTAGCGATTGTCTGACAGAGTGAAGGAGGTTTTCAAGACATACACTTGAGCTCCACTTTTTTTGTGCCTACGTGCTATCTGCTGTAATTCCACAGAATTTTCTTTGTTTATGAATGGCGCTGTAGGGTTTGCTTGTTGTCTCCGCCAGTGTTTGACCGTGAATTAATTTTCAAGTAGATACATAATCTATAGATATATTTTATAGAAAGTAGATATATGAACTATATAAACTACTTAACTAGCTCTTCAAACAGTTTGACCTGAATGAAAAAAACTGAGTGTAGAAGAAGAGTTTATGCTAATATTTGTGACCGACAGTGTGACAAACTTGCGTTGTGCATTGTGCATCTGAATTGCATTTTACATGTGTTAATTTAGCAAATACTTTTATCCCACACAACATAAAAAAGGCATCATATTTTTCTACAAAAATAAGTATTGTTAAGTTTTTGTTTATTTTTTTCCTCATATATTTTTGGCCATATATACATTTTGGAAATTGAAAATGCTGTTTTGTTTTATTCTTGGGTAACAAACGTTTTTCAATGTAAATATAAAGGCATATCTAGTGTGAATTTTAAGACTGGATATTTATTTATTTCCCCTAGAACTGCAATATATTTTGGCATTTGAAGGTTTAAAAATATATTAAATTCGAAGAATATATTTACATTAACTGTGTTGTTTACACCATATACAGTATTTATAATATACTGGAAATATATTTTGGCCAGACAAAATTGCATCTTTTTTCTCATACATATGGAAGAGCAGAAGAGAAAGTGAGAACAGGGTTTTTTTTTTTTTTTTTTTTTTTTTTATTATTTTTTTTTTTTAATATGAGTTATTATAGTAAGTGCACAAAATCAGCACAAAATTGCATAATGAGAGAAAAAAAGCATACAATCTGTACGTTTGCAAGTCAGGTAAATGCTTAATGGCAGCTACTGTATTATTGCTGAAATGTTTTCATGACCTATAAGTTTGTAAATTTTCCTTTAGATAAGATTTCTGCCTTTGTCAAAGAATATTTATAGGTCATATGTTGTGTTTTTGGCAGCGAAGTCTCGTTCTGGATTCAACACAACTTGCCAGGTTCTGCAAAGTGTTTCCTCCTTGTAAAAGGTACGTGTGTGTGTGTGTGTGTGTGTGTGTGTGTGTGTGTGTGTGTGTGTGTGTATTTATCACGTTATGGGGACCAAATGTCCCCACAAGTATAATAATACCAGTCAATTCTGACCTTGTGGGGACATTTTTTTGGTCCCCATGAGGAAACAAGCTTATAAATCCCACAGAATGATGTGTATTGAAAATCTGAAATAGCAGAATGTTTTCTGTAAGGGGTAGGTTTAGGTGTAGGGTTGGTGTAGGGCGATAGAAAATACGGTTTGTACAGTATAAAAACCATTATGCCTATGGAGAGTCCCCACAAAAATGGAAACCAGTGTGTGTGTGTGTGTGTGTGTGTGTGTGTGTGTGTGTGGTGGGATTCATCAAAACCACCTTTTTCTCCATTGCTCTTCATCTAAGCTTAATGTCAATATTCAATATAACAACAGTCACTTTTATGATACAGAATCTTGCAGTTTACATCTGGAGAATCAGGAATGGCATGCCAAGAAATGTCATTTATTGTGCAAATTTTTTGCAATCTATTCCACCCTTAAACCATTCTGGATTGAATGTAGATAAGCCTATCTTGACTGTCCACCATGATTTATTACATTACACAGGTACTTGCCACCCTGACAGTTCCTATGCAAGATCATCATATGCAGAGTATTCGGTTTGGTTTGTTTCTTTATAAACACCAATAAGAGCACATTTAGCATGCTGAAGTTTCTGTTTTCCATTTTTCATTTCTCATTTTTACAAGGACATGCACAATAAAACCCCAAGACTCTTTAAAGCGGCGGCAGAGATGTGCTCGCGTCACACCGCAGGTGTGCTAGACGCCTACAGGAGCCACATGCGCAACAAAAGGTCTCAGACTGAAGGCAAACTTTGCTCTCTGCAAAGTCCAAGCGTGAGGGAAGCGTTTGAGAAGGGGCTTGGAATGATTTGTATTGTTGCTTTTTTTAACAAGCTTGATTTGGAATCGATTCTAATTGAAGCCATGAGTCGCTGGTGTTTTATCCTCAGCTGCTGCTTTTGTGATCTTCCAGCCAAGTTCGCGACTTGACAGCTGGAATCGATTTTTTCCGGGTTGCCGTGTAGCTTCAGTTCTCAAAGGTTTTTGTTAGAGCAACATGTCTTAAGCTCTTTAAATCCACTCTGACACATCTCATCTCAGGTTTTGCTTTTTCATGATGAATGGTATTATGAGACAAATAAACACTTGGGAAAAGAGCAAAGATAGATCATCTACTCCTGCTGCGCTAAATTTACACTAACTTGGCAGTTGGACTGAGTTTAACGCTAATGATTTTATCCTAGATTCTCAATGAAGAGCTGTGGAAAAGTGCACACTAATTGACATTTTTCACATAACCCTGATAAAGCATGTTTTTTTTTTTTGTTTGTTTTGTTTTGTTTTTGTTTTTTTTCCAACAAGTAAGATTATTTGCATTCTTATACTATATAGTCCATCGTAGTATTGACTGCATTTTTCAAGTTCTAATGTTCAGTTATGTTACATTATAATGTGATTGATGTCAAATAAAAATGTAAAACTATATTTTTATTTACTTATTCTTTTATTATACTATACTAAACTACTTATGATACTACATACCTATGATACTAAAATACTATATTTTGTGTACATACGTAATACTATATAAGTGTATTGTTATGTTGATTGATAGAAAGTAATAAAATCACATAAATCATGGCTTTTAATCAGTCGTGGCATGTGTGTGTGTGTGTGTGTGTGTGTGTCTGTATTATACTGTTGACTGTTTTATGTGTGTATTATACAGACTGTATTATACTATATTAAAAATACTTTCTATTTTTTTCATTTTAAATATAGTTAGATATTAATATTAATTAGATTAATATTTTATATTTTCTCAGTTTTAAATATAGTTAGATATTAATTAATTGTATTATTTTGTTTATTATTTTTGTATATTTTATTTTAATGTTTTCTGTGTAATTTTGTTAATGGAAAGTAATAAAATCTCAACAAAATAAAGTTTTGTTTGTTTGTTTTGTTTTGTATTGTTTTTGGCCTATATAACTTACTTATATATATACATACATATTATGTATATATTATATATACATTATATATATATATATATATATATATATATATACACACACACACATAATATATAATTTTTTTTTTTTTTTTTTTATTAAAAAGTGCAATTTAAGAGTGCAAATTTTAAAAATATTTTATGTATTATGTATCTGATTGGTTACTGGCTATGTAATGACTACGGCTGTATTATGCTTAATGCTATGCCCAAAATTCTATGAAAAACATTACTGATCTGGCGGGACATTCTTGAATGTCAGACTGAAGGCGGGGGGCTCATTCACACCACGCTCCCTCTAGACTGTGGATCTGCTTTATTATGGGAAACAAGCCCTTCCTAGCCATAACTCTTCTTCAGTCCTCTAAAGCTTTGGTTGGCCGTTTACTGCCCTGTCTGCCATTGTTTGAAAGGTCACTGAGAACCGTTACCATGAGGAAGGAGCCCCAAATCCCTTCTTTATGGGAATTTACACATTGCTTAAGCTCGATGGAGCGGTAGCCCTTAGCAACCGTGTCCCATTGATCACTATATTGGAAATGCATTGTGGGAATGTCAGAGCATACACTGCGTCGGGTTTCTGTGAGGGAAGAGGTATTCATGCTACCTTAAATCCATACATTAGCATCCTGACGTCGACGTTCTCACATGAAGTGTCTGTGTTGATGGATTTGCACTCTACGGGTTTAATTGAAACAGCGTCAAGATGAGGGATGTTTAATTTGTTTTAAACAAGAAAAAAAATTCTGCCCTGGCATGCTTAAAGGCATAGTTCACCCAATGAAAACATTTTTTATTTTAATTTTAAGTTTTAGTAAATTGTGAAATTCTTTTATCACTTTTTTAATATTTCTTTTTAGATTTAATTTTCTTTTATTTTAGCTAGAAATTGTACTTAAACTTATTTTATTTCATTTAGCTGCCAAGGCTAATTCTAATTTGTCATCTAATGTTTTTTTTTTTTTTTTTTTTTTAATTTCAGCTTAATTTTAATTAACATAATAATAATAATAATAATAATAATAATGATAATAGTTATGGTTTGAATTTTAGTTGACAGTAACAACACTGTGTAATACAAAATAAGATTTTTTTAAGCTTTCAAGTTTCAAGCTTTTTTAGATTTTTACTAAATTTAAATTTTAATTTAAAATTAAATTTAAATTTCAGATTTTTAAAGCATAAGCAGAAACTGTCACATGAATTTATGTGACATAAATTTTTAAATGCAGCCTTGGTGAGCTTAAGAATTCGATTGAGGTGTTTTGTTGTTGGATGCAATAACGAAAATAGCTGTCGTCATTTACTCCCGACATCTGAGCCACTGAAGACGCAGAGGATTACCTTTGCTTCTGAAGGGAATGCGCCCCCCATCTACCTAAATGCATCTATGTTCACGCAAATCATTCGTGATCCAGCTTCACCTACAGAAAAAGTGAGTACAAGGTTTTTTTAATGAATCTTTGCAAATCGCCTTTCCAAATAATGTGCTAGTTAGCCAGTTTCGCAGCTAAATGTGGCTAAAGTAAACAGTCTCTCAGAGAACTGCCCGTCACCCTACGGAAGAGAGGGGCGGGGTGAGCAGAGCTCATTAGCATTTAAAGCGGCATGCAACAGTACGGCTTGCTCTGAAAAGAGCTGTTTTTGACAAGCTAAAAAAGGTGTTGTTTTACACTACCATTAAGAAATTTAAACCAAAGTATGTTATAGACTTTTCATTAAGACCCTAAAGAATCATATCAAATTGTGGAAAATGCATTCAGTGACCCCTTTAATATATTGGTGACATCTGTAAAAAATCTTTGTTTTCTTTCTTTTTTTGCAAATTTAGAGCTGAAACCATTTAGTTTGTATGTATTATTAAGTGGAACAAAAAATATTCCAAATATTCAATACATCTTTATAGATGTTGCTTAGACGGGCGACTTCCTGTTTCCTCTATGGGAAGCCCCGCCCCTCCAGGCAGGTGTCACTCCACCCACACACCCAGCGCTGATCTCCATTTTTCCCTCCAGTCTGTTGACGCTGTGAGTAATATCCTGGGCAGAAATGAGACGGAAATGACAGCGGCAGCAGCAATGCCCAGCTGTGAAACTCCCAACAAAACGTCGAGATAAGAAGCGGGAGCTTCCATGTCTCCGACCCTTCCCAGGCCTGAATAAACCATCAGCCAGAAGTACTCAACTTTGGTATCTAACTATATATAGCTACTTCCCTAACAACCGTATAGCAATTCCATGGCATTTTGAAAGTCATGCACCATGCACATTTCCTTCAAAAGTAAAAATCTAGTGTATTTATTGTTTTTATATTCCCTGCTTTCTAAAAAAAAAAAAAAAAAAAGTCAGTCAGACTGTCAGAGCTCATTAACGTTAACTCAGCCATACAATTATCCTCTCTGTGTGTTCTGAAAGGAAAAACCGCTTTCTACAGACAACATAATGAAAATGCTGGTTGAGATGCACATGAAACTGGTTTACTTCAGCTGAAAGAACATTTCTTTCAGTCCCACATTAATAGTTCCTCTCAGCAGCTCTGCAGATGTTAGCAGAGATGTGGTCAACCTCTCCAGACGCTCGCTGTCATTTCACACAATCGGGAAAATGCTGCCAGGCGAGGCTGCCAAACAGCCATTTAAAAAATTAAATCATACACCAAGTCAAAACACATTAGGAAAGGGTTGCAGGATGATGTTTGTCATTTTCAGACATTCAGACCCTGTAGGGGAAGAGAGTTCGGAATTTACTCAGGCCCTGATAGCACACTACCACTGCCAAGATGTCTATTCTATGTGTGCGATTTCCTCTGGAAGATGTCATTTTTAAATTGTTTGTTTATCTGTAATATGTCACCAAAACTGGTCTTGTCGGATATTAGAAAGATGTTTTCGTGAGCCAAAATCTAGTGGGTTGCTTGTGGAGGCAGCATTTATAGCATCATATGCATGCTAACCAAAAGATTAAACAATTAAAGGTGTGTAAAAAGTGTGTAAATGTATGTCATTTCTGTGCCACTAGATGCACCAGACATAATTGCAGAAGTATTGACTTTTAAATTAAATATTTTAAATAATGATCTCCAATAATGGCTTTTAATGAATACTAACAGAATGCAGCTCCATGAAGGTTATTTATTAGAATTGATTGTTCCACTAAGAACCTTCAACAATCATGCAATCTTTCCATTTCACAAAAGGTTCTTTATAGTTGAAAATGTTCTTTAAATTATTGAAATGTTCCTCTCATTAAAAATAAAAAATAAATAAATAGGAATGTGGAGCAGAAATTAAACACTTCATCTAAAATGAACACAAGTATACATTTTATTTAAACATTTATTTAAATATTTCGTTTCAACGTTTCAAACTTTTTTTTCCCCTTTTTTTTTAATATTGGTCTAATTAAGTTACTTATGTGCACAAAATTATTTTCTATCCTGTTGCTAATGCTCCTTCGTTATTGCAAATAAACTACACTGCATACCTAATAACAATAACCTTTTAAACAAAAGGCAGATCCTAATGACATCATCCTCCAGGAAGTGACATAATTTTGGAGGGAAACCACAGCAGTAAGTATTAGCAATGTGTGTAGTGTTTCTGATGTTATTTCTTCAACTTCTCTTGTCAATCTCTGTACTGTGATCTTCCAGTATACAATGTTCTGTTTGTTTGAAAGCATTTGACATGAAGATCATGAACGTCAAGTTGATGTCCTTTTGTAAGCTGTCTTATTTCCATCATAATCATTAATCAAGTCATAATTATTTACGTTTAGCTGTCCAAACTTGACTAAAGCCATGGGTGGACTGTAACAAAGTAGTTCTATTTGTGCTTTGTTACCATCCTCAAGTACATTTTGCTATTACATGTAGGCGCAGCAATGTTCTTCTGAGCATTTTTATTTTGAGTAAATTATTTATACTATAATTTATACACTACATTTTTTAAAATGCATCATTCCTCATTATTTTGAACTGAGTAGTGATAGCAGTGTCTGATTCATGAACGAGCTGATTCTTTTCAATGAATCTGTTAAATCAGATTGCAAATCACACTGAATGATTCATTCGCGATTTGAACTGAACGCATACAGTAGCAGCTGTTCTTGGGACAACAACTAACTGATTCAAATATTCCGGTCAGTCTCCAGTTCACAATTCACTGAATTCACAAGTCTGAATAAAAATGAGCCAAAAATGGAAGATCCTCAGGGCTTAATTGTGCACATGACTGATGCCATGAAAAGCAAGTTACTAATGCTGAATTTTAGGATTTATTATTGTAAATGAAAATCAGATTTAGGTCACAACTGTCAGTTGTTTGTGAACTAAATCTGATGTAAAAGCACAAACTGTTTTTAACCCACTGTATGAAATGCTTGAATGCGAACATGCCCACATTTGTGCATCACCATCTCAGCAAAGAAAGTTTTAGGTAAAAATGAAACATAACATTAAAATAACACAAATTAATGTCCATGCATCTTCTCCGCTGCCAAAGCAGTTTCTCATGATTTTTTGCATTTTGCCCTGTCGCGACTGTTCTCTACAGTATATTGTTGAAGTTTTGTTTTTACTTCTTTTTTTAATATTATGTTATATTACACTCTCTCTCTATGTATATATTCACACACTGTATACAGACATTGGCAGATGTATGTTACAGTGGTAGACACTGTAAACAGACTTTGTGGTCATCATCATGAATATGGGACTACTGATATAAACGTCTTGTATTTTATATGAACAATAAGCAGAATAATTGCAACAAAGTGGAGATAAAGTTAAAAAGCATGAAGCTTGCGGTTTCAGAATATCAGTCTGTCAGTTAAGTCCGAAATAAAGACGCAACCCATAGCAACGCGTTATGATAATTATGTCCCAGATAATCTGATGGCAAATAAAACTAAACAATAAATGAATGAATGATCATAACAAACGTGCATAAAATACACGGAATCTCAAACGCATATGATGCGCTAGAACGGCGGTTGCCAAAGGAGCAACCGCCTCCTACTGCACGACACCGGCATGACGGCTGATGTAAAATATTGTAGTCCATAGTGGCCGAGCCGGGCAACCTGGATAAGGCCACGAAGGCCCATTCTCCATGGCCTCCTGAACTTCCTGATCCACCCTGGAGGCCTTCCTTGTCTCTGCCCTCTGCCTGCCCTGCACCAGACTCCAGAGCGCCCGCCCCCCTCCCTGGTGGAGTAATGTCACATGTTCAGTGTGTTTTGAATCTGTTTTCAGTGCATTTTCTGTTCTACCTGTCTTGACCTAGTTTTCCTGTGTTCCCTGATTAGTTCATTCTGTTCCACCTGTGTCTGGTTAATTATCTCATTGGTTTCCTATTATTTAATCGCTGTGTTCTCCCGAGTTCCTTGGTCCTGTGTTATCTTGAGTTAACGTGTTTGTGGTTGTAAGTTCTCCTAGTGCTTCTTCTGTCCTTCTGAGTTTATGTTAGAATTAAAGACTGTTTATTGGAATTCTCCTGTGTCGTACACTTCTCTACAGCCAAAACCGTTACAGTTGCTAGGTAATTTGGATTTGCGACTACAAATACTTTAATCCGTCCATGATCAATCATATGTTGCTTTTTAATAAAAACCTACTGTATGCCACGTACAGTGCAAAAATACAGTAAAAACAGTAATATTGTGAAATATTATTACAATATTATTATATTAGAGGGTTCTGTTCCATAGGAGAGTTGGTAGGGTAGAGTGGGGGAAAATGCCCCCTTAAGGACTGTGTAATTTTTTTCTGTGAAACAAAAGTTAAATGGGGGGGGGGTTAGCTGATGCTAACTAGTTAGCTAACTAGCTACCTGATGCTAATTCGAGGTAATTTTAAACATCACCAGTGTAAGCGTCATCTCATCAATGTAGTCCATAGTTACAATAAAAATTTATCTTGACTTTATCTTGTGGTTATTTTGGGAAAAACAGTAGGGGGGCTCTTTCCCCCACTCTACCCTAACTGTGATAGAAAACTGTTACAAAGAGAGACCGTTTGGATTTTTGAGTTGAAATCATTAACCCCGATGGGATTAAATGAAGAGATGGATCTTGTATGCTTTTTGTAAAGGGAAACTGTTGGCTTGACAATTGACCTATCAGTAAGCCCCGCCCCCCTTAGTTACTGTTGCTTCCTCGGACAAACAAACGGAGCTGCTCACTGTCTTACAATGACAGGTGTCAGTGTGAAAACCTTGTCACAAGATGTTCTTGAATAATTTTGGACACATAAGGACCACCATTCAAGTGGGAATTAAATATGCCATGGAGGGATATATAAGAGATTTTAAAATAAATATGGTGGGTAACTCGATTAATTTGGAAGTGAGGATTTACAGATCACAATGTAAGTGGGAGAAGTCTCATATTACGGTCGTCACGATTGCGGATGACAACATGCAGGATCAACACTTTTCATGTATTGCAGGGTACGATTAAATTAATGTACATTTAACCAGTTTAATATGGAGAGGCACTGAAATGTAGACCTTCATTTATGTGTTTTTGACCTACACTGTAGATGATGTGAGAACAGTCCTCTATTTAGGTTTGTATGTTGGCATGGACTCACTAACTTTAACGTTAGCTAGTTATAGCCAGAGATACCTTGCTGAAGCACAAGATGACATTAATGTTCTGCTTGAGCAGATGAAAATTGTAACTTAATGAGAGTATGACAACAAGAAAATGTGCGTTTTTGTCGTCATTGGGATTTGGGTTGAATGCTTAGGGACATTTTTGCTCTGTTTTGTTTGGATTCAGGAAATGTAATAAAATAAATTCTATTGCCCATCCTCTCAGGATACCTGGAGTCAGTGTTACAAGTACCCCAGGCACATCGTTTTTCCATTTTTGTAGCATAAATACCATCAAACCGATGCAAGCTTCAGATCTTCCAATGTTTCTCTATGCCGTTGAAACTTAAAGATGTCCGAGCTCCGCTCCCCGTGCACCTGATACTCAACTGCCATTGGCTCATCTGCGTTCGAGGGGAGGAGCTTATCGATAGGTCAATTATCCCTCACTGATTAAGATCAACTGTTAACAATTTGCAACTGTACTTATAAAAGTGTGTTGTTGCTTTTTGCCTCATGAGCACTGAAGAAAGCATGGGATGAAACGTCTGCTTTTCGGTTTGTTTTTAAGACACTTTGCACTTTTGTCACTTTTTCACTTTTACATATGGAAAATAAAAGATATTTTGATAGACCTTTTTTTGGCTGATTATATTTTATCAGTGTGCGGACAACTTCAGCTAATTGGTTGACTAAACTTCTTTTTGTTTACGCACCTGACAATTCATTTCTTGGAGCGCACACAATTCCTGTTTGATGAATAAATTTAAATGATAAAATTTAAATAAATGATAAATTTAAATTTAAAATTAGTGCTGTCAAACAAATAATCATGATTAATCACATACAAAATAGTTTTTGTTTACATTATATATGTATGTGTATTGTGCATATTTATTATGTATATATAAATACACACACATACTGTATATATTTTGAAAATATTTGCATGTATATACATTTATATATTTATATTATTATATTTTATATTATATATAAATATATTTAATATATAAACATAACATATTTTTCTTGAATACATGCATGTGTTTGTATTTATATATACATAATAAATATACACAGTATACACACATATTATTATGTAAACAAAACTTTTATTTTGGATGTGATTAATCGCGATTAATTGTTTGACAGAACTATTTCAAATGTATTCCTGTGATGCAAAACTGAATATTCAGTACCCATTACAATATTCAGTGTCACATGATCCTTCAGAAATCATTTTAATATGCTAAACTGCTGCTCATGTATTATTGGTGCTCAGTTTTTAACAATGGTTCTCCTATTATTAATGTTAAAAACAATTTTTGCTGCTTGATATTTTTTGGAAACTTTTTTCAGGATTCTTTGATAAATAGGAAGTTCAAAAGAACAGCATTTATATTAAATAGAAATCATTTGTGACATTATAACTGTTTTTACGGTCACTTTTGATCAATTTATGATTCAATTATTTCTATTAAAAACACACATATCCCAAACATTTGAATGGTAGTCTAGCATGGTTTCTGCATAAATATTTAAGTAGCTGTTTTCAACTTTGATAATAAGAAATGTTTCTTGAGAAGCATATTAGAATTGTTTCTGAAGGATCATGTGACACTGAAGACTGGAGTTATGATGCTGAAAATTCAGCTTTGCATCACAGGAATAAGTTACATTTTTAAAAAATATTAAAATAGAAAACAGTTGTTTTAAACAAATAAAATTTCACAATATTAGTGTTTTTACTGTATTTTTGAGCACATAAATGCAGCCTTGGTGAACATAAGAGACTTGCAACCTTTAAACAAAACATTCAAAAACCGCAATGTTTGTAACTTTTGACAAGCACTGCAACATGTGATTGATCATGGGGGCATGAACATATTTGCAGAGTCGCAAAGCCAAATTTCTAGAACAGAACAGCTTAATGCCAAGCACAACAAGCAGCTCTAACCTCTGAACTCGGACTGAACCTCCGTCCACATTAGCTTATGTGTACAAACACCAGCACCTGCTCGTGCATTTTCATAATGTGGCACATTAGCAGGGAACGGTGAAAGACCAACATGACAACACAGCTGAACTTTACTCGCTGAAACCGCAACAGCGTCCAGCACTCACAAACCCAGAGGAATTAAAAATCATGTTGAAAAAAGTTTTGACGCCGCAAGCTAAGCAGAGATAGAAGGTGGTATGAGGGTGCCAGAGTGTGAATATTTAGGTTGGCAGCCGCTAGTCCACAACATAAGCATACTAAGCCAACCTCAGATAAAAACATGCAGAATGCAAAGACCTACACTTTTTAATGACCATATTATGAACCTCAGAGCTCAGTGCAAATCAGATCAGCTAACAGAATAATATCTCTGCTGTTTTGAAGGACAATTATTTTGATTTGATTTACAGTAAGAACAGTGTGAGAGAGAGTTCACCCAAAAACAAAACTGTTGTTATCATTTAATACCCATTTAATACTGTTTTAAATCTGTATGACTTGAATGAGAAATAAGCTATTATTCTGGTGTTTCACAGAGAAAATCAAATAATTTGGTGTAGTATTGACATGGGGTGAGTAATGACCATTTTCATTTTATAATGAGAACTTTTTGTTCCCCACAAAAATTGACCAGGGTTACCTTTTTTTTTTTTTTGCCAAAATACCACAGTTACCAGTACAGTTAACCTTGTAAAACTATAATTAATATGGGATATAGTTCAAGTTGTGTAAGACTCTCTGAACATTTCTTTCCTTTTGGCTACTTTGATGACAGTGCTTACCGCAGTTTTAATTTAATAAAAATAACTGTACTACCTACGGTATTCTGGCGGAAACTGTGGTTATCATGGTACATTTTTGTAAAGGGTTCTACAGCGCTATAAAAAGCAGTATGTCTGTAATCTGTATGACCACACCGGACATTTCTGGATATTTTGGGCCATTAATGTATCTGCTAATGGTCGTCTTCATCATGCTTCAACCAGTAGCTATGAGAACCGTCACATTTTAGTTCATAGTCTGGCATAAAGCATGAAAGAATATTTATCTTTAGTAAAAAAGGTTTACCTCTTACAGTTTGTGACTAAATTTGGGCTTTAGTTGATGCTTAAATTCACTGCTGTCAAGATTGTACAGGATTTATTAGTATTCTATTTACAATACAAAATATAGTTACTGTTTTTTTTTACAGATTTGTTGTGTTATTGAGAGTAAATTATCTTGCCTTCCTTTTACAGTAATATTTATTGATTGATTTGATTTATTGAATTGATTGATTTATAGTTAAATTTTTCTGTGACTTTAATAAATGAGAGTAAATTATTTGTTTTTTCTTGTTTATGCTGTGATATTTATTTATTTGTTTGTTCATTCCTTCTTTCATTCATAGTTTGCTTTTACTGTGATTTGTTGAGTAACAGAGCAAATTTTTTGGTTTTTCTTTAGTTTTTTTTTTTTTGTATCTTTTCTTTTATTATTCGTTAACCGTTTAGATTATTTGACATTCTCTCAACAAATTACTGTAAAAAATTTAAATAACCATAAACTGTTGAGCAGTGGTTCCCAACCACGATCCTGGAGGTCCCCCAACACTGCATGTTTTCCATGTCTCCTTAATCAAACACACCTGATTCAGATCATCAGCTCATTAGTAGAGACTCCAAGACCTGAAATGGGTGTGTCAGACAAAGGAGAGATGCAAAATGTGCAGTGTTGGGGGGCCTCCAGGAACGTGGTTGGGAACCACTGCTGTAGGGCTATTATGGTAAATCACTGTAAAAGTACAACATCTAGCAGCCAGTAACTTACTGTAAATTCAGTGTCATATTTTCAAGTGCTTGTATAGCCCTTTCATTTCAGTGTAAAGTGTCCCTCCATCAGTGGCGTTCAGGAAGACTACACTCAGATCTCATCGAGCCACAGCCTCGTTACTCAAGACCAGCAAAGCTGTGTAAACATCACAAAAATGAAAAGTTGCAGGACACCCATTTGGAACATATTAGCTTTACTCCATAACCTATGTTTAAATTATTACAGCCAAACCCAGGAGTTTGGCACTGGCAAGCTGCTCCGACCAAGGCCAGTTAACCTCTGGGGTTACAGACGAAATTGTCAAGTTTAGCGATATGTTCAGTTCCTTGTGGAAAATGTAAATTTGCAGTCCACTTGGCCATGCAGAGAGGAATTTTAAATGACTCAATGAGACAGCTCTACAACTGTAGGGGCAAAGCAGGTCAACACAGCAACATAATTCAGCAGGAGTAATTACGCCATCGGACCGGTCCTACATTTATAGAGCATTGTGTCATCTTAAGTACTGCTCCTCTTCTACAGCCGATGAAGGATTTTATTGATCTACTCAGCAGGAATAATGCACAAGTGCAATATTACCTTGAAATATATATTAGAATTATGCACACCTGAGTATACAGACCTCAAATGAATGTTCAACAGAAATTCATGTCGCCTACTTGGTTTTAAGCCAGTAATTTCTCCTGTCATCTGATTCTGAATTTTTTTATAACTTAAATATGAACTGCACTTTGGTTTGCAATTGGTATGAAAGCAGTATTTTTTGTATTATTTTTTTTTTCCATTACAGATTAATCTATAAAAACTATTTATTTATTTATTGCAGTGAAATCAATGAAGGCCATATCATTTGCTTGCATTAATTTTAGTGGTAAACTAGTAGACCAATCCAAATCGCTCCAATTTTTTTATCCAGACTGCAGTTTTTTCCCCCCATTATAAGCAGGGTCTTCAAATTAGTACTGCTGTTATTTACTGAAAAAGAACTGTTATATGTCTCTATTTTCTGTAAAAATCGCTGTAATGGAGCATGGCAATCTTGGATAAGAACCTCCTGCCATTCACCGTCTAATTACCCTCGGCTACCTCTCTGAGCTTTCTCTGTGTTTAGATTTAATTTGATGTTGGTTTTAATCCCGAAGTGTCAATCTTCATTCCTGCTTGAGCAACCCTGGACAGGATCCCAAATTAAACAGCCAGCACGCTAATTTAAACGGCCAATTTTGAATGCACAAAAAGCTTTTTTGTAGCCACAGTCATCTTGTTTAAAAGGTCAAGGGCGAACAGAAATCTCTGCACTGATTTATAATTCTCGCATTTTATAATTTCTCAATTCCAGAGTATGTAAAACTGCATGTTTCAGTAACGATAACATCGCCGTAAACCAGCACTCTTGACGAAAACGCACACGTCCAAAATCATTAATTGCGGTTAACTATGAATCCAACAAAAACGGCAAAAGTCACGCCAGATAAACACATTTTTTAATTAAATTGCATAGCTCTAGTGTTTTTCCCAACAGCGTAGATTCTTAGTTTTTTAGCTCCCATTAGATGAAGTCTCAATTTTCTTGAGTTTATTTTGTAATTTGGGCAGTCGTGGCCTAATGGATAGAGAGTTGGACTTGTAACCCAAAGGTTGTGGGTTTGAATCTCAGGTCCAGCAGGGATTGTAGTTGGACTGAGGTGAGACCCTTGAGCAAGGCACCGAACTGCTCTCTGGGCGCCACAGCATTGGCTGCCCACTGCTCCAGGTGTATGTTCACTACTGTGTGTGTGCACTTGGATGGGTTAAATGCAGAGCACAAATTCCGAGTATGGGTCACCATACTTGGCCACACATCACTTCCCCCTAATTTCATCATTTCTTTTGATGGGTTGTTAGGCCCCGTTCCAAACATCACAGAACAACATTAAACCGCATGAAGCTTCAGTTCAGGATCTAATTAAGTCATCCATGAGGTCAGACATCTTTATTTCATAACTCAAAATTATCTCAGAAATCTAGCGAGTTGGAGTACGCATTAGGTAAAAATTACTTAAGGGTAATCAGTTGTGTTGACTGTTCACCCTGTAATGTTACAACTCATGATGGATGACTACAGTAATGCATCACTGTAGGAAAACACAACTGACGGCAAGATGGTAGCACTCCACATTGTAGTATCTTCCTGTAATATGATTCATGGGCCGTTAGCTTGGCCGTAAGATTCCTGTAACTCAGAAGATAAGTTTTATGTCTCTGTGCAAAAGAAATGTACAATTAAACTTTCTGACAGGAATAAATTAAGCTTGCGTAGGACCTGAATAGTGAAGTTTTATGCATCACTGTAGGAAAACACAACTGACGGCAAGATGGTAGCACTCCACATTGTAGTATCTTCCTGTAATATGATTCATGGGCCGTTAGCTTGGCCGTAAGATTCCTGTAACTCAGAAGATAAGTTTTATGTCTCTGTGCAAAAGAAATGTACAATTAAACTTTCTGACAGGAATAAATTAAGCTTGCGTAGGACCTGAATAGTGAAGTTTTATTGCTCTATTGGATAAGTCTACTAAAATGACTTGGCTCCTGCTCAATGATGCATAAATTGACTGCTGCTTGGGCAAGAAAACACAGCTTCCAGATTTATGCAACTGCATGGTGAGGTTTACAGGTTCTCTTCTGTCATTCATAACTCCTAGGCGTTTTATTATGAGCTATCGCATGCTTTGCACCAATTGTTCTCTGAGGGACATCTTGCAAACAGTTGCTGATGTCTTTAATGCAAGGTTTTCAGTGTAGGTATTTTTCATCTTTAGTCAGGTCCATGATTGACTTACGGTGCTACTTGATGTTGTTTATCACGAGTGACTTGTTTTATTCAGCTGCATCTTGCAAGGGTCAGATCAGTGGGAAATGGGTTCTCCAATAAGGATTTGGTTTATGGACTGTACAGGCCAATATTTGCAAGAAGGCATACAACTCTTTCACATTTAGTGTTGGGACTTGTATGGAACAGCAGCTCCCATGATTTCATCACCTGTTCCTGATTCTGCTTGTTTGGGTTTTCCTTGAGCTTAGGACAGATCTCGCGGTGCTTTGAATGGAAGGGGGAGAGGGACTTTAACAGAGGTGCCTCTTGGTGGTCTGTGACAGAAACTCTCAAGTGTAAATTATGCAGTGGGGTAAAGCACAAACAGTCAAAATCATCAGTGTCAACTGTGGGGAAAAATTGGATTGAAAGCATTGTGCATTTTGCAGAAAAGAAAGTTCTGACATTTCATCTGGTCTCTTAAGAGCTGTTTGCTAGATATGCCATAGATTCATGGCATCAAATCATTTGAAGTTATTTCCATTGTTAATTCCATTGTGTTCTTGTTATTTGTACAATAGTTTGGGAGAAAAATGATCGCTCACCAGTGGATCCTCTGCAGTGAATGGATGCCGTCAGAGTCCAAACAGTTGATAAAATCATTTATCCTGACTAAGACTTTCCTTTTTTGGTCAAGGTCAAATTTATTACAGCATTCAGTTGTTTCAATTACAAGCACACTTTCTAAAAGCAGTTCTAATGTGCTTTAAACAGCTCAAAATGCCTACAAACTCCATTTGCGCTGATATTTGTGAAAGTCTCCATATGTTTAGTTTTGAAGAGGATAGAACTGTGTGACAAACTAAAACTGGCTTGATGGATGGGTCAAATGGAGGCTCTGGCCAGGACAAACACATTGTGAATAGGTCCTCATTCAGTTGGGGCCCGTGTGGTCAAGTTTTGAGCAGCTTTTCAACAACACCGTTATTGTGCCTTCTGCTTCAATAAACAGAGGTGCTTATTCAAGGCTGCTATTGATTCGTCATTTTTCATATGTCCAGATGTCACACAAGGTATAGAGTTAGGGAGTTTAGTTTAAGCACCTGGAGAGAACATTATGTGAGCAATTTTTGTTTTGCTGAAGCTTTGTATTTAGTGCATACTGGGTTTTGTATGGTAAAGAGTCAACGTTTTAGATTTATGCCTTATTTAGAGAGAAGACACACAAGCAGGATGTATTTTTCGCCAATCCCTACCAACATAGGCGATTTAGTTTTGTTTAGCTGAGCATCACTCTTTAAATGTGACTGACCTTGATATGCTTCCATAATATTAGCTGTGGTAACGTAAGCTTCTCCACTTCATTTCACTTGTTTATGGTCAATGTCAATTCAAATCTGGGTGGAGGACGATGAGATGGTCCAGTGAAGGATTGAGGGTATCATTTAAATGAATGATATGCTACACTTTCGAGCCACATCCAAGCATCATTCATCTGTGAGCTCTGCGCTGTAATGAGAAATAATATAACTCACTCACAGGCCCTCAGACCATCTGGCCGTAAGAGAGCAAGTGTGTTCTCTAAAACTCACAGTCGCAGCTTCTGGAGAGTATCATCTTACTCTCCAACAGGTGGATTGTTAGTGCCTCGCGCACACAGCCAGAAAAGAGGTTTAGGACGTTATAAACGAGAGCCCGAGCACAGTGGGTTACTGGAACCTCGTTTCTGACACCAGGGCACATGAGAAATCTTGCAAATGCAATTACTTTGCTTCTCTTTCGGATAATTTACTAGTCTTTTCCCCAATACACTGTTGTTTAAAAGCTTATGGTCAGTAAGATTTTTTAATGTATTTGAAAGAAGTTTCTTCTGCTGACCAAGGCTGCCTTTATTTGATCAAAACAGTAACATTGTAAAGTATTATTTAAAGCTGTAGTCCGTAAGTTTTGCCTCTTTGTTGCCATCTCTGTTTGAAAACCTGGAATTGCAGCCTCTTGCGGAATTATCTTCCGTGCGTGGGGTTGTGATCCGGTGTTCTGGCGCGGCTCGAGCGTGGATGAATCTAATGTTTTGAGGTGAATGTGTGGCAGTCAGTCACCGCACCAGTAGCCCCTCACTGCAGAACAAAGATACTGTACTCAGGAATCACAGATTCTAGCCTACATCTTCGAATATATGACCCAAATAAGAATTTTCACCGTATATTGCCATCTGAACAAGTAAGAAACAAGTCTGCCACATTTGTTTTGCCCAACTGATGAAAAAAGACAAACATTATAATAAATCGCGCTACCAATGGAAATTAAATCTAACGATCGGTTAGCTCATATCACATCTAACCGTGCAAAATATTATTATTGTTATACTTTATTCTCAAATTATTAATGTTAACAACATCAGCATTGTGTGACAATGAGTATAGTGTGTATTAACATGTAGATTTCAATTTCTGTACAGTCTAATCTAATTGTCATGCCATTCGAATTTCATATTAAGAAATTCTTTTAACCCAAAAAGCAAACTACGCTCCCTTCGAACTGGTTGTCTTTAAAATACAAATCCTGTGTAATCTCAGGCTATCTGTAATCAGAAGCACATTTAAAACTGGAATATAATTTGATTTCATTCACATGAGTTTCATAAACACATAATCCTTTCTGGATTACAATCCGCCATCAATATGATACATTTAATTATTCTAGCTGCTGTGAGAAAAGGCTATAAACAATCTGTCACCTGCAGCATCCGCACATGCTATAGCCTAGAAGCCGGGACAACTTCTTTATGTTTACAGACGTGACGTAATGATGCAGTGCCATGCTCAAATTTCCCGCGGAAACCTACCCGTACCACTCAAATTAGAAAACATTATTATAAGCTAACCGTTGTGAATCGGGTTAAAGTAAGACGATAGTTTTGAACACAAGCTGGTTATGTACTTGCTTAAATATTGATTTCGGATCATTTTTAACCCAAAAAAGTTACGGACTGCAGCTTTAAATTTAAAACAACCATTTTCTATTGTTTTCTATGTTAAAATGTAATTTATTCCTCTAATGGCAAAGCCGAATTGCAGCACCTGTTACTCCTTCAGAAATCATGCTGATTTGCTGTTCAAGAAACATTTGTTATTATCAGTGCTTAATATTTTTGTGAAAACCATGATTTTTTTTTTCAGGATTCTTTGATGAATAGAAAGTTCAAAAGAACTGCTTTATTTGAAATAGAAATCCTTTGTAACATTGTAAATGTCTTTGTCTTTCACTTTCGATTTCCTTAAAGGGGACATATTGTGAAAATCTGAATTTTTCCGTGTTTAAGTGCTATAATCGGGTCCCCGGTGCATGTACCAACCCAGAAAATGTGAAAAAGAACAACCCTTTAAATTTTTTTTGGTAAACCCTTTTCTGCAACATTGCGAAAAAAACACGCTGCTCAGATTTCACTCCCCCCGTGACACAGAAAGGGGATCTTATTATAATATTACCACCCCTTAATCTGCACGTTTCCACCCATGGCGCCGCCACTGTGTTTTCGCAAGCGACAACAGTGAACCAGTTCTAACGCCATGGCGAAAGTTCAAGCAAAGCATGCTAACTGTTCTGTGTTTGGTTGCACTGACAAGCACAGAACACTCTTTAGAGTCCCAGTCTCAGAGGAGACAAGAGAGCAGTGGATTTATTGATTTATTTACTGTGTATTACGCTGCTGCTGCACAGATCTAATACAAACATGCAATTTCTTTCCCAGCTGTTTACCTTCACAGACATAACCAACGGTTTTTGAAACTCGTGTGTTTTTAACATAAACTTCTCTGTCTTTGACAGTTCAAGTGCAATAAGAAATGAAAGAGAACTTAGTTTAGTACTCACATGCCGTGTGACAGCCACTTTCTGTATGTGTGCTTCGGATCTGTGCGCTCAGGAAACTGTATATCAGAAATTTAAACTAATATGGTTTAAACCGCATGACTTTAGCACAATAGACATAATCAAAAAGAACAGATGTTTTTTTTTTTTTTTTTTTTTTTAGCAGAGTATCTGAGTTACGAGCTGTAAAGGCACAGTCCTATTTTGGAAAAGGGGGCAGGGAGCAGCAGCTCATTTGCATTTAAAGAGACATGCACGAAAACAGCGTGTTTCTGCTTCCACTCAAAATAGGCATTTTCAATATGATATAATAAATTATCTGTGGGGTATTTTGAGCTGAAACTTCACAGATACATTTTGGGAACACCTGAGACTTATATTACATATTGCAAAAACGGGGCATAATAGGTCTCCTTGAATGCATTCTTGCTGGATAAAAGTATTCATTTTCATAAAAGCGCAGTGAGATTTTTTTTTTTTTAATCACAACATTCAGACCCTATTTACCAAAGAACATTTACTAAATGTTCTTGTTTTAATGGTGTTATTGTGCACAATACATGCTGTACATGTTATTGCAATTTAAAAAAAAAAAAAAAAACGTTTTTATTATAATTAGTGGTCAACCAATATGGGTTTTTAAATGGTCATTGGCAATACTGATAAATAGAAAGCAGTGTTGTCAAATATATGCAGAATAAGCAAAATATTTTGGTTATACTTTTTGGTTTATTTATTTTAACTTTTGCCTATTTTTTATGGTAACAGTGAGGTAATATTTACCATTACACGTCCTATTTGAGCTAATGATACATTTTGGACTCATCAGATATTTTTTCCTCCTTCTCCAGACCCAACAGCCCACCCAGAGCCCAAGACGGTTCTGCACTTCACAGTTTAACAGCTCTTCCATCACTCGGAGCAGTCATTATGCTCACATAACCACCCAGAGTTTATAAAACTGAGGTGTTGTGTGCTCCAGAGTTTGTTTTATTGATCATTGTGTGGAGGCATCTATTAAGTGAAGTGCCAGCTTGTTTCTGAGGGAGCAGGGAGGCATCTGTCACCTCATAACAAGCTACACGTAGTCCAAAATGCAGCAGCTAGACGTCCTTACCAGATCAAGAAAATATGATCATATTACCCAATTTTACAGTCTCTGCACTGGCTACCTATTAAGTTCCGTATCAGTTACAAAATATTATTACTTACCTATAAGGCCCTTAATGGTTTAGCTCCTGTATACCTAACTAGTCTTCTACCACGCTACAATCCATCACGCTCCTTAAGGTCGCAAAACTCTGGACTTTTGGTAGTACCTAGGATAGCAAAGTCCACTAAAAGAGGCAGAGCTTTTTCGCATTTGGCTCCCAAACTCTGGAATAGACACACTCTCTCTGTTTAAATCTAGATTAAAGACACATCTCTTTGGTAAAGCTTTCAAATAATGCATCTCATAATCTTGTACTGCAGTTATATCTGATCAAATGCACATTATTAGGTAACGCTTTAGATTACAACCCACAAAGAACTACGTAAGTATACTGAATTTACAGTGTACGTTTATGTAATTATAGTGTACCTACAAAGAACGTACGTGTAGGTATAAGCGAACAATATGTTACATTTGGGTAATAAGGGGGTAACAACCAGATACGCAACCTGCAAAGAACTGCGTAAGTAAACTGAAGTTGCAGTGTAACGTTTTTGTAATTATAGTGTAGGTATAGGGGAATAATATGCAACGTTTGGGGAACAAAGGGGTAACAACCTGTAAAATTACAAATCATTTATACTGTAAGTAATTTGAAACTGAAGGGTACCTATTCTAATATTACGTGGTATGGCCTAAACAATAATCTTATGTTTAGGAGTGATTTAGAAAGACAATATTCTTTGTATAATTTTATACTGGTATTTTATTATAGGCCTAGGTATTTTTAACCATTCTATTATTAAAGGAAACATGATGATTACTGAAAAACATAACTGGACATCTAGTGAAATGAGTTAATGAGTTTCTGCTATGATTTATAATTCACAAGTCAGCTTACCTTATGAAAGCTTATTCATCAATCTCAGCTGAGTCACACCAGCAACTTCCCAGCACCACTATCACCAAATATCTTTGCATGATATACCATCAAGGTTCAATGCAGCTTAAAACAAGCTTACCTCTTTCCAGCTGTTCGCAGAAAAAAAAAAATGCATGATATAACATCTGTATTTCAGTGGAAGTATACTGTCATGTTTTTATAGCAAAAAAAAAAAAAAAAAAAAAAAAGGATATAGTTTGTCCATCAAACAATTAAATTTAAACTAGGGCAATATTTTTCTCTGTAATTACTGTGCAAATATACACTTGTTCTGTGTTTAAGCCCAACTTGTTATTCCATGTAGTTACAGGGTAAATACAACATTTGTGGGCTGTAAATTAAAGTGGTGCTTTGTTACCCCCTTATTCCATGTAGTTACAGGGTAAGTAGCTACAACAAATTGCTCTAAAACGATTGTTTATACAGTAGGTCATACATTATATATCAGGTAATAGATCAATAAATATGGTGACTGTTTTATTTAATTCAAATATTATTTGAAATTTGGGTTTTTAAATTAAAATCACAGACAATATGACAACAGTAACAACACAGGCAACAGATAATAAAAGAAAAAAAAAAATATTACACCAGTTCAGAAAAAGCAAAGCAACTCCATACTTATACAGCTTATACAGTTAAACCAAATTCTTTTGAAAAGTTTAAGAACAAAATTAAGATTTTGTTCAATTTGTTCATGTTTTTCGCCCACTGACGAAGTTAAACTATTATGGCCAAACCATTGTGTCAATAAACACAAAAGTCAATATTAAACTATGTATTATAGCGAACTGACAGGATTTTACCTTCTTTGATTTTACCGTTGTGATCCACGTCCTCAAGCACCATTTTGACGACTTCAGTTCCCGGCTGAAGAACATACTCGGACAAAACTGTCCAGTTTTAATTCCAGTGTGTTTCCAGTCAGTTTCAAAAATCTCTCTCCTCTTCGCTTCGATTAGTTTTCTTGTATTTTCGACACATATTCCTGTCATGAGCACCACAAACACAGACAGACTCGTCTCAAGCGCCATTCAAGCTGTTTCCAGTTCCCGATCAGCACATTCACTGCTCCAGTTTTAAACGAACACAGTTTCAAAGTTGTCCCTCGTCTGCGCTTTGATTTTTTTTTTTTTCTATTTTCCACACGTTTCCATCTTCAGCACTGCAGATACGGATTTTGTCACACACAGAACCATTCGCGTTTGAACCTCCACATTCCTAACCAGGGTTGCAGGTTTTCACAACAAAACCCATCCAATTGCTACTCAAAGCTAGCCCAATCGCGTTTCGAGGGGGTTCCCTTAGTAAAACTGAGGACTTTGGCAACACTGTTCCTAACCCAGGACAGTCAGCTTCCTAATGCAACAGTCTCAACCGAGTGTTTGGATTGAAACAATAACCTAGCGTGTTTAAAAAGTAGGCCTACACAGGGTGCTAAATCGCTTGCAAATATAAGATTGTTGTATAGCCTACGTAATATTAGAATAGGTACCACTTAGTTTCAAAATACTTACAGTAGAAATAATTTGTAATTTTACAGGTTATTACCCCTTTATTCCCCAAACTTCACATATTATTCCCTTATACTTACACGGAGGTACTGAATAGGTACACTATAATTACAAAAAAGTTGCACTGTAAATTCTGTTTACTTATGCAGTACGTTGCGGGTTGTAATCTAAAGCGTTACCCGTTATTATTCTTTAGCTTGGGTTAAACAAATAAATTTTGCTTGTTTGGAACAGCAGCTACGCTAATTATGTCTCTATTTTTTTTCTCTGTTTCTGCCACGGGGTAACTAGGATTTACACAAGCTTCAGTCTGGATCCAGAACACCTGAGAAGAGATGATGCCAACCCCTCAGAGGACCTCAGACGATGCCAACCCTGAAACAACATACAGAACTACCAAATCTTGCTATAAGTTTGATTTCAACATATAATAATTGCTGTTAATAGTGTTCATCGTCTGTTTGATTATGTCTTTAATTGATTTTTCCATACATTTCTGCCATATGTACCATTTCTGCCATATGTACCATTCTGCCATTGGTGACATAGTCACCAATGATGGTGAATCAATGGTGACATAGTCACCAATGATAAGCTACTACTAAATATACTGCAGAAACTTAATTTTCTGTACAGCGCTTTGCAACGATATGTATCGTGAAAAGCGCTATACAAATAAATTTGAATTGAATTGAGTTGAATTGAATAACTTCACTCATTTAGTCAAAACAGGCTACTGTCTTCAGACACGGTCTTCCGTAATCCTCTGGATCCGGCTCATATGCACACTTTCAGTGTTTTGCATCCTTTTATTTCTTGATTTGATGGGCTGAAGAACTGAAAAGACCTTTATGAAGTTCATCTACAGGGCATTCTGTCCTCTCATCCACTTCTTGATTATTCTCTCTCTCCCTCCCTCTCATTCTCTGGTTACTGACATCAGGGCTACACATTCCACGCTTGTCTTAATAAAGTCAAATCGCAATAAACCTAAACCAATTACATGCACAGTCAGATGGGCTGACCTCAGCGTGGAGGGGATCCACCTGGAGGGTGATGGCACCCGGCTCTTTGGAGTCACAATGAAAAGCATCACCAAAAATGCTCAAACTGGGTGAGTTTTTGTGGGAGGTTTTTCAACGTCAAGTCTGGTGAATCTCACCAGTGATTTATTTATCTGACCTTTCAAAAAAGAACGGCAAATCTGACCAAATTAACTGTTTTCCACTTAACTTACTTAATATACTCATTAAAAAAAAAAATCACCAGATTTTTGATATACAGCATCAAATACACTTGCTATTTTCTGCCCATTTAGATGGGATGAAATCGTTTGAGACAAGTAAAGCAACCAACCAAACTTTTTACAAAATTTGTTTTTGTGCACCATTTACAGATAGAATATCATAATAATGTAATAATAGACTGGTGTGAAAAAAAACAGTATGTACAATATAAACTTTGTCATTAGAACTGATTTTTCTCTTACTCATGTATAAGTCATAGGATGAAGCAGAATTAATTGTCCTATTTGTTGATGTTCAGTTTACTTGTTTATGAGTGGCCCAGACAAATTCAGTGATTAGTTGTTTCTCAAATGAACTAATTCTTAACCTTGTGTCTTATAAACACACTTTTGTTTTTTTAATGGACTGAAGCAATCAACTCCTAGAAGGCACGATAAACCAGCCAATCAGATTGTAATTTACTCACTGTCATGTAATTTCCAAACTGTATGACGGTTTTTCTTGCATGTCACAACCAAATGTCATAATATTTAAGGTTTGTGCAACCATACTATATGTAATGTAGTCTTTGTGTGTGCTGATTAATGTTTTCATTTGAGTTGAGAGTGGATAAAGCCTTAAAGGGACAGTTCACCTAAAAATGAAAATTTGCTGTTAATTTACTCACCCTTAGGCCATCCAAGATGTAGATGAGTTATTTTCTTTAGTAGAACAGTAAAGAAGTTTTTAGTTGAAACTCTGGTCCTTGGTGATTCATAAAATGCAAGTCAATGGCTACCATCAATTTGAGAGTCAAAAAAGCAACACGCAAAACAAAATTAATACCTGTAGCTCCTGAGATTCTATGTTCTTATGAAGTAAAACAATCAGTCTAAGAAATTAAACATTATTTACAACATTATTACCTGTAATCCATAGTTTCAGGCAAACAGGGAAGTCTGATTCTTTTCTTCTAACAGGTTCTTTCGGACAGTTCGTTTAAGTGAACTGGTTCAAATAACAGTTTCACCAGTCCGTTTACAGAATTACACAATATACCACATATACGCAATTATATTATATAACACACCCAATAACAATGTGGAAAAATTCTTCAAAATATATTCTTTTGTGTTCTGCCGAATAAAGAATATCATACAGTACAATTTTGTAAAGCAAAAGAGTTTCTTTATTCCCATTGATGGTTCCATTAAGAACCTTTAACTTCCATGCAGCTTGTCCATTTTCACAATAGGGGTTCTTTAGATTTTTCTAATGCTCTTCACCCTAAAAAAGGGTTCTTTTGAAAGATTCTTTGGTGAACTAAGAATGGTTCCTTTATGGCATCAACCTTTATTTTTAACAGTGTACACAGGACCTGTCTCTATGTCCAGAAGACATGCAACCATCGACAGTCTCCATGAACCTCCATGGACTCCATCCATCCCATCCCAGCCCTCTACTGCATACAGATCCCAGTTCTGATGAGTCAAACCTGCCTTCATGCCTTCACCTGACAGCCACAGCGTCCTGCCCTCTCTCGCCACTCCATAAACATCACGTCAGGACTCATTCACCGACCCCCCTCCTCTTCTCTATTAGCAGCTAATAATATTGCGTTACCACTCAGCACGCTGCCAAGTGGTCTCTGCTGGGACTCAGTGGCTGTTTGTGCTTGGCACGGGCAGCTGAGAAGAGAGAACCTTAACGTTTTAAAGGTACAATAACAAACATCTCCGACCCTCCACACTACGCTAACTTGCTTGCTTTTACACCTCTGGGAATGGCTTTATTTCCGTGCAGTCTGTGCACATTTTATGTAGAGAGGGAGGACCTCAATGAAAGATTTCATCAGCGTTTTAAAATACAAGAAGATTTTAGACATCAATCTCCGGCTGAAAGCATGCGGTCTGAATGTTGATTCGTTAGTTTGATTAAAACTATATTTTCTGTTCGTCTGGGTTTAGTTACTAGGATTTGTTGCCGTGTCTGTTAAGTGGACATATGTAATTCTTTAAGCAATATTTAAATCCTGTCTAGATATAATAAACATTATTAAGCCAGCTGAAATGAATTGATTTAGCAGAGTAATTTGTTTTTGTCCAAACCGTTTAGAAATTAGAAAAGGAATTTTGACCAGACATGACTTCATTGCTTTTTCTGAGGTGGCATGTTTTATATAGGAGGTTTAAGAGAAATTAATCAAACAAATATGTTTGGATTTGGCTTGCACACCGTCCAGAATATGATACTGCAAAAAAAATAAATAAATAAAAAAAAAAAAAAAAAAAAAAAAAATATATATATATATATATATTTTTTTTTTTTAATGTATGTATATGTATATGTATATGTGTGTGTGTGTGTGTATATATATACATATATATATATATATATTGCATGTATGTATATATGTATATATATCATATCATTTGAACAACAAAAGAAAATCCAAGTTGAGCAAAAGTCTGAATTGAATGTAGACTTGGTCTGCTGTTGTACCCGTGGAGGAAAGAGACGAGTGCTAAAGACAAGACCAGGAAAGAGAGAGAGAGAGCGAGAGAGAGGTATTGGGACAATGCAGCGTCCTACTCAATGTTTGAAAGTGCTCCATCAAGTCAACTGGTTTAATTGCACAGGGGGCGGTTTGTAACTATTACTGTGAAAGGAATACTTTAGCAGCAATAACACTAAATCAGCCCTTATTAAAACAGCTATATATCTGCCTGCCTAAATTGTTGCTGGACTCGTGGGTTATCACAATAACCATAAATTTTGCCAGATTTCTGGCCGTAAAAACTCATTAGGTATTTCCCAGCTAAGAGAGAAAGAGAGAGGGGAACTGCCTGTTGCCTGGGAGCTGGGGCTGGCCACAGTTACCTTTGTCATGAATCACTGTGCGAATAGGCCACGGGCCAGAAAAGGTTGCTGATAGCGCTCATGCACACACACAGAAAGCAGGGCAGACACAATAAGACGCACTGCAGAACTCCATGGAAATGAAAATAATCCAGCAGCCGTCAACCCTGTTACAGCCATTTTTCTGCCTCCCACAGAGTGTGTGCACTGTGCGCCTCGCCCCAACACACTCCCTGCCTCTCCAGCGCTGAAAAGATACAGACAATGTAAGTCATATGGGTGTCTGGGGGGCCTGGTGCATGGGGTACGATTTGTCAAATGTCCAATCAACCCTTCCTCATCCTGAAACCGTGAGTGCAGTCTCAGCGCAGCAAGCTTAAGCAAGCACGAGTAAATCTGCTCTTGTCGACATGTGTGATGTTCGTGGTTTGTGCATTTCATGAAAATATGTACATCTTTCTCGCTGCTATAAATTCTCAGAAAACATTTTTGGAAAGCTCAGCAACTCAAAATCCTAAAAATGACATCCTCATGTTGAATGAGTGCCGCGTTCAACCGAAAATCAGTAGATAACAGACTGTCATATTGTATTTAAAGAGATAGTAATCTAGAAATGAACATTCTGTCACCATTTACTTGTTCCAAACCTGAATGAGATTCTTTTCTGTTGAGCATAAAATAAGATATTTAGAAGAATGTTCATAACCAAACAGTTGCCAGTAGCTATTAACTTACATATTATGGAAAAAATGGCTACCATAAACTGTTTGGTTAACTGCCCCTTCAACAGCAAGTTTAGCATTTTAAAGTTTGTCCCACAGGAAATGAGATTTCTTTAGTAACTGTTTCTCCTAGACAGTGAGTTTTTATTCTGAGAAAAATACCTCAATAGTCTCACATGTGTCTCGTCTAGAGTTTCAGATTTCAGATTTTCAGATGTCTCAAATTGTGCATAGATTTGTCTGGAATCAGAAGTCAGAGATCTAATTATGACCTCAAATGTTTTTCATCAAATTCTGTCAGGTTTAAATGAATGTCAATTTTCAAACTAGGCTCATACACCATAATCAGATTAGATGCAATATTGAATTTAAGGCAGATGAAAATGAGGAATATGCTTTTTTAAATGGTATGTATTGTATAAAGATTCTAGATGTATCTTTTAGAACTCAGAATTTGCTAAATTGGTTTATGGAATTTTTATCTACTACTTTTTTTTTTTTTTTTTTTGTAAAGACGTTTGTTAAACAACAGCACAAACCTTTTTAATTTTCCACACAAATTATGATTACAGGACAGATTATTGCTTACTAAACACTAATTTTCACACAGTTTCTTGCACAATACTATATTATCCCTCTATGGGATATCGTAATTTATAAATGACACTAAGAAAATTGCATTTAAAATACAATATTAATGTTCAACCAACAAAATTTTATTTTAGTGATGTCAAATGACATCCCCTTCAACCAGTAAACCTAAAATGTATTTACCATGTGCTTCACATTTTTGGTAACTAAGTAGTAAAGGAGACATTAGCACATTTTAGACTAGAAAATACATACAAAATTCAAGTTATAAAAAATATAATTGTTTTCGTCATTTTTAATGCACTTTTATAAAAACAGTAACTTAGAGACCAACAAATCTGAGCATCATGCATAACTGACAAAGTCCTATTATGTGATGCATATTTGGTGTAGCTGGCTTTATTGACCAGCATTTGCGGTAATTAAGCTGCCTTAATGCATGTGTTTTAGGTTAATTTTTGTAAAATGGAAGATGGAGAGACAAATCTGTACTTATTTCAGAAAGTATTGATGATAGTGATACGAGTGCATCAGAAAATCAGGTTGTAGTAATAAAACAAGTTGTTGAGGACCAAGGAGGATAGAAGCAATGAGGGTGAGGGCAGTGATGAAGAATAGGTTGTTGTGGAAGTCAGGCATTTGGGTACGTTATTGTATGCCAGTTTGAAAGATGTGATCCATACAACAACCAGAGGTCAGGAAAGATGCCAATGTCTATTGTCATTACTATACTGACAGGCAGCAATGCTCCAATGATGACTGCACAAGTCAACATCTGCTTATGTGTGGGATGTGTGGGGAACACTGAAAAAGAAGAGTCTTGTTTACTTTCACTTGTGCTACGATAATTGATTTGAAATTCCAAGATGAACCACATTGTTAAAGTTGTTTTAATGCTTTTGAAACACTAAGACATGGTTTTCAGGCAGTGAAATTGCATCCGAATTTGTGTCAAGTTTTAGACATTTTCATGCGCGAGTTCCAAATCAAATATAGCAGCACAAGAAAAAAATTCATAAAGACTTTTAATGCTTTTTGAAACAGTATGACCTTTTCACTTCTTTTCAGATAGTGAAAAAGCATTTGATTGTGTGTGAAGTTTCAGACAGTTTGCCAAAAATAATTTTCCCTAATGGGACAATGTCAGTTATGTGACAGATACCTAAAAAAAAAAAAAGGTCAAAGGTCAGATGAAGAAAACAAATTTTGGAAAATGATTTTACTCCTAAATATATGTAAAGTATAAAGTTAATTATTTTTTAAGCTGTAAATTCATAATTAGTCCTATAGAGGGTTAAGACCTCAAAACTATTTTACCATGGTGCATGATTGGTAAAATTGTACATTTTGATAATTGCATAACATGCACCTTAATATGTATTGCTTTTCTGACACGTAAACTTGCATTGTAAAGTGCTCTACGAGTCTATTAAACACAAGTCATGTAAAAAAGAGCTTAAAGACTTGTAAAAGCAAGCTAAAATGGCATGGTTGATTCAGCAAATGTATTTTTGTAACATTTGCTTCTGTAATTATCTGTATATCAGTTAAAGGGGTCATGACCTGCCTTTTTTTATTTTTTATTTTGTACTGTTCTCTGAGGTCCACTTATAATGTTATCAAGATTTTTACATCAAAAAATATCAATACATAATATGCTATTTTCTGTCCTGTTTTTAACCCCCCTCATCAGAATGCTCCGTTTGAATAGGCGTGGTGGATTGTAGACTTGGAAGTAAACACCCACTGCTATGATTGGCTAACACTTGTGTGTTTGACAGTCTACGTCCTACATAGATGGATGCTGCTGTGATTTAGGTCAAAACGCATAAATAACATAAATACATATCAAACAATCTGTAAGAAGAGACAAAGCAATAGTGACTACGAAATAAAAAACAGTCATTCACACTTGTGTTGCAACATTACTGTCAGATCCGATATAGTCGGCATAGCATTGTCGTTTAGTTTCAATCTTTTTGAAAATCGTGCGTCGAATTGTGTCTTGTTTATAAACGGATCCGCAGTAAAATGAAGTGAACAAAGGACCAAGTTCTTACTAACACGGTCTGGATCTTCATTAAATATAAAGTTCATCCACTCTTATCTAATGTTGGGATAAGAAGGAAGGCAATGCAAAGAGTGTTTTTCCGCAGCTTGGCACTGCACAGCGTCTTGTTGTCTTCAGAGCCATTTTTATAATTTGGTTTCTGCGTAGACCTGCACGTTCTCCTCTCTCGTAAACACTACATGCGCAAATCAGTGGGCGGGGCTAATCAGGCAGTGATGTAGAAGCAGGCTTTGATGATCTTCTGCGGAGGCGGTGCTTATCCACTCTATTGCATCATAAAGTAGAACATTCCACAAACTGTCGTTTTGGCAGACTGCCTTCAATATAAGCTGTTTTTAGACTAACGATAAAGGGTTGAGTTCTGAAACTTACAGGATGTTTTTATAGTACAGTGACCTATTATATGCCAAAAGATCAAGGGAATTTTGGTTTCTCAGTTCAAGACCCCTTTAAGAGTTTAGTGTAGGTGGCATGTTATTACTTTTAAATGCAATAAAGTGTTTATTTTTCTCCCACTTAAATGACATTTCATTTTTTAACTGCAATGATATGTACAATAGCCGACGTAATAAAACATTGTAATATTCACGTTCATCTGTTTCGGATAAAACTGAACAAGCATCAGTCCCCGAACAGTTCAAATTCAGACTGCCATGATATGCACAGTACAACAACATAATAAAACGTTGCCAGCTTCACATTTCGGATGAAACAATTTCACTTTTCACTTGACGTAAAACGTGCAAGAAGCAACATTAATATCATATAGCAAAAATCTTGCAACAGGTTTGTTTTTCCAGTGGGTTGTCTATTTTCATACATCAACATTTAACTCACATGTCTTTTTACGTCTTTTTTATTTGAAGAAACAAGCATTTCATATCCAAATTGCTGTGATATATACAGTACAACAGCTAACGTAATGAAACGTTGCCACATTCATCAGTTTTGGATAAAACCTTTAGCACCACTCACTGGACATTCACTTCGAAAGTGTCGCAAAACATGCTAGAAGCAATCCAATACCATTTTGCAGAAACCTTACCAAAGGCATGTTTTTCTAGTGAACCCGTGTTATCTATTTTCATACTGAACAGTACATCAACATGTAACTCACTTATGTCTCTTTATTTTTCCCAAGATATTTTTTAAAGAAACAACGTCAATATTTAAATTAAACATTAAAGCCATAAAATGGCAACCTTTATGCAATAAAACTGTCCTCTGGGATCTCATCAAATGTGTGCCACAACTTAAACGTCGACCTTAACGACCTCTTTCTAAAAGTGATTTCAGCTTCATCATAAGACCTTTCATCAGTCCATAAATTTGTCTTGGAAATGCCTTCCATGAAAAACCACAGAGTATGTGATGCATCTCATCCAATGGCCAAAGATCACAGGCTAGTAAGATCTACTCAACCTCATTGGCCGTTTCAGCTGACCAATCGGTTTAGAGTGACTGGATGCCTCCACGGTCCAATCGTGGAGTTCAGTTCACCTGAGCAGTGTGTCTTTCTCCCTGTGGCGACTCCAGAGGGAAACCACATCCTATCCATTAGGTTTAATGATGTTCTGACTCCTGCTCCGGGTGGCCGCTTGAGCCAAACCACAGACACATTAACCCCCTGCTTCCCCCTGAATTTATTTACTCCTGGGTTCATTGTTGTAAACAAAGCTTTACATGCCATCGCTGATCTTTTAATGAGCATGCCTTTTAAAGTGCTCTCTTTTCCTTTTCCACTTCTTTAACAGCTCAGTCATGTTTAATTTAAATATCAACTTTGACTCAGATGTTTCTCCTAAAATACCTTGGGAGAAACAAAAATAGACAAATGAAACAATTAACTTATAATTAGAGTACAGAACCTTAAAATGAATTTGGATGGCAGTCCAGCTCAGTATTTTCTTCTCTGCTTTGTTAATTTCCAAAATCAGACACCAAATGTTTTTTTTTTTTTTTTTTGTAGTTGTTGAACATTGTAGTGCTGCTTTGCTATTACTAACTAATTTCAGGAGTCAGGTTATGCTGTAATGAACTTTACGGTCACGATAGACATGTAGGCATTGCACTATTTTTATTCATAATATTAAAGGCAACATATAACAGCAACTGAATTGATATATGATTGTATTTCTTTGACAATCAGGGTTTTTCATCTCCTGTTGCCCTCCACTGGTGAAACACAGTGCTGCATGATCTTTTGAATCACGTAACAGTGAGTAATGAGCAGAGAAGGCATCATAGACACCATAAAATCACTTTTGAAGAAAGTGTGTGGAATTTGCATCAAGCCTGATACTAGGTGAGTAGTTCACTTTATTATTGTTGGTTGCATAAAGGCCAATATTGCAAAATATTGTATTGATAAATGGGTTTATTAGCATGCAAGGCCCAGCAAAACTGTGCTTAGCATCAAACCTGCTATGCACTGCTATACTTCTTTCAACATGGAAGTTGTAAAGGCCATTTAAAACCCATTTGATTCCTATAACGTGTCGTATTTCCAAATGAAACAAAATATTCAATGGAAACAATATGCAGGACTTAATTATTAATCCAAAATTGAGTGGAGAAGAACAAGTGTCTTAATATGAAAGGTGTTGGTTGTAGTAAAAGTCATGTAGTCATATAGAGACACTTTTCACTGAGAAAAGGAAAGTAGTTTTAGAGGCAGAAAAAATTATTACATTTCAATTACAAGAAAAAAAATGACTTGTTCAGTATTTTTCTTATAGTTTGAAAATGATCAGAATTAAGTTTATACTTAAAACGACAAAATATCTGTCAGTGGGATAAGACAAATAATATTGCTTTCTCTTTGAATTAAGTTCTTACCCCACTGGCTGATATTTGTTCCTGTTTCAACCAAATTTGATAAATTTGTCAGAAACGAGCCGAAACACGTATCTCAAGCTTTTCTTCTAAAATTAAAAATCAGACAAAATACTGAGAAAGAACTTAATTTTTTACAGTGATGATAGTTTTCGAAGACTGACCTTTGTCTTTGAGATGAATCACTCACAAAAAAAAAAAAAAAAAAGCTTTAAAGATTGTTGCATTTATTAATTCTCTGCATCACTGATTATGATAACAATGTTTTAGTTTTGTTGCATGCTGCTTGCTTGCAGACTCTCTCTCTTCTCATCCAGTGTTTGGCAGCTCACCCTAAACCTCCATTAGGAAAAAGTCCCAAATGCCAAATAAACAATCAGCACGGTTAGTTTAAAAGTGACACCTTTTATTGTTTATAAAAATGACTTATTGTTCATATAGCCGTAAAACTGTTGCACACACTTTTGAGTGCATGTGTATGTGTTTGTGTGACTTTGTGGTCCGTATTTTCCAGCACTCTCTAGGTATGTACCCGCTAAACCCCATCCTCCGTGCCTTGCTAAATGCGGCATTAGCTGTAATTGCATGCAGAAATCCTTATCTTGTACTTCAGATGGGAGGCCTTGGCCGCTAGCCTCTCGCCACAAATACCAATTACAGTGTTCTCTATGTCAGGCCGTAGAGATCCTTTCTGTGAGCGAACGGCACACACTTTTCCCCAGGAGAGGCCTGCCAGGAAGCTGTGTAAAAGGTTGCAGTTGATAATGTCTGTTTTGCTTTCAGTCACCTCATCGGGCCACAAATAAACACTGCTCTTTTTTAACCACTTACTGTACAAACACCCTTGCTTTTATACGGTTAATCTGTATTTGGAGCATCACAGGATTTGATACATACATATAGTGACTATGTTCCAAATACCTAGAGATTATTAGCATAATTATATTAATAACTACATTGAAAAACACACACACACAAAATGGTCCACTGAAAGATTTATTTTGAAACAATTTTTTTCACTCAGAAATTGCTAGTAAATTTAACAAATTATTACAAAGAAATGACAAGTAATACATTGAAATAAATATAACATGTTTAAGTAGAAACACTGAAATAGTATTTTCTTGTAAAACGTACTGTAAAAATCTGTTTTATATTTTATTTACAACTTTGAGAAATCATTTTTACAGCATATAATATAATCATGTTTGGTATAGTATAATTAGATTTCTTTACCAGTGATGGAGAAGAGGACACAATAAAAATGTTAATTATTAATATACTGTACACTATTGTTCAAAAGTTTGGGGTCAGTATTTTTTATTTTTTTTTTATTTTAAGAAATGAATACTTTTATTCAGCAAGGATTCATTAAAGTGATTAAAAATCACTTAAAAAAAGTGATTAAAAAAAACTTTCCATTCATCAAATAATCCTGAAATAATTAATTCAGGATTTCGACAAAAAAATGAAGTACTATAACTGTTAAACTCTGATAATAATACGATTTTAAGAAGTTTCTTAAAGGGATAGTTCACCCAAAAATGAAAATTTGATATTTATCTGCTTACCCCAAGGGCATCCAAGATGTAGGTGACTTTATTTCTTCAGTAGAACACAAACAAAGATTTTTAACTCAAACCATTGCAGTCTGTCAGTCATATAATGTCAATCAATGGGACCCACGGCTTTAAGAGAAAAAAAAAAAAAAAAAAACATACGCAGACAAAACCAAAACCCTGCAGCTCGTGATGATACATTGAGGTCTTTAGACATGAAACGATCGGTCTGTGCATTTATATCGTATTTTACCTCTGATCTGCCGCCTGGACCAACAGTCTTGAGCGCGTTCACAACAGCCGGTGCGTGACGTGTCTTCCTCTTCTTCTTGCTTTACGGCTGATCGCAGTCTTATAAGTGCATTACCGCCACATATCTCTCAAATGGACCATTGACACTCTATCTACAATCTCAATTAGAAGTGTCAATGGTCCATTTGAGAGATAAGTGGCGGTAATGCACTTATAAGACTGCGATCAGCCGATCAGAGGTAAAAAACTATATAAATACTGTTTTAGTTTCTTGCACAGACCGATCGTTTCATGTCTAATGACCTCAATGTATCGTCATGAGCCACAGGGTTTAATTTGGTTTTGTCTGTGTATGTTTTTTTTTGGTTTTTTTTGACTGCAAATCAGCATATTACAATGATTTCTGAAGAATCATGTGACATCGAAGACTGGAATAATGATTTTTACCATTACAGGAAAAAAAGACATTTTTAAAACATCCTGTATTAAAATAGAAAACAATTATTTTAAATTGTAATACTATTTTACAATATTAGTTTTTACTGTATTTTTGATCAAATAAATGCAACCTTGATTAGCATAAGAGACTTCTTTTAAAAACATTTTAAACATCTTATCAACATCTGTTTTGAACAGTAATTTTTGTCCATCTTTGATGGATTTTATATTGCAATGTCTTCTTGCCTCCTCTGCAAATGATACATGTGAGTCTGACTTAAATTTAGCAGATCACGTGAGCATTTCTGTTGCTCATATCGACTCAATTCTCATCAAAAATAAATGACTTTTTGCTGCAGATTGCTGTCAGTATGAACCCTTTACACTGTTTATGCTGCAGTGTGACATAATGAGAGCGATCAAGTTTTGTTGCATCGCATCACTCACTCTCAGCGTAAACACAGCGTTACAGTTACAGATAATTAAATTGGTCCTGTCAGATAACGTCAGCAGTTCTTTTAAATGAGATGTGCTTAAGACATCAGTTTTAAATCTAGATGTTAAACAAACAGACCCTTAACGCTGCTTATCTGAGCAAGTGAGTGTGGGAGAGGGGCTTTATTAGACAGAAGAATGCAATAACATAGGTTAAAAACTCTCTCGCTGTGTCTAGATCTCTTATCTGCCCACCCAGGCTCTCCTGAGACCGTGAAAGCGTGTGGCACGTCTGCCAACAGCCCCGTAATTCTCCATGTGTGTCCACTTTCAAGCCTGTGTGATGTAAAAAGACTGATGTCCAAGACAAACACTTCCCTTCTGAAACAAGTGAGGTTGTAGTTTAGTGGGTCCCACTTTATATTAGATGGCCTTAACTACTATGTACTTACATCAAAAAATAAGTACAATGTACTTATTTTGTTCATATTGTATTGTTTTGCTGCTATTAAGGTGGGATACGGGTAAGGTTAGGGACAGGTTTAGTGGTATGGGTAGGTTGAAGGGTGGGTTAAGGTGTAAGGGATGGGTCAACAGTCTAATTATAAATGTAATTACAGAAATTAAATTACAGATGTAATTACATGCAGCTATTTCTTAAAATACAAGTACAATGTAAAAACATGTATGTACACAATACATACATGATTAACTGATTAATTTAAATGTAGTAGTTAAGGCCACTTAATATAGTGGAACTGTTTAGTGTAGCATGAGTTTTACATTGCTTACAACAAAAGCAAGATATTAGTAAGTAAAAGGCTCATTTATTAACTGATTAACAGATTTTTGGACAAAATCCTCTAAAGATACAGTCTTAATATCTTACTGTCAGGGAGTCTCTGTCACCAGTCACCAGCTCTGGACTCCATGTCCCAGTATCTTCCCCGGCTCACACCTGGTTCTCAGTCACGATCACCATCTCCTGGAATTCTAATCACCCGCACCTGTTGTCTTCAATCAAGTCACCTATTTGAGCACGCTCCTCTCTGTCACTCATCGTCCGGTCTACCGTTCACATCCATGAACATTCTAGACTCTCTATACTCAACTTACCTGTCTCTGCGTGTGTGCGTGCGTGTACTTACTTACCTACCCCTAGATTCTCAGACAATCCTCCTACAATACTCCTATGTTGCTCTCCTCCGTTCCTGGTCCCCGATCTCCGACCTGCAAGGACACCTCATATCAGCGTACAGTTAAGACCCATTGGTCTGTTCATTGTGCTCGATTCTCACCTGCCATTGCTCCTCACGATCTGCTTCACCGAACCTGTTAATACACCATTCTGATTATTCACTTACCTGTTGTTTCTGGCTATATCTGTGACACTTACACAGTGTTCCTTCTCAAGTAACTAATCTTGTTTAATGGATTTCTAGATATTTTAACTGGACAATTAGGCAAAAATACTCATTAAGAGTGGGATTTTTTTTTAAAGAGAAGTAAACTTTTGAACCAAAGTTCAAAAATTATATTTCAAATAAACGCTTGTTCTGTAAACTTTCTATTCCTCAAAAATCCTGACAAAGGTTGTATCACAGTTTCCATAAAAAAAATGATCCAACTGTTTTCAACACTGATAATAATAAATGTTTCTTGAGCAACAAATCACTCAGCATATTAGAATGATTTCTGAAGGATCATGTGACGCTGAAGACTGAAATAATGATGCTGGAAATTCAGCTTTGCATCACAGCAATAAATTGCATTTTAAAATTCATACAGAAAATCTTTCTTTTAAACTGTACTACAACCTGAATTCCGGAAATGTTGGGACGTTTTTTTTAAAATTTGAATAAAATGAAAACTAAAAGACTTTCAAATCACATGAGCCAATATTTATTCACAATAGAATATAGATAACATAACAAATGTTTAAACGGAGAAATTTTACACTTTTATCCATTAAATGAGCTCATTTCAAATTTGATGCCTGCTAGAAGTCTCAAAAAAGTTAGCACGAGGGCAACAAAGGGCTGAAAAAGCAAGAAATTTTGAAAATATTCAGCTGGGAGAACATCTAGCAACTAATTAAGTTAACTGACATCAGGTCTGTAGCATAAAAGGGATGTCTTAGAGAGGCAGAGTTTCTCAGAAGTAAAGATGGGTAGAGGCTCTCCAATCTGTGAAAGAATGCATATAAAGATTGTGGAATACTTTAAAAACAACGTTCCTCAATGTCAAATTGCAAAGGCTTTGTAAATTTCGTCATCTACAGTGCATAACATCATCAAAAGTTTCAGAGAAACTGGAGAAATCTCTGTGCGTAAGGGACAAGGCCGAAGACCTTTGCTGGATGCCCGTGGTCTTCAGGCCCTCAGACGACACTGCATCACTCATCGGCATGATTCTGTCATTGACATTACTAAATGGGCCCAGGAATACTTCCAGAAACCACTGTCAGTCAACACAATCCGCCGTGCCATCTGAAGAGTCCAACTGAAGCTCTATCATGCAAAAAAGAAGCCATATGTGAACATGGTCCAGAAGCACCGTCATGTCCTGTAGGCCAAGGCTCATTTAAAATGGACTGTTTCAAAGTGGAAAAGTGTTCTATGGTCAGACGAGTCCAAATTTGACATTCTTGTTGGAAATCACAGACGCCGTGTCCTCTGGGCTAAAGAGAATGGAGACCTTCCAGCGTGTTATCAGCGTTCAGTTCAAAAGCCAGCATCTCTGATGGTATGAGGGTGCATAAGTGCATACGGTATGGGCAGCTTGCATGTTTTGGAAGGCACTATGAATGCTGAAAGATATATAAAGGTTTTAGAGCAACATATGCTCCCCTCCAGATGACATCTATTTCAGGGAAGGCCTTGTGTATTTCAGCAGGACAATGCAAAACCACATACTGCGGCTATTATATCAGCATGGCTTCGTAGTAGAAGAGTCCGGGTGCTGAGTCCAGATTTAAAAGTACAGATCTTTCACCTATAGAGAACATTTGGCCCATCATTAAATGAAAAATACGTCAAAGACAACCACAAACTCTTCAGCAGCTGGAAACCTATATCAGGCAAGAATGGGACCAAATTCCAAAACCAAAACTCCAGAAACTCATAACCTTGATGCCAAGATGTCTTTAAACTGTTTTGGAAAAAAAGAGGAGATGCTACACCAATTTGAAATGAGCTCATTTTGTGCATAAAATTGTAAAATTTCTCAGTTTACACATTTGTTATGTTATCTATGTTCTATTGTGAATAAAATATTGGCTCATGTGACTTGAAAATCTTTTAGTTTTCATTTTAATCAAATTTAAAAACCGTCCCCACATTTCCAGAATTCGGGTTGTACTTTAAACTGTACTACTATTTCATAATATTGCTCATTGCATTCTATAGATTTTTAAATTTCCATTAAGTTCATTAAAATTCATCAATTATCCACATGTAAACCACGTAAAATCACTAAATAATTCTTTACTTCAGTGTATCACCTTGTCCTGCCGTTTCTGCTAAGGATTCATTGGGTTTGTTGATGCTTTGCTGTGTTTTTCTGTACATGATGAACACATTGAGAAGTTCATGCTAATATCCAGCCTCAAACACGACAGCCCTTTCACGACAGTATTGCCTATTCAACTATCATCAAAGTCGGTTCCACACCCCTGTCACAACTCTGAAGCAGAATATTAAATCATTATTTTACGACCCATCATTTTTTGACCATGAGACTGTCGTTTCCTGCCTTTCACAGCTGCTGAAGAGATGGGATGAGGCAGATGGAGGCGGAGGGTCACACGAGCAGATGTCATACGGTATTTGGCTTTCCACAGATCTCTAGCTTTGCGTTAGAAGATGTTTTGTAGAATTAATTCATTTGAATCGATGATTTTAATGATTTGTTCACGAAAGAATGCGAACAAACAAGATTTGCGCATGGTTTCGTGTATGCGGTTGGTTTGGAGACCTCACGTTATGATGCCCAACACCTCAAACATCCATAATGCTTTTGTTGTGTGTGGACATGGGTACAAAGAATGAATCGTTTTTATATGTTCTTTCTCTGTCCAACATTTTTCTCCATCTCCAAGGCTAGACCGAAACCAGGCAATGTTCTGCAATGTAGGAAACAGATAGATTGTAACTTAAGTGTCGTTAGTGTGAATGTTTTACTCAGCAGCCCCCAGCTGGGAGCATGCATCATTATCATCATCATCTTCAAATTTCCTATAGAAGTAGCAGCACTCCGGTGTCTATAACTCTAAGTAGAAACTTGATACAGGAGAATCGGAATTGGTCTGTAGCTGAAGTGTTACCATTCAGGGGATCACACAGTGGTGGTATTCAATTCAAGCTTATTTGTATTCTTTAGGCCTGCTCTGTCTGTCCTTGTTCTAATCAGTTTAAAAATAATTGTTGTGGTGTTTGTGCCCTTGTCACTGTGGCAAATCCACATCCTGTCATTTGAAGGGGCTGCTTATACAGAGAACACTCAACAAGATGTTATACACTATCTCAAACATTTCCCAATTGTCGTACAGACCCAGAACTGGTTTGCTCTTGCATTTGACCTGTTTTCTCTCCCATTTTGGTCAAATTTGATGTGAGAAACTGGAGAATAAAGACTACACTCTAAAAAATGCTGGGTTGTTTCAATCCTATTTTGGGTCAAATATGGACTAACCCAAATTTTGGGTTAAAAATGTAATGTAAAAATTTAACCCAACAGCTGGGTTAGTCCATATTTGACCCAAAATTGGGTTGAAACAACCCAGCATTTTTTAGAGTGTATGAATTCAAAATATCCTAATTAATGCACCTGGTGTTACTACAATGACTTGTTCTTATAGTACACTACTGTTCAAAAGTTTGGGGTGGGTAAAATTTTTAAAAACGTTTTCAAATAAGCCTCTTATGTTCAGCATGGCTGCTAGAATATAAAGTAAAAACAGTTATATTGTGAAATATTATTGCCATTTAAAATAACTATTTTATATTTGAATATATTATAAAATGTAATTTATTCCTGTGATGCAAAGCTGAATTTTCAGCATCATTACTCCAGTCTTCAGTGTCACATTATCATTCAGAAATTGTTCTAATATGATGATTTGCTAAGAAACATTTATTATTATTATCAATGTTGAATGCTGTTGTGCTGCTTAATATTTTTGCTGAAATCATGATACTTTTTTCAGGATTTGTTGATCAATAGAAATGAACAGCAAAAGAACATTTTTCATAATATTTTGATTGTTTTACTGCCGTTTTTATGAGTTTAATGTACTTGCATAAATAAATACATTTATAAAACTATTTTTTAACAGAAGTGATTTGTTTAAACATATAACCTGTTTTTTTTTTTTTTTCTTTTTCTTCTCCCATCTAAATCTAATAGCTGGAATTGTATTCTTTACCAAACATGTCACATAGGCTACACAGGATTTTGATTAATATTAACCAGTATAGTTATTTAGGTATTGTTTTACGCTTTTGTTGTTGGCAATACAACGTTTAGGTCAGTTAGTTGAATTTAAAAATTGGATCAGTCTGATTGATGAACCTGATTATCTGCTTCACAAATCAAACCGAATGATATGCGAATCGTGAATCATGAATGGGACAGATTCGTTTCTCAAGTTCAACTCACTGACTTCAAGATCAGATTTTCCATTAAATTACAACTTAATTTCAGTCTGTTCCTCATACAAATCTATTGCATGACTTCAGAATATAAGGTGTTTTTCCAGTGAATCCTTACATTGAAAATCTGAAAGAGAAACAAGCCCTCACATCTTCTAGTTGGACATATCCATGTATGGATGCTAGGTAAAATGATTGCAAAACCAACCCATGTGGTCTTTGAAACCTGACAACTTCCAATGGAGCGAGACCGAGGCAGCAGGAGCGAACGGCTGCTGTTTGAGGCGATATGCCTGCATACTGTTCCCTGCATCCTGCATTGCGTGACAACTGCTCTTTTATTAGTGGGTGAAAGTTTAATGGCTACACATCCACTGCTTTATTCACCTTGTTTGGCATTTGTGATTCTCATGCTTTTACCGCCACACCTGTTATTTGCAAAGCTGGAACAACAAACGTCAGTTCTGCTTTCATTCATGGCAGATGCAGAAAGAGCAGCTAATTTTGTGGCATTTTAAGTTCAAGCAATTACTGTGCTATTGTCTGTTTTAGCTCTGTTAATTTTCCCCATTCTCCACTTCCTCCTTCCGAACACTGCGCCTCCTCTTTGGTAATCATTTGCACCTTTTAAGAATCACATGTCCTGCACGATTTACTTAAATTTTATTATCCAGTTTACTTCATGGCTGCTTCCCCTGCTCTCTTTGATGTTCCACTTGCTTGCTTTATTGTAATGGAGTTTGGTTTATTTTGTGAGGTGAAAATTGCCCCCAACAGGACCGGCTTGTTTACGCCCTCAGGATTTTCACAGGATTGAATTTCAATGAGAGTTTATCTTCACTTCATTTAAAAGAAAAGAGATCTTTTACAGGATCAGCAGCCCTCAGGTCAAACCCATAATCCACAAAACACTTAGAAATGCATATCAAACCAACATCACAGGCCATTAATAAACTCTGTACGGGACTCCTTTTACTTTTGGCAAATGTGCGCAAATGATTATTTAGAAGAACATTTGATGGCACAAAATCACACCGTGTGTCACGCAGCACGCACAATAGTGTGTGGCAGGAGAAAATGGCAATAGGATCAAGAGCAGGTTTATGGGTACATCTCACGAAAACATGTCCTAGTTATGTTTCTAATGAAGCCTGTTTAGGATGATTACAATATGCCATTATTTTCATGACAATTCTCTTCTCATTCAACACTTATTGTAATTCCCATTTTCCCCAGTGGTGATTCTCATTAAATTCTCATTATATATTAATAAAGGTACAGGATGGAATTGAGCTCTCTAGTGACATCTCTGGTTCAAACATCAAAATGCAAATTGCTTGCAGACCATCAATTGTCCTTCGGCTCTGCTTTTCTGTAGATTATTTTATTTTCTTTATTTATTTTAATTTTTTTTTTTCTGCCAAATTAAACACAACAACTATGAATATAAATCATTATTGGCAGCTCAAGGTATGGCAAGAACCTGGTTTTGAACAAGGCTTTTTATGTACTATGAACAAATGAACAAATACTACTATTACAGTATGTATTATTATCATAATACATACTGTAATAGTAGTATTTGTTCATTTCTAACTAAAAATAAACAAGAAATCTTTTAAAATGTACCTTTAATTGTCACAAAAACAATATCAAAAATGTACAATTTGTAAACCCTCTTTTTGTAGGGTGATTTATGATGTGCTGTTGACTGGTTTTGACCTGAAAATAAGCTGAAAGCAGTCCAATTATAGGTAGATTTTAGAAATTACAAGCCCTACATATATTGTTTCATTTTTAATTTTCTCATTTTAATGAACTTTTAGGGAATGGCAAGTAGCAAGCAGTTATTTTTGGATGGTCTGGTGTGGCCAGTTGTTTAAAGGGGTCATATGATGTTGCTAAAAAGAACATTATTTTGTGTATTTGGTGTAATGCAATGTGTTTACATGGTTTGAGGTTCAAAAATCATTATTTTCCACATACTGTACATTATTGTTGCTCCTCTATGCTCTGCTTTTCTGAAACGCGTCGATTTTTACAAAGCTCATCATTCTTAGAAGCGAGGTGTGCTCTGATTGGCCAGCTATCTAGTGCATTGTGATTGGCCGAATACCTCAAGCGTGTGACGGAAATGTTACGCCCATTACCATATTGTGATGCCGTGTCCTGGCACGACGAGACTAAAACAATAAAACCCATTACAAACGAGGGATTTGTTGCATTCAATGAGGACATAATTACTGATTATAATGACTCATACGGTCTTTTTACACGTTGCGCTACGCCGCGTAAACATTACCATGTCTGCATTTGTGATCGTAGAAAGCCAAACAAGTGCTACTCTACACAGCTCAAAACTCGCGTTTGAATAGCCAGTAGCAAATTATTTAAATATTGAAACGTACTTACAGGCTGTCAGTCAGAAGCACCAGACTGTCCTTGCGACGTTGGAATTGTCCCACTTTACAGAAACAACCTTTGAGCATAGCTGGCAGGTTACTCCCAGGTTCAGGAAATAGTCCTCTGCACTGCACACACTCGAATATTTGGGTTGAACTGTTCTGGAACAGTGTTATAAATATAACTTAACCACTGATTTCTAGTTGTGTACTCATTTGGAAGGCCAAACAAAGTACTTTCGCTTTCACAACAAAACACACAGCGTCTCTACGACATGGCGGCGAATAAAAGTTACGCCTTCTTTCATTGCGTGTACGTTTGGACGGTGTTATACAAATCTTCCCACACCGTGACGTAGACATGTGGGGGCGTGTTTGAATGAGCCATTTTAGGAAGGCATGGCAGAGTCTTAACTTTTATAAAGAATATCTCTTTGGGTTTGAGATTTTTAATCTTTGCAACTTTACAGATCTTATCTATGCACAAACAGCTTGTAACACTCCAAAGACAAAGGAAAACATGAAATTGCATCATATGTCCCCTTTAAGATCATGGCTGGTATCTTGCCACCATAATGTCTTTGAGCAAGACCTAACCTCAGATTGAAACCCCTGGGTGTTGTCTACATGTATTGAAAGTTGTATTAAATAAAATCATCTGGTAGTGGTTTTCAACTGGTTTTGCTTCAGAAACCAGATTTTACATTGCAGATCAAATGGCGATTCAATGTACCAAAATTAAAACTGACGTTTATTAAAAGGATAGTTCACCCAAAAATGAAAATTCTGTCATTAATTTCTCACCCTCATGTCGTTCCAAACGCCTAAGACCTTTGTTCATCTTTGGAACACAAATTAATACTTTTGATGAAATCCAAGAGCTTTCTGACCCTGCATAGACAGCAACGCAACTGACACGTTCAAGGCCCAGAAAGGTAATAAGGACATGTTAAAATGTGATGCGATCTAGGAAAACCCATCAGATGTCATGCTGGGACGTTTTCAGGAAATTCAAAAAATAGGTAGAATGTCAATTGTTTGTCAAAATTGGGATTTCATTCAATTATTATTCTATAACATCTTGTCTATCATCTCTGAACATATCTTGGCAAAATTAATTTGTTTAGTGCAGAAAAATAACAAGCAGTGTCGTTCTCTAGTTTGGTTGAACCACTGATGTCATATGGACTATTTTAATGATGTCCTTATTACCTTTCTGGGCCTTGAACATGGTAGTTGTGTTGCTATTTATGTAGGGTCAGAAAATTCTCGGAATACAGGTGCATCTCAATAAATTAGAATGTCGTGGAAAAGTTCATTTATTTCAGTAATTCAACTCAAATTGTGAAACTCACATATTAAATAAATTCAATGCACACAGACTGAAGTAGTTTAAGTCTTTGCTTCTTTTAATTGTGATGATTTTGGCTCACATTTAACAAAAACCCACCAACTCACTATCTCAACAAATTAGAATATGGTGACATGCCAATCAGCTAATTAACTCAAAACACCTGCAAAGGTTTCCTGAGCCTTCAAAATGGTCTCTCAGTTTGGTTCACTAGGCTACACAATCATGGGGAAGACTGCTGATCTGACAGTTGTCCAGAAGACAATCATTGACACCCTTCACAAGGAGGGTAAGCCACAAACATTCAATGCCAAAGAAGCTGGCTGTTTTTTGCTGAATTTGGGTGAACTTCACAAGGAATGGACTGAGGCTGGGGTCAAGGCATCAAGAGCCACCACACACAGACGTGTCAAGGAATTTGGCTACAGTTGTCTTATTCCTCTTGTTAAGCCACTCCTGAACCACAGACAACGTCAGAGGCGTCTTACCTGGGCTAAGGAGAAGAAGAACTGGATTGTTGCCCAGTGGTCCAAAGTCTTCTCTTCAGATGAGAGCACGTTTTGTATTTCATTTGGAAACCAAGGTCCTAGAGTCTGGAGGAAGGGTGGAGAGGCTCATAGCCCAAGTTACTTGAAGTCCAGTGTTAAGTTTCCACAGTCTGTGATGATTTGGGGTGCAATGTCATCTGCTGGTGTTGGTCCATTGTGTTTTTTGAAAACCAAAGTCACTGCACCCGTTTACCAAGAAATTTTGGAGCACTTCATGCTTCCTTCTGCTGACCAGCTTTTTAAAGATGCTGATTTCATTTTCCAGCAGGATTTGGCACTCGCCCACACTGACAAAAGCACCAAAAGTTGGTTAAATGACCATGGTGTTGGTGTGCTTGACTGGCCAGCAAACTCACCAGACCTGAACCCCATAGAGAATCTATGGGATATTGTCAAGAGGAAAATGAGAAACAAGAGACCAAAAAATGCAGAAGAGCTGAAGGCCACTGTCAAAGAAACCTGGGCTTCCATACCACCTCAGCAGTGCCACAAACTGATCACCTTCATGCCACGCCGAATTGAGGCAGTAATTAAAGCAAAAGGAGCCCCTACCAAGTATTGAGTACATATACAGTAAATGAACATACTTTCCAGAAGGCCAACGATTCACTAAAAATGTTATTTATTTATTTATTTTTTTATTGGTCTTATGAAGTATTCTAATTTTTTGAGATAGTGAATTGGTGGGTTTTTGTTAAATGTGAGCCAAAATCATCACAATTAAAAGAACCAAAGACTTAAACTACTTCAGTCTGTGTGCACTGAATTTATTTAACACACGAGTTTCACAATTTGAGTTGAATTACTGAAAGAAATGAACTTTTCCACGACATTCTAATTTATTGAGATGCACCTGTATATCAAAAATATCTTAATTTGCGTTCTGAAGATGAACGAAGCTCTTACAGGTTTGGAACATCATGAGGGTGAATAATTATGGCATAATTTTCATTTTTGGGTGACTAACCCTTTAATATTACTATGAGCATCACAGACCCATAATATGCTAAATTATTAACATGACAATCAATTGAAAAATTCATTTTTAGATCATTTTGACATCCAAATGATTTGACTTGGAAGCCAAAGCACTTGGAAGCCAGTGGTTAAAAACACAAAGATCATTGTGATTGACACAAGCGATATAATTTTATTTAATGTAGTCTGGGTCCTATTTTATTTTACCTTAAATAGTTTGGTGTAGGCATCTATCTATTTTGACTAACTTCTACCAAGTGAAAGATGGATTTGCTTCAAAATACTGTAGAGCTTGATTGAATGCATGACTTTTGACATAAACAACATGTATAGGAAATAATGGAAATTTTAAATCAACAAATTAGTATTGTATTTTTCTCTCAGAAGAGACCTCCTGCCCATTTTTGTGGGTCAGTTGAGCGTGATTATGTTTGTCCTTAATTGTCCATTTCTCCATTAATCCTAGGTTGAAATTCACCTCAGCATCTGAAATGACCGCCTTGACCTGTGCAAGGCCTTCTGAGTTTCTTTTAAATGCTAATCTGCTGTGGTGGGTTATTTTCCCATTCTTGAGTGTTTTTCCCCAATCTCTCTCTTTATGAGGGACTGGAAATTATTAGGAAATGAGGCCATTGTGAGGACTACACCAGCCTCGTGTTGAGCGATGACAGAGACTGTAGCCTCATTCGTCAAGCTGTTCCTCTTTCCCATTGCCATCAAATTAAACACAAATGTGTAGCGAACAGGCACAGAGAGTGTGAAAAGAGCGCCCATGATGCTCTAGTGGTTCATTGCTTGCAGGAGGTCAGCGAGATCGTTATTTCACTTTGATTTGCCAAAACCCTGATTCTCAAGGACTAACAATTGGCAGCTAAACTACTTCAACTAGACTAGTCTTTTCATCGGCAGTGGGATACATTTTTATGATTTTTATGAAGAATTTTAGGTCGTGACTTGTTATTGCTCATAACCGTGAGAAACGTTTCTTTCTCAACAATCAGGTTGATTCGCATCATTTCCCATCATCGATGATGCGACCAATCATCACGGCGATGAATGTCTGGCCGGTCGCATTAATGAATCCCAACCGCAAAATAGAGCTTCGATCCAGCGGTTACACGGCGAGGACATGCAAGATGCCATGGAATGTGCGCCCCGGCCCATCGCACCAGTCTCGCCGAGCTCCTCCGCACGCCTCTGTCGTCTTTTTCCAATCCAGACTTCATTGTCTTGGAATGTTTCCTCCATACGGTCACGAAAACACTTTCCTTCCCACATCACTTAAAGTGACTCCTCTGAACTTGTATTGTTCAGAATTGGTTTCACACCAGCTAATCATTATCAGCAGTACTCAGTGTAGAACAGCGGGGCTTTTTCCTCCTTTCAAACAAATGTGTTTTTGCTGTGCGCTCAATAACAGCAAAGCCTCAGGATGGGGAGCAAGACCGAGCGTTTATTTATGAAACAACTTGATCAATTAATGGACAAACCTTGTCCTATTCAGTGTTGGTTGGCCACTTACAAACATTTATTTTTTATTGTTTGGCTCTGCGGCTCTATGTTTACACAACGTCTTTCGTCAAAATTTGCGTCAAATAATTTGCACATAACACAGACGGGTTTCCTGACTGCAACCGCACAAAGTGAAATTCAGACCTTTCTGTGAGCAAAAACATAGGAACTTTAAGACTTTTACCACCGGAGTTGTAAAGCTGATATTTCATTTACATTTTTTAAAAGACATTGCAGACGTTAGGGTAACACTTTAGAATAGGGAACACTTATTCACTATTAACTACGACTTTTCCCTCAATAAATTGCTAATTTGCTGCTTATTATTATTATTAATAGTTAGTAAGGTAGTTGTTAAGTTTAGGTATTGGGTAGGATTAGGGATGTAGAATAAGGTCATGTAGAATAAGGCATTAATATGTGCTTAATTACTACTAAAAAATGGATAATATTCTAGTAATATGCATGCTAATACACAACTAGTTAAGAGACCTTAGGTAATGTTAATATTAGCTTAAATATTTTCAAGATTTTCAAGAAAAACTGTTTTTTAAATACAATTATTTTTATTTTTCAAAGAAAATTCTTTTTAATTATTTTGAAAAACTAAATTTCTAATAAATGCTGTTCTTTTGAACTTTTTATTCATCAAAAAATTCAGAAAAAAAAAAATAATCATGGTTTCCACAAAAATATTAAGCAGATGGTGAAAACTGTTTTCAACAATGATTATAATGAGAAATGTCTCTTTAGCACCAAATTGGCACAAACCTGCCCAGCAGGCACCAGACGTCTATGTAACGTCAGGTTGACGTTGGACATGACGTCGGACAGACGTTGCATTTTGGCTGAAAATGAAAATCGGGTTGACGTCAATATTTGACGTCAATTTGACGTTGACTTAACGTTGGATTTTGGTTGCACAACCTAAAAACAACAAAATCTCAACGTCAGCTGACGTCGGTATTGGACATCAATTTAACATTGACATTAGACGTTGAATTTACGTTGAATTTTGGTCACCCAACGTCGCAACCAAAATGTTACCAAATATCAATGTCTTATGACGTTGTGTGCCTGTTTTGTGCCTGCTGGGTGTGTATACTTTTACTGGGAAAAACATCTGGTTTGTTTTTACAGTTATGCATGCAATAAAATGTTTCTTTAAAGCCTTATTTTCAGAGGAAGAATCTCCAAATACCTATTTTAATGCACTTTCTGTTAAGAACACTTGACTTATAGATGAATTGCATCTTGTGCAGGATATTAGGAGAAAGATGACCCAATGAGTTTAAAGTTTCCGGAGGGACGCTTGCTTTCTCTCTTCAGTTTTTTTGATACAATTAGAAACAGATGCAGTAAGAATAAAGTCAGGTACCATTGCCAATCACACTGTGAAGAGTGTAGTCCTGTATGACAGGGTAATCTGTCACAGGTCAACATGACTGATAGATAGGGACCACAGCATGGATCACATAGCACACTGTAATATTCCATGTCTCCATGCTGTACCTGTCAGTTTTGGCACTGTGTTTGTAAGGAAAATTGTTCTGAGTTGAAGCAGGTTGACGCAAGTTAAAATACCAAATGATTTAACTGAAGCTAAATCTCTCTAAATATTATATTAGTGGATCAAAACCTTTCATCAAAGTTGTCCTGAGGCCTAAAACCAAAAGGCGTTCTTGTCTTAGGACAACTTTGATGAACTTTTTTGATCCACTTAAAATGTTGACTACTATGTATATACTACACAATACGTAAGCTGTCAGCAATATTGGAACTGTCAAAGCCGGTCTGTGAACATTTAAACATATGACTGTGTGTCTGTAACTGTAGTTATACGCACATATGAATTTCTATATCTGACTTCAGCAGATGATTTTGCTAAACTAACACAACACAACAAGGCAAAGCTGTTAGCTAACACAACATTAAAAGTTACTATAGTTACTATAGTTTAAAAACCTGTAATATTGAGTTAATACATATAAAAACACAAACACATTCTCATTTGTGAACGCTTATCCCATTTCCAAGTTTTGACAGTTCCAAGATGGCGAACGTGTCAACATGTCTGGAGTGATCGAATGTGGAATCTACATATATTTATCTAAGACATTTAAGGTGTTACTAGGGTGTTCTAGGTCAGGGGTCACCAAGTTCGGTCTTGGAGGGCCGGTGTCCTGCAGAGTTTAGCTCCAACCCTAATCAAACACACCTGAAGCAGCTAATCAAGTTCTTACTAGGTATACTTGAAACTTCCAGGCAGGTGTGTTGAGGCAAGTTGGAGTTAAACTCTGCAGGACACAGGCCCTCCAGGATCAAGATTGATGAACCCTGTTCTAGGTGGATTTCAGGGTATTACTATGCAGGTGCTAAGATATCTGGGGGTTTTGTTGTTGTTGTTGTTGTTGTTTTTTATTGGTTTTAATATTTCTTAATGCTATTTTTTTCCCTTTAATCTTTTTTTTTTTTTTTTGCCTTAAATTTGTTATTTTTTTCATAAGATGTTTCTTCCTTATAAAAAAAACACTAAACAATTAAGAACATGTTCTTAAGTTGCTCTTGTCAATGTTTTAATTATATTACCTATATAACCTTTGAGACTTTTACAGAAATTAGGTTTAAAGGTTTTTGTAATTTTAAGCTCAGGTTTTTTCCTAATTTAATTTGAATTTATACAATATGTGGATACATTCAAATTTTATTTGACAGTCCAAATGAAAATTCCAGCGTATATTTATTTATACTTCATATACTTTAATTCAAAATTTCCACAGGGCAGTAGAAAATTTACCCAGGACCAGTGTTGGGTGAAATATAAAACAATAGTAGATTTAACATCAAAATTTAACATCTAACATTAAAATGTATTTTCTAAATATATCCTCCCTTTAAATATTTTGGTGAGTTTATGAATATTTTTATGCAGTTTTAGTCACACTTTATTTTAAGGTCCAATTCTCGCTATTAAAAAAAAATAATAATAATAATTAAAAATTAACTACGTCTTATGCCTCAAATAAACTCCTAATTTGCTGCTTATTAATACAGTAGTTAGTAAGGTCGTTGTTAAGTTGAGGTATTGGGTAGGATTAGGGATGTAGAATATGTTTATGCAGAATATGTGCTTTATAAGCACTAATAAAAAGCCAATATGTTAATAACATGCTAATAAGCAACTAGTTAATAGTGAGAAGTAGTCCCTATACTAAAGTGTTACTGCAATTTTATATTTATTTGAAATAATTAAAAGCAGTTTCTTTTTCCTTGTATTATTTAGCTGGTTAAAGTTGAAATGAGATTTAGAAATTATTAAGTAGTAAGTAATGTAATTAGTAAAGTAATCTAATTACACTGTTGAAGATGTAATTAGTAGTTAATAATAAATTACTTTTTATAGCAACTGATCCAAGACTGCCCAGGACTCAACAGAAGTTCTTAAGGGGTTTACCTTGATGTGAATTCTGCTTCGAAGAAGCCATGGACAGTGAACAAGGATAAGGTGTCTTATGGGAGATGCCCCCTGGTGTGCAAACCTGAGAGCCTATAGAACATTCCAGCTCCCAGCAGACAAACATTTCCACAAGGGTCATCTCTGTATGTGGAGAAGTCAATAAAAGCTTTAAAAATCCCATCAAGACGCTTTTATAGACGACAATAAATACCAAGTATCTCAAACTGCGTAGCTGTTGTCATGATTTGTACCATGACACTCCCACCACTCAGCCATCAACCCCTCCGGCACGAAAGCACACAGGCCCATATAAACTGAACGTTGAGGTGTTCCAGAGACTCAGAGCTCAGCAATATCCTGCCTCACGAAGACGGCGGGCTTTAAGCCACGGCTGCGTTTTTATTACAGCCTGTGTAAAAGAGACTGACTCCAGATTACATTTTGCTCTTAAGATGGGCTCTAAAGCAAGAATTCAGACCAATATTGTGTCCCAGGACAAGTTCATGTTCAATTCCTGGAGAAAATGTGAAAGCATCCCTGCGTTATTAAACACATGGATGACTCGCCATGCCCTCAAAACGCTTTAGGGAAAACTTTTAATGTACGCAAGTCATGCTTATAGAACTGGATCTGTCTTTCCTCAAAAACACAATGGCAGTAGAGCTACTTGGGTACATGAACCAGCAGCGCCTTGTTCGTAATGTATTATTCAGTCCTGTAACCTGTAAATTTTATTCCCTGAGGTCCAGTTATAATGTTACAAGGTTTCATGTACTCACAGCAGTCGTAATTTAGTTTTACATGACCATTTTCAGTATCTACCAGTCTATAAATACTGTAGGCTGGTTTGCTACTGTACCAATTAGACTTCTATATGCAAATGACCTCTGTTATGACTGGCTAACTTGTTGGCCGGCAGGTCGAACTGCTGAATACCGAATATGCTGATATGTAAATGTATGGTTGCATTGAGTGAGTGAAGACATTATGTAACATATGTTAAAAAAAAAAAAGTGAAATCAAGATGTAACCTGAATAGGTCTAAATAGGAGCTGCAAATATTGGGAGGCTGTTATTGCAAAAGCTGATAAATTCAGATATCTCTCTTTAAGAATACTGATGTGGCATATTTACCCACTGTATTAATAGAAATATGCAATATAGTCAAGTGTTAAAAAGCATGAGAAACCATCACAATTTCAACACTTTTTAGCTTTGATGGAAAGTTTAAATGGTTGGGAATGTTAGTCTAAATTTGGGCTTGTCAGTGAATGCAACACACTTAGTTGCCGTAAGCCCGTGTTTTGACTGTTTCAGAGGTTTCAAAAGGAAAAGCAGACGTTCAAAGCTCACTGATTACATCGGTATGTTTCACTCCCCACAGAGAGCTTTAAGCAAAGTTTACAGTGTCCTTTAACTAAAACCCTTATTCAACAGCTGAGCCTGGGGTTAAAATGATTTTGGATCTTTAGATCCAAACGGTTTTTGGAATCATCTTGGATCAGCGAGCAAAAGAATATTCTCACTTTAGCATTTCAACACCAGCTGGTATTTGAACAGCTGGCTTTCACATGTCAAACTGTTGTGGACTAAAAGACATGATTACAGAGGAAAGCTTCATGTTATAATTAGAACACAAAATCGGCCATTATCATGTGAATTAAACACCGTGGGCCAACTAATAAGCTATGTAATTTAGCTAATGCACAGTCACAAAGACTAAACAGGATGGCCGTTCACTTTGAAGTTACATGTGGATAATGAGGCTGCTTTTCATACTGCTTAGATGATGATTTCCCACCTCTTTTAATTGAGATATATGATGCTACTGTAATTGGCTAATTCTTTGCTATTTGTGCATGTTACATTTGTTTTCATAGACCGACAACAAACGAAATTGTGCATCTCAGTCTGTGTGTGGCCTCATTACTGAACCTGTGATTATATACAGCTCTTTTAAAGTATCAGGCATTGAAAGAAGCAGAAAATAGGGAAAGCAGAAATAAAATCTGAAATGGTGATTTGTTCCAACAAACACTTTTCTACAGATCAGGCTGGAACTGAAATATTAGAATGAATGAATAGAATATTAATGGTTGCATTTCTTCAAAAATTGAAAATAACAGTTAAATAATTAAATGAATGCATAAGGGAAATGAAGTCTATCTATCTATCTATCTATCTATCTATCTATCTATCTATCTATCTATCTATCTATCTATCTGTCTGTCTGTCTGTCTGTCTGTCTGTCTGTCTGTCTGTCTGTCTATCTATCTATCTATCTATCTATCATTTTTAATAATATATCATCTCAGTGATGATTCTTATTAGATTTCCATGAATAAAAACATTACTTTAATACTACAACAACTGCTACAACTAATAATTGACTGTTTGCAAAGAGCTTGAATGACAGGTGATCTGACCAATTATAATGCAGAATCTGCCATTTTGTCCGACAGCTACGCTGGAAACTAACAATAAATTATTTTTTTTTACCTATTAGATTGTTTTTATTAACATCTACACCTACCCTAACCCTAAACAATAATGCAAAAACAGTAATTATTATTGTATAGCGTGACAGAAATATGCTATATTGATGGGCACATGCCCAGGAGCCGCAGCTGTATCCCAAGCACAAATCAGACAGGAGAGTAGATTAACTTCGGTGGACTTAAACTTGAAAAATGGTGTGTTCCACAGTTAAAATAAAATATGTTCATTCATGTTCATTTCGTGCTTTAATAAATATGAAAAGACGATCAGTTCATGTGCCGCTTCAACTGAGGCAATACAGTGATCTGTCATTAAAGAGCCAGAAAACGGTATTTATTGTTTGAATTAAAAAAAAAAAAAAAAAAAAAAAAAGCTAAAATTTAAAGCTGAGAGTCCTGAGACCTTGTTTCATACCAGAAGGAACCTGCTATGTCTTGTCTGTCGGTGTGTTGTCAGTTTCCTCTTTGCTCTGTGATGTATTTTTCACTGCATGAGAACATGATGTGTAGTGTGAGAGCGCCATTGTTTGTCAGAGATAGCGACCTTTGTTTTGTTTTGCTTTGTTTTGTTTTGTTTTGTTTTGTTTTGTTTTGTTTTGTTTTGTTTTGTTTTGTTTTGTTTTGTTTTGTTTTGTTTTGGACTGAAATGTGACCTGGACATGTTTTCATGAGATTCATTCTGAAAGTTTGTAACACCTTTATTTATTTATTAAAATTATTTATCGTGCACTGCATTCAAATGTACAGGTTGATAAGGGCAAATTTACTTAATTGTCATAAAAAAAATTTCGCAATGTAAATGAAATACAATCGTCCTAATTTTATGTCAGAAAATATTAATTCTTACTTATTTCTGTTGATTTAAGGCTAAATATGGTCCAGACACACTGTAAAAATAAATAAATAAATAAAAAATTCAAAGTAGTAAATAAAAGAAATATTATTGGAGAAATTTTTACAAGAAAGTACTATTTCAGACATTCTACTCCAAAATCTTATGTTTAATGCAATGCACAACTTAATTTCTTTGTAAGTATTTGTGAAATTTACTAGGAATTTATGAATGAAAGTTAAATCTTACAGTTTTTTATTTCTGTGCAATTTCTTGACAGATATCATGACAGCAACAACAACATAATAATAATAATAATAATAATAATAATAATAATTCAACTTGTTCAACTAGGCCAATCTAAGTCATCACGTATTACTACAGGTGTCCCACAAGGTTCAGTTCTGGGCCCTTTATTACTTATCATCTATTTACTACCACTTGGAAACATTTTCAGGCAATATTGTATTAATTTACCCTAAAACTGTATGATGTTTCTTGCTGTAAGAATTCCAATCACTATAGGTGGTTATCCTTATGCGTATGTGTTGCATCATTGGTGTAGCGTGCCATTCTTAATAAATAGGTCTGCGCTGTGGATTGATTTTTGTTTTTCTATTTACAGAGCAATCTTATAATGTGTTTTGCTTGTGTATAATTTATCAGTGAGATTGTCGGCATGTTTAGATCTCAGTTGATGCAATGTTCATGGGGATTTACATTAGGAACCATGTGCTCTGAGCTCTTGGGTCAGAATCATTCACTGCGTCAACACCGCATTACTTATTACTGAAGCCAAAGCGTACCACATTTAGTCATAGTCACATGAAAAACCACTCACTCCAAAAAGGCACCCATCTTTGATCAAAACTACTTCTTGAATATTAATTTCAATAGAATAGCAGCAACGCCCCAAAAGACACATACATGCTGAAAATGTGGACTTGATCAAAACTTCAGATCAGAGGATTTAGAGTAAAGTCACCCTCCATCGTGGACTGGTTGATTTTGAAAAGAAAGGGATTTTCTTTTCTTCTTTGAAAGGAATAGTTTCCCCAAAAATGAACATGTGCTTTGAATTTACTCACCATCAAGCCATCCAACATGTAGATGAGTTTGTTTCTTCATCAGAACAGATTTGGAGAAATTGAGATTTGGAGAAATTTGGAGAAAAAGCACTACATCACTTGCTCACCAATGGATCCTCTGCAGTGAATGGGTGATAAAGACATCACAATAATCAACAAGTAATCCACACCACTCCAGTCCATCAATTAACATCTTGTGAAGTGACAATCTACATGTTTGTAAAAAAAAAACGAATCCATCATTAAGATGCTTGAACTTTGAACTGTCACTTCTGGCTAAAATATGAGTCCATAATTCATAAAAACACTTCCTCCAGTGAAAACGTCCCTCCCCTGTTGTCCTCTCACATCAAAATACACTTATTTGTTTAGAACTGTTTTAGCTCATAAATGGTGCTTCATCTATACATGTTTCTCTCCTGATTCAGATGAGACCACTTTTTCACTAGAGAAAGCAGCATATTGGATACTGGTAGATTTTAGTTAAAAACATCTTAATGATGGACTTGTTTCTTCAAACACGCAGCTTTTTACTTCACAACATATTAATTGATGGACTGGAGTTGTGTGGATAACTTAACTCCAAATCTGTTCCCATGAAGAAATAAACTCATCTACATCTTGGATGGCCTGAGGATGAATACATTTTCAGCCAGTTGTCATTTTTGGGTGAATTATTCCTTTAAGTAGCTTTTGAATACCTTTAGTAGATCTGTGGTAAGACAGTTAGGGTAAATGTACCTGTTAAGTTCACGTACCCATTAAGTACACTTCCATTTTTGAGCTCAGATTATAAAAAGAAAAAATAATTTATTATCCTTCTTGATGTCTTAACCAATTGATATGTTTGTTACTATATACCTCCTATAATTTCAAGTAAATCAGATCATTGCACACTGAGACATGGGTATCCATGTGTTCACACTGTCTGGTGGCCATTTTGAAATCTGTCTAAAAACTTTCACCAAAGGAGCCCCTTAAATGTGCATTTTTTTTTAGATGTTTAAGCCAATATTTTAGATAAGTTTCACTTCTTACTGTACAATTAAGAGATTAATTTTCAGACTTTTGCATATTATAAACTGGAACTTGGATCTTGGAAATAATTAGAGTTAGATCCAAAAGATAGTTTTAGCGGCATAGCGCAGATGCTACAGAAAACAGTTAGCTGACTAGCTGTATAAGATTGTGTGCTACACTAATATATTACTTCACAGGCATTACTGGCTTGTACTTTTAAAACATAATATTATAAATTGACAGTTTATTGTTGGTCTGTGGTTTTACAGTGCTGTAATTTTTAAACATTTCATATTATTGTAAGGTGAGCTTAAAGGGTACACTACTATGAAAATCACACAGCTTCAGTGTGACATCAATAAGAAAAAGTATAATTTCATAGATATTAATAACAGTTGTTCATATTAAAATATGTATGAACTTAATACATGACCTAGACTATTTATTTAGCAAAATCCTGTCATTTTAATAAATATTACATGAAATTTATTAAAAATTGTTGGTGCTCCAATTAAGCTCAGTGTGCTTTCTTTAAGCTCTTCCACATTGAACATCTATGTAAATACTTCTTAAACACACTTTACATATAAACTAATGGTTGTCACTTTAAGTTAAGTTAATCAATTTTCTATGGAATCTGTCAACTCAAATCTGCAGACTAGCTCTGAACTTTGGCAACTAGCATCAACTTCTCCAGACTGTAAATCAGTGGAAAATCGGGGCAAAAACCGTGTAGTGTTCTCCAGCCTTAAGATACTATAGACAAGTTGACATCCATTCTGTATTCATCCCCATGAATTAAATGTTTTATTGGTTTGTTTTATTTGATTTTTGAATGTGTTACTTAGCTGAACGTGGACTAGTATAGATGTTGCAATGTGCTTAAATGACACTTCATTATGAATATATAACTGATCAAATTGAGTGCCTTGTTGCTTGATTTTTTCGTGTTCTGTTTTTTTGTGATTGACCTTGTACCTTCAAAAAGACATTTTTCAATTATTCTTTAAAAAGGCTGTTTAAATTAACAATAATTTTTAATAAAACATGATGTGAGCTTAATGGGAACAGGGGTGTGCTTAAAAGGTAGAAATATTTTTGTGTGAGAGATTAATATTTTATTTTAACATATCTTTTTGTACTAAAACCAATATCTTGTGCACTAAAAAATGTCTCAATGTAGATTGTGGTGAGCTTAATAGGTACGTTTACCCTATCAATTTCCCTCATTGATCCTTACTGGATCCCACATCTGTTGGGCCTGATCTGCCTGCCTCTATGGCACATCCTGTTCTGATTAAAGATTTAATCGTGCATGGTTCTGTGCATGTGTCAGTATGATCTGACTTTGCCGTCGAGATGCTTTTGTCACTACGAATGCTTCACTCATGTCTCAGAAGAGCTATTCTTTATTAAAAAACTGGAATTTTTCAGGCACCTCGTCAGCATAATTATTCCAAAAGTGTGCGCTGCTAAGAAAAGAAAAGCACATTCTCAGAGCAAGTACAGAATCACTGATGTTGCTGTGAAGTTATAACATCCCATGAGAGTTTCAAGCAGACAGAGAATGTTGTTTGTGAAGTTGAAAGTCATGAAGACTTCAGACTCCACATTTGAAAAGATCTTCACCCTGCAAAACATTTAGATGTCGTAGTCTTTTATTTTGACTATTTCTAGTAAGATTAAACAGTACAAGAGAAATCCAATCATGTTACTAAATCTGTGTGTTGCTGGTCCAGGAATAACATTCCCATCAAACTCAATACCTAACTATGAACATAACCAACACATAAATAATAATAATAATAATAATAATTCAACTTGTTCAACTATGCAAGTTTAAATCTAAGTAATCACGTATTACTACAGGTATCCCACAGGGTTCAGTTCTGGACCCTTTATTATTTATAATTTATTTACTGCCACTTGGAAACATTTTCAGGGAATATGGTATCCATTTTCACTGTTACGCCGATGAAACCCAGCCCTACCTGTATTTAAAACCTACTTCTAAACTTCCTCCATCCTCTCTTTCTAACTGTTTGTCTGAAGTTAAAGATTGGTTTTCAAGTAATTGTTTTAAACTTAACAGTAGTAAAACAGAAACTTCTTGTAGGTACAAAAAATAATTTGTCAAAGATCAGTGGTTTCTCTGTGTATCGTTGGTTCTACAAGTGCTCCTTCAAGGCAGGTTAAGAGCTCGAGTGTTATCCTTGACAATGCAATGCACATATTAACAAGTTTTTTTTTGTTTTTTTTTTTTATATATATTTTTTAACCTATTTCAACTGATTGAGTATTTGGTTAAAAATTTGAGTTAAAATTTCTGTACTTCAAATTGTATGATGTGCTTTTCATTTAAATGTGATTACCTGTCTTCCTTTAAAATCTTCCCTTAATCCAAATCCAGCGTTTATACATCCTTGTGGCCCGTGACAAAGAAAGTGAAGAGCCAATTCATCATCATACCCTTAGTGTTGATGACTAAGTGCGGCATTTTTGTGCCAAGAGTCTTGCACAGCTGTTGGGGAAATGTTGTATAAACTAATCCTCTTATCAAGATCCCTCGCTGGCTCACCTGTAGGGGCAAAGGAAGGCCTCACCTGGGCCTGGAACAGGGGCTGAAGACATTGTACATTGTTTACTGCTATCTGTTAGTTTACCCCTAGCAGGCCAGTATCTGCCTCATCTCAGCTGAGATTCTTCTGTCTTTTCAAGCTGCTAAGGTGAGCATGACGCACTGTCAGTGTGCTAGAGAAAATAGAGGTGAGAGGGAAAGCCAGAGAGAGAAACCCACAAGACAAATGTCATTTCTCTGAAGTTGCTCTTTCATACACTGAAGAAAATAATATGCTAGATCTACTTAAAAATATAGTGCATAATTTTTGCATCCGTCTTCTTAAGTAAATTTCACATGGAATTTTAAGCAGTGTTACCTAAAAATCTTTAGTTGGCAATGCTAAAATATTTGAGAATACGGTTTTGCTCAAATTTATTAGCTGGTGTAACACAATATTTTAAGTATATTTTATTAATAAATTTATTAAGTTAAAGTTATTTCTACAGTAAAAGTCTTGTTTGCCCCATTATAAAATTTAAGCTAATTTAGATTGATAATTTTAAGTTTTTGTATTGTAAAATACCTAGATACTGCTCAATACTTAAAATAAGTTATACATTACAATGAGTGGAAGATATAACAGACAACTGGTGAATATTAAATGACTTCTTTATTTTCTTTCTTTATTTTTTAACAAATGCAATTTAAAAACTCTCAAAAAACATTTTTGAAAATGACTAAAATACAGATTACTGAACAACAGTAAACATTCTGTAACAAATAAAAGTAAGCATCAAAATGCTTTTTTACTATTTGTGGTGTTGTATGTTTGTGTGTGTGTGTGTGTGTGTGTGGTATAGAGTGGATGCTGTTTACATAATGTTTGTGGTATTGTATGCTTGTGTGTCTGAGTGCAGTGAAGTGCTGTGTATGTAATGTGTGGTGTTGTATGCTTGTTGACTTGCATGTGTGAGTTTTGCAATGTTCTGTGGCATTAACAAGACACATAACAAGTATTAAAAAAATTCAACATCTTGTTATTCAAAGTTACCCCCTGTTTACACTGCACACGTCTGCGGGGCGTTATGACTCTAACAAGGTTTTGTTCCGTCCTCCACATGGTGCCAACTCACACCAGAAGCGTCTCAGTATATTGGAGGTAAGAAGTGCCTGTACTGACAGTGAGGAAGATCGAGTACATGCAAGCAAGATATACAAAGTGAATGACATGATGGTGTAACACAAGCATTGACTAGAGTGGCCATGATCAGCTCCAGTGGCTGCGTTGCAGACATGTGCAGTGTAAATCAGGGATTAGAAGTTTTGCAAGTCAAGTCAAGCAGGATTTTAAATAAATAAATAAATAAAATGTATACCTTAGTGGCTTGGGGTAACTCAGTTTTACAGAAAACATCAGGCCAAGAAGGGCAACACAAGCACTGCAACACTGGACAATCCTGGCAGAACCTCAACACCTTTCAAGACAATTTCTGCCTCTGAAGGACTGCCGTCTGGAGAGCCCCCTTGTAGGGTCTTCTTGGGCTATTTCCCGATCAGTGTCCTATAACACAAAACAATAAAATGCATATTGTGCTTTTCTGGTTGTCAGGCTCAACTTTAAAACATGTATGAAGCTCACTGATGGAGACATCCAAGCAGTCATTAATCTGACTAAATCATTCAAACATCAAACAAAAACACTTTTAATTTTATTTATTTTAAGATTAGTCATTGTATTTTCAAATTTGCACTTTCCACTTACTATAAAAGTAAACAACACAATTTACCTTATTCACTCACCTGGTAATGTGGTAATGTGCAATCAGGAAGACAATCAAGCTGTGATCCTGAGTACAAACAGAAATAGAATTTCATATTAATATTAAAAATAAAATAAAATGCATGACACAGTAAGGACAGTGAACATCTAAGATTTAAATGCTAAAATAAGTAAGCAGGATTTTCAGTAAACAGTAAACTTCAGTAGACTTTACTGTATGAATTCAATACACTGATTCTAATCAAAGTTAATCAGTCAAGAGCAGTGAGTGATTTTTTTTTTTTCCTGTCTTGTGTTGATTAACATTGTTGATTAACCAGTTTTCTGTTTACATTCACTTAGGACATAAACGACTGTTTATGTAAACCTTGAGTGTATTCGACAGTTTAAGAGCAATTAGCCGTGAAGATCTTGGTTCACTATTCGCGCTGTGACAGACTTTATGTGTGTGTGCGCACGCAGAAACGCTTATGTCAGGACAGCACGCGAGTAAAATCATTTGAATTGAGAATTTTTTTGTTCACGATCTAATACCGCACTGTAATTTCGTACGTTTGGGGTGTGTCAGACGGCGAAATATAACTACTGTGGACCATCCTGTTTTCACACAGACCAAACAATCTGCCACTCACCATTATTTAACATTCATCTCATAAGAGTAACCTTACAATGTGTATTCTGGTCTCACAAAAGTTGTGACTCTGGCATGCACGCACATGTTTAACGTGTTCATTCGATATCTAGTGAAATATATGATAAAGGAAAGCTCTAACGTTACTTATTTCACATAACAGCTCCTTAGCTTAACAGTGGATGAGCAGTCCTCTTCTGAGATCTGATTTTCTAAAATGGCCACCACAAATTGCGCATTTCAAAGTTAATCCAGTTCGTCACGTTGTATCTGTTTGGATCCTAAAAAAAATTGTGTTAATTTGACTACATTTTTGAATATTGTTGATTCTACTCAAAATTACTTGTTGTGTTTCTTTATTAATTAAAGTAAACCATGAACTCAATTGGTATCTGCTTGGATCCTAAAAAAATTGTGTTAATTTGACGAAATTTTTGAGTATTGTTGATTTTACTCAAAATTACTTGTTGTGTTTCTTTATTAATTAAAGTAAACCATGAACTCAATATGTTATGCAACAGTTGTAGCTTTAAATTAAGTAATGTGCAAAACTGATTTTTTAAAAGTAAAATCTGTTTATTTTAATGAGCCATATTTGCTGAGGGTAGACATAATTTTTACAGTGTAGCTCAGGACACGTAAAGTGCAGTATATAAACATTACAGTATATATATAAACTATTGACTGTTCATTTCATTAATTGGTTTATAAATGATAGATTGTCTCGATAGATAGATAGATAGATAGATAGATAGATAGATAGATAGATAGATAGATAGATAGATAGATAGATAGAATGTATAATTTTGAATAATTACACCTTTTAAAAGTACAATTTCTAACATAATTTTTTATATAAAATAGTTTGTAAAGGTTTTAATGTACTGTAAGCCATTTCTTACATTCACCAGTTTATAGAATCAAGATCAAGATCTGTTTGTTAAAAATAAAAATAAAAAATAAAAATTCGAAATTCAAATTCAAATTCAAATTAGCATTATATACATACACTGTATATATATATATATATATATATATATATATATATACACACACACACAGGTGCATCTCAATGAATTAGAATGTCGTGGAAAAGTTCATTTATTTCAGTAATTCAACTCCTTCAGCTCATCTGCATTTTTTGGTCTCTTGTTTCTCATTTTCCTCTTGACAATACCCCATAGATTCTCTATGGGGTTCAGGTCTGGTGAGTTTGCTGGCCAGTCAAGCACACCAACTCCATGGGCATTTAACCAACTTTTGGTGCTTTTGGCAGTGTGGGCAGGTGCCAAATCCTGCTGGCAAATGAAATCAGCATCTTTAAAAAGCTGGTCAGCAGAAGGAAGCATGAAGTGCTCCAAAATTTCTTGGTAAACGGGTGCAGTGACTTTGGTTTTCACAAAACACAATGGACCAACACCAGCAGATGACATTGCACCCCAAATCATCACAGACTGTGGAAACTTAACACTGGACTTCAAGCAACTTGGGCTATGAGCTTCTCCACCCTTCCTCCAGACTCTAGGACCTTGGTTTACAAATGAAATACAAAACTTGCTCTCATCTGAAAAGAGGACTTTGGACCACTGAGCAACAGTCGAGATCTTCTTCTCCTTAGCCCAGGTAAGACGCCTCTGACCCTGTCTGTGGTTCAGGAGTGGCTTAACAAGAGGAATACAGCAACTGTAGCCAAATTCCTTGACACGTCTGTGTGTGGTGGCTCTTGATGTCTTGACCCCAGCCTCAGTCCATTCCTTGTGAAGTTCACCCAAATTCTTGAATTGATTTTGCTTGACAATCCTCATAAGGCTGCGGTTCTCTCAGTTGGTTGTGCATCTTTTTCTTCCACACTTTTTCCTTCCATTCAACTTTCTGTTAACATGCTTGGATACAGCACTCTGTGAACAGCCAGCTTCTTTGGCAATGAATGTTTGTGGCTTACCCTCCTTGTGAAGGGTGTCAATGATTGTCTTCTGGACAACTGTCAGATCAGCAGTCTTCCCCATGATTGTGTAGCCTAGTAAACCAAACTGAGAGACCATTTTGAAGGCTCAGGAAACCTTTGCAGGTGTTTTGAGTTGATTAGCTGATTGGCATGTCACCATATTCTAATTTGTTGAGATAGTGAGTTGGTGGTTTTTGTTAAATTTGAGCCAAAATCATCACAGTATTACCCTTTGTAATACTAGGAAGAGCATGCCATTAAAATGCTTCACATAGTGAAGAACAATCACAACTGAGACCTTTTTGATACCTCATTTGGTTCTCCTAGACAGTAATGAAATCAAATTGAGAGTAAGTAATCTTAATTGTGACTTCTCAGACTTTCAGAAGAGATCTTAACTTTTTGCGATTTCCAAATACCAAAGCCTGCAATGAAAATGTGAACATATTTCAATATGAACTGAAAAAACAAAACAAAACAAAACAAAAAAACAACAACAAAAAACATCTGAGCTGTCATCCACATTATTTTGTTCAATTGTTTGAATTTATTTATTTATTTATTGAAAATTGTGTTATAAATTATAAATGGTAATATTAATATATATATATATATATATATATATATATATATATATATATTTACAGGTGCATCTCAATAAATTAGAATGTCATGGAAAAGTTCATTTATTTCAGTAATTCAACTCAAATTGTAAAACTCGTGTATTAATTTTTTGGTTTGCTTACATTCTTTTCAGGTTCTAATTTAAGACACAGACTGCTGAAGTAATTACTGTACAGCTGAATTCCCACGTGTTCGATTTAACAGTGAAAGTTTACAGTGAGCTGGGCTCAATGAACGGTGCCCTCATTTCTTCATGACAGTAACTGACAAACTTATTCTTGATCCTATAAAAACTCCAATCTATTTCATCAGGCAACAATCAGTGGTGATTATAAGAACATTAATCTAAAAGAAGCCTTTATAAACCACCAAATATGAAATGAATAGTTGCTATTTTTGGATAAACTGGTCAACGGGATCTCTAGGAGGGAATTTGACTTTCTAAAGTTTGAGGAAAAACACTGAATCTTCCAACCAAACATAACTGTAAGTCTTCGGTGGCTTCCAAGATAATGCAATTCTGCTACAAAATGCAATAGCTACAGTATCTGCTTAGATAAAGCAGGACACGTTTCCCAGAAATCCAAAAATGGAAACTGGTGGAGGTAGAGAGAATCCCTCTACCTGAGAATCCCTGCAATACTGATATTTGTAAAATGTCAAGGAATTGCTTTTAACAGTATAAGTCTAGCTTTTTAAAGCAATAAGTCCCAAGAAGCCATGGTTTACAGTGAATTTATAACAGCTAAGGGGCGTTGTTAGGTACGATGCGAAGCGGAGTTATAAATTCACTGTAAACCACAGCTTCACGGGGCTTATTGCTTTTATAAAACGGTTATTCCATATGTAGCAAAGTTTCACAAAATAAAACAAAGCAAATAAAATGTAATAATATTAATAAAAACATTATACTTCCACCAAACAATGTAGTTCCTCAGAAACGGTTGTGGTTGAAACCACAGACATATATAGATGCCCTATTCGACCGCTCCAGGCACGTAGATGCGGCTGCCATCTTGGAACGGTCAACTTGACGTCGTTCACCATACTGTAGGTTCGCACAGAACCGTTGGGTTCGCAGACCATCGGCTGTGCAGGATTGTGTCATCTTTCGAATATTCAGTGATTACTATGGTGAATGACGTCAAGTTGACCACTACAATATGGTGGACGGCTTACGTATAGCAGCCCATAGAAACAGTCGGTAATGAGGCATCTACATATATATATCTATGGTTGCAACAAAGTGGTTGCCGAGCAATACACAGACGTAAACAAAGGTGTACGTTTGTAGAGTAATTTACAACAGCTTTGAATGCAGCTCAACCAATCAGAATCAAGGACCGGAACTGTCCATTTTATAATTAATGGTTTTAAATGCTTTTAATTTTTTTTTTTTCTTCTCTGTACACTCTTAAATATAAAAGTTCTTTACTGGCATCCATGCAACCTATCCATTCATCGAAAGGTTCTTCATTGTGGAAGAATGTTCTTTATATTTTTAAAATGTTTTTCACACTAAGAAAAAAAAGGTTATTTTAAGAACTATTCACTGAATGGTTCTTTGAAGAACCAAAAATGGTTCTTCTATGGCATTGCTGCAAAAACCAAGCGAAAAGACAATGTAGTCGCTATATGTTTTTTGGAGTTCCAAAGTACTTACCGGGTATTTTAAAACCCCAGTGCAGGTGGTTTTTTTCTCCAAAGAAGGTTATTCTGTGGCATCAAGCCTTTACTTTCCATGTCTACAAACATAAACACCTTCATAAGCACTTTAATCAGGTTCTCCTGATGCTCATTAACAGCTGATTTCATTGCTACAGCCCTAAGTTCTTCCATAGTGTTTAGAGCTTCAACAGTTTACAAATCAGTATGTCGCTCTAGGGGACGTCACCGTTGGTACCGGAGCACAAGTGCAACAGCCAGATTCTCATTGACATCTAAACAAATCAAACTTTAAACAGAAGCAAATTAATGAACTATGATCAAACTCTACTGTTCGTATTGAATGTCAAATAAACTAAATATTTGAGGATATGAAAACCATGTAATCAAATCGAAATTTAAACGCTGGGGTTCCATAAATGACCATTAAATGCAGATGTTTTTCCATCCATTATGATGAGCCACACGGCATTGCACAGAAACATGTGTTGGTTTATTGCAATGGACACCCTTCTCGATTTAGTTAAACACTACAAGTGTTTCAGGATGCAAACCATCTTGTTCTTAACTCTGTGTTCCTCCAAAAAAAATCTACCGATTATCTAATCTACCAAATTCAACAACTCTTAATGATGATAGTAATTCATAAAACTGTTTTTTTTTTTTTTTGCATCTGCCATTAGGCTGATGAGGAAGTCCACTGGGATTAAGTTTAGGAACATCCCATCTCTCTTTCCAGCCGTCTTGATGCCGTTTATCTTTCATTCCCTACAAGAGCAAGTTTGTCTTTCACAACAGCCTCCATCCCGAGGGTCTTTACGTCCACATGCAGCACTGTCTAATGCATTTGCCTGTTCATCAAGCATAAACTAATGTGTATTGGCTTACCACTTTTCACATGATTAACTCCCATGTACAGGGAGGAATGTGGTCCCTTGGAGAGCAACAGGGTGTTTTTAACTCCCTGGGATGAGCCAGTGCCGTAGACACACCGAGCTGAGAAAAAGTGAGTGAGCGCAACATTTTATTGATAACAGGTGGTCATGCATGCCGAGACGTTAACGATAACCAGCTGTGAGGCCGGTCTTGCGCCAAGCCCCCAGTCAGAGGACCAGAGAGTGTTTGGCCAGCTCTTACCTGACCTGATCTATTAGCTCATCAGTTCTGCTTTTATTGTTTTCTGGGGTCAGACGCAGCTGACTAAATCTTGACACAGCGAGCATCATTACTCCGTGGTAGAGAATCGTTGAGCCGCATATGTGTCAGGCAGCATATCCTATAAAAATAGTGTTAGAAACAATATGTTCGTTCGTTTTGGTCCTCTGCTCAAGAGTCCTTCACATGTCATGCCAAATGGATCTCCCCTCCAATCTCTGGTCTGATAAAGATGGGGTGCATTAAGAGAGAAAAGGTTTGTACCCTCTAAAGCAAAGCCAGACATCTGCAGACTCAGTGAAGACTGTGAGCAAAGAGCTGAAAAGCTCTTCTAAAAAGACCAAAGGTTACTTCAAAGTTTAATTCAGTGTGTTACTTGCCTTTTACTTGTAATTATTTGTGAAATTTATTAGGAAGTGGAAGACTAATAGCTTTTATCAGCATTCTGCACTTTAAAAAACAACTGAAAAAAATTAAAGATGAAGGTTTGTAGATTACTAAAGCAGATTGTATTATTTTCTGGTTGAACTAGGATCTAGAATTGGATTTTTTTTTATTCACATATAGGTATTTATTTAATAAATGTGTTGGTATGCATGTTTTACTACACAACATGCAAGTGTAAGTTTTTGTTGCTTTAGAAATTTTATTTGCATCTTGACGCTTCCATTCAACATTTTTATGCAATTTCCCAAAATTTGCATAAAAATGCATGGAAGAAAACCTATATTGTTTATAACATCCTCTACCATGTGAGCTTAAGAAACATACTATATGACACTGTTTCAAACTGAACAGAAACACACGATCGCATCTATTCTCTTTACATGATCTCCTGTGCCCAGATGAGATATGGTGGGAACGGACAATCCAAAGCAGATGCGATGAGAAGCGAGACCACATGGCCAAGATCTGATATCAGGAAGACATGCTTCTGGCTCAACACTGTAAATGCACTGAACTTGAAGGTGAGGTGAAATAAGATGCCCTCCAAATTTACCAGCAGCTGCTTGAAAGTTCCACATTCTGCATTGAGCCATGTTGAAAATGGCAAACGACACATCAGATAAGTGTATCTCCATTGCTCTCTTTCATCATGAGGTTAGAATCAATGCCATAACGATGTTATCAGTAAAATGTAATCCATATAGAATGCTATAATAAATGCTCCATCGCATTAGGCCACTAATTGTGGTCTCAAGTCAGAAACACTGCCAAGAGCAACAAGAAAATGAGTTTGGAGGAGAATGAGGGGGACGAAATGAGATGCCCCCTGCCCTCATATCACTGTCATGCTCGTCATGTTCGCCCATATCAACAGCTCTGCTGAATGGATTGGTGAAGAACACCTGATGTTCTGCTCTCCACACATACTCTCGTTCTGTCACTCACGTTAATGAATAAGAGCCCCCATGGCTCACCCCACTTTCATGGCAGTGGAGTGGAGGAGGAGCAGGACCCCTGAGGGGTAATTGTCAAGGGTACAGTGCACACACACATAGAGAGGTATCATTTGTGATAATAATTTCTCAGTATGTTTATTTTTACAGCTCTCCCATTGAAAGTGACAAGTATCAGTGCTCAAGCAGATGAATGGTGTCTTCTTCACAAGCATGCAAGTGCACTGCAAAAAACTAAAGAAAAAAAAATGTGTATATACACTATATGGACAAAAGTATTGGGACACCTAACCATTACCAACGGGGACATTGCATTCTAAATACATAGACATTAATATGAGTTTGTAGCTACAAGAGGTTCCACTCTTCTATGAAGACTTTTGACAACATTTTGGGGTGTCTCTGTAGGAATGTTTTGCCCATTCATCCAGTAGAGCATTTGTGAGGTCAGACACAAGAGAGCAATTGTGAGGTCAGATGCTGGATGAGAAGGCCTGACTCGCAATCTTCACTCCTATTCATCCCAAAGGTGTTGGATGGGGTTGAGGTCAGGGCAGTCAAGTTCTTCCACACCAATGTCTTTATGGACCTTGCTTTGTGCACTGGGGCACAGTAATGCTGGAATCGGAAAGGGCCTTCCCCAAACAGTTCTCACAAAGTTGGAAGCATAGCATTGTCTAAAATGGCTTGGTATGGTGAAGTATTAAGATTTCCCTTCACTGGATATAAGAGGCCCAGCCAAACCCCTGAAAAAAGCTCCATACCATCAGCTTTCCTCCACCAAACATTACAGTTGGCACAATGCAGTCAAGTAGGTGATGTTCTCCTGGCATCTGCCAAACCCAGACTCGGCCATCAGACTGCAAATCAGAGAAGTGTTATTCGTCACTCCATAGAACAGGTTTCCACTGCTGCTCCTAGTCCAGTGGCGGTGTGCTTTACACCACTCCATCTGACGCTTGGCATTTTGTTGTTTGGAATTCTTCAGCTGTGGAATCAGCCGAGTGTTGGCGACTTTACGCACCATGCGCCTCAGCACTCGGTGACCCTGCTTTGTGACTTTATGTGGTATTCTGCTTCGTGGCTGAGTTGCTTCAGTTTCTAAACACTTCCACTTTCTAATAACACCACTTGCAGTTAGGGTTAGGCTTATTACAGAGGTGGCATCCTATCATAGCACCACAGAATGACCCATTTTTTTTCACAAATGTTTGGAAACGGTTTGCAGACTGCATGGCTAGGTGCTTGATTTTATACATCTATGACAATGGGTCTGATTGAAACACCGGAATTCAGTAATTAAAAGGTGTGTCCGAATACTATTGTCCATACACAACCTAAAAAAATGTCTACAGACAACAGCATTTGGCCTGTTGGTTAACTTTAAAGTTACCCAATATATTTTGACCTTAAAGTTTTATCTGCTGATCTCTGTAGCAAAAGGTGAAATGTGGTCCTCTGATCACCATTACGAATCCAGTGAAAGCGAAACTATGGAACAGGGCCCGTATTTACACCCACCCATAATTGTCCACTTCTCCATCCAAACCACAGGCATTTCACTGATGGATGGAAAGATGGGTGAATAATTGAATATATTATTCACCTAAGCAGAATTTTATTCAGTGTGAGCAGCATTTGGGTTTTTCACTGCTTTGGGCACACGCAAAGTACTCTTGGCATAAACACAAGTCAAGATACCACACTGTAAATGCCTGAGCCTGTTTACTCGGTGCAGTAAACGCTTTGAGGGCAATTAAATGTCCCACTCCCTAATCTCCAGTGGGAAATGAAAATGTCTGTGGTCTATTGGGTCACTGACCTGTCAGTCTGTGAGATTGACAGACAGTGCTCGCAGTGAGACAGGGAGGTAATTATGGGGCGGTCAGTCTGATTAATGAACTTTGACCATTCAGGTCAGTGTAAATGACAGTTATGAGAAATATTAACTCTTACAGACATCATAAAAAGGCCCCATTTCAACTAATTGGATACTTTTGGCAACATTTAGCGAAAGCCTTTCCACAATTGGTTCTGTCAAAGGTGGTAGGAAGGTCTGTAATTCTTAACCTGTTGACCAGCGCTGACCAGTTTTCTGCTTCAAAACCTAGACAGCTGCATATCTGTATTCCTTCTATTGCACCTTCATTTTAGCAAAACTCGAAGGCAGTATCACATGAATCCTTCTTAGAGAACAAAATCCCATAATGCAATGGATCCAAGAAATCCAAGAATTGAGACAAATGTTGATTATAGATACTGTATGCATTTAACACTGAAAAGTATTGAGAAAAAGTTCAACTGAATTTAAAATTATTATGTAAAAATAATATTTTATCCAATACTTCATTTTATTAGAGTATTAGAGTGTCCTGCTGTTAACTCAGCAACATGTTAAAATTGGACTCTGCAGAAATTATATTCAGTATGTTTGACTCGTTTTATATCTAAACATTTTTCAAATGTTCAAAATACTAAGTAAATCATTTTTGGGGTGTGCTCAGTATTTTTGTCCAGTACAAATATCTAAGCATTATTGAATTAAGAAATATTTACATGAAAAGTAAATTGACAAGATATTACGGCTTGCTTTTTAAAAAGTTTATAAATAAATAAACTTAAAAAAATATCAAATCTGCCAATGAAGTAAGAAAATTAACTCATTCAACCAGAAAACAAGTTCATTTATCTTACTACACTGGCAGATTTTCTCACTTAAAGGGGCCATATGACGTTGCCAAAAAGAACATTATTTTTGTGTATTTGGTGTAATGCAATGTGTTTATATGGTTTAAGGTTCAAAAAACACATTATTTTCCACATACTGTACATTATTGCTGCTCCTCTATGCCCCGCCTTTCTGAAACACGTCGATTTTTACAAAGCTCATCGTTCTGAGAAGCGAGGCGTGCTCTGATTGGCCAGCTATCCAGTGCGTTGTGATTGGACGAATACCTCGAACGTGAGACGGAAATGTTACGCCCCTCACCGTATTGTGATGCCGTGTCCCGGCATGACGACACAAAAACAATAAAACCCATTACAAACGAGGCATTTGTTGCATCCAGTGGGGACATAATTACTGATTATAATGACTTATACTGTCTTTTTACGCGCCGCGTTGCATCGCGCCGTGTAAACATTACCATGTCTGCATTTGTGATCGGAGAAATGACAAACAACAAGCACTACTCTACACTGCTCAAAACTTGCGTTTGAATAGTCAGTGGCAAATTCTTTAAATAAGAAAACGTACTTACAGGCTGTGAGTCAGAAGCGCCAGACTGTCCTTGCAAAGTTAGCATTGCCCCACTTTATAGAAATAGCCTTCGTGCATAGCTGACAGGCTACTCCCAGGTTCAGGAAATAGTCCTCCATAAAATGCGCTGCACACACTCTAATATTTGAGTTGAACTGTTCTGGAACAGTGTTGTAAACACAACTTAACCACTGATTTCTAGTTGTGTCCTCTTTTGGAAGCCCCAAAAAAAGTAGTTTCGCTTTCACAATGAAACACAGGACAGGACTTTATCTCCAGGACATGGCGCCAGCAGCAGCAACAATACTACAGCGAGAATAATAATTCCGCCTTCTTTCTTTGCATATACATTTGGGAGGTGTTTTGCAAATTTTCCCACATTGTGATGTAGACATATGGGTGCGTGTCTGAATGAGCCGTTTTAGGAAGGTGTGGTTGAGTCTTAACTTTTATAAAGAATATCTCTTTGGTTTTGAGACTTTAGTCTTTGCAACTTCAGGGATCTTAACAGCTTGTAACACTCCAAAGAGAAAGGAAAACTTGAAATCGCATCATATGACCCCTTTAAATTTGATCTTTTTTTTCCCCCTCCAGATAACAACACTTAATAGCTTAGTGTGTTTGCTTCTCAAGTAAATGTATCTTAATTTAATATTAACTTAATTTTTTATTTTTATTTTTTTTAATTAATTGTCAATAGATTCCTAGTGACAAAAAGCAACTTAAACCAGTTTCAAACTGATTTAGCTGGTTTAAGATCTTTGAGTCTCTCCATACTGGTGCTTGACTGGTTTATGGTTGTGTGGTCCCAATGGTCTCCAAGCGCCCAGCTAAAACCGGCCAGCCGGATGACCAACTGAGACCAGATTAGACTGTTTTTTCAAAAGATGTTCATTTTCAGTTAGGATGCTGTCTATGTAGGGAGTAGACAGCTAGACAGCTCAGTAGGTTTTAGAACAGAGCTAAAGAGTGTTTTCAGTGTGTCACAATCATTGGATGGTTACCACCATTATTTCCGTTCAATTATGAGAGGAATTGTCCTTGTCAGTCTGCTAATCGTTAGACTTCTGTATAAACGTTCTTTTTCATTTGTGGTTACAACCACTTGCTGGGCAAAATCTATTTTTCTTGCTTTTCCAACAGCTTCAATGCCTTTGTGGACACAAAACTGTCTTTCCTTGATTTTGCTACAACAATAAGTCCATTGCTGGTTCTTGCAGTATGATAAATTTTCCTTCCAGGTTCATTTGTCTTAAACCGACCTTCCCCACCCTGTCCCCCTTCATTTTCTGAATTTCATGACTCCTGGGACGACATACATTGAATGCCCGTGAGCTGATTAATAAAGCAGAGGGCTGATGGGAAATGAACCGCAAACTTACTCAAACAGCAATAAAACAAGTCAGGATTCACAAATCTGCATTAAGAAGGCCCTGTGCTATTTGCTCCCCCTCCTTCCTTCTTTCACGCTGATTTATAAAACAGGACTGGCTGTAATTGACTCCCCCTCAGATCCTAATATAAAGTTATAATCTGACTCGGGCCTGCGAGCCAGGTCTCCGCCACACGTTTAAAAGCAAATAGAGCAAACTGCATGGAGCACAGAAACACAGCCATGAATGATGTCTCTGTTAATGTTGGCTAAATTAAGAGGCAAGGGTTGATTTAGGCCATCTCACTCCTCTCTCTCTATCTTTTTCTCGCCTTCTCTATTTCTTTTTAGGGTTGCATCTACAAGCTCTTGTACTCTATCAGATGCATAAAACTTAAAAAATTATATTTAACCTAATTAAAATTATTATTAAATTAAAACTAAAACTAGAATTATTAATGAACTTAAGTTTAATGTCATATAAAAATGACAAAAACATAACAAAATTACTAACATTTAAAGTGAAAACTGAAAATATACAAAATGTACTCTACCAAAAATGTACTGTTGTGCATTTTTTTATTATTTTTTTCTAATTCCCAAAACGTCCTTTATTTAAATAAAAATAAAAATGCCCAGATTTTCAGTGTGGTCACAAACCTTTTGGATCCCACTGTGGTTAAACCAGATTAGTTTCATTGGGCAATTCATTATTTAGAGTAGAAGTTCATATCAAGTACTTATCATACAAGAATAAATGTTTTTTATAGTGGTTTGGCATGTGTATTGAGCTGATATTCATTATTTGATTGTGTTAATGTTATTCAGGACTTTAGATGTTGCTTTTTTGGTTTACAAAAGCTACAAAGCTCTTTATTTTCATGCTCATTATTGCAAGAACTGTACCCATGATGAACCAGGGACCAGCAAACTACAGACCCTGACAGTAAAGAGATCTTTAAAAGTAATTTAGCTGAGACTGATGGCATCCTTCAGAGCCAAAGTCAGCTGGGTCATTAACTTAATGGCTTCACTTCAGTGTAGTTAATCTCCCAGATTTCATAATACTAACAGTTCTGTGCCAAATACTGCAACTCACACTATTATACAAGAAGGTATTATGGAGGTAAAGTAGTGATACACGTTTCACTCAAATTGTGCTGAAAATATAATTTGTGCTGAAAGAATATTTTAAAATTGAAAAGACTTTATCAAAAGTGGCCAAACAGTCAAACTGGCAGCAATGGAACGAATTCTGCATCTCAGTTCAAAACTAAATTATATCCTTAATAAGTCAAAGTCAAGTAAATCACACGTTAAACTGTGAAGAACTATGTGTGCAGATACAGAAACCAAATAGGCTGAGATTGGCTTTCAAAGGTCATGTTAATGCTCTAAACATTATGTGAATCGAATGCTATATGAGGATATTGAAGGAGTTCATCTGAAAGTTCCCGCTCATTTGGCCCAAAGGACTGTCTAGTGTCGAGTTGATATGTGTTTTACAATTCACAGGGCATTTGATAGGTATGTGTCTTTGAGCAGCGCCCAGACGCTGGGATCCACGCATAGCTGGTCTATGGCTTGGCAGCTCTTGCAAAACGTTTTATTTTCATAACCAAGGTTGTAATTCATTTGATACTGAAAAATATTTCTTTATTACAGTAGAAGCGGGGAAGAAATCAGTGTCAGTATAAATAAAGTGATTTGTACTGTCATAAAAAACTGTGATTTCTATGATCAACTAAATTAATTTGGTGCATTATTTTCATTATGTACTGTATGATAACAGCAGTTGTTTTGACTTACCAGTTGAGTTCAGCAATGCAAAAAGAAGAAACCCACATACCGTAGTTGATTTTGATAAGGTGCATGAGCGTTAAAGGATAACCAATTTTTGTTACAGCAGTCAGTTTGCGACCCATGAAACTTCGCCACCACCGTGGCAGCAGGCATACCAGAACATGTATCTCTGCTTACGTAAACAGACGCAAAAATCCTGAGAAAAAAAAAAGAGGGAGCGAAAAAAGGTAACATGTTGAAAAGTGCAAATCAAACACTTACCAGCATTTAAAGCAGTTCACTGTGAAGAAGCTTTGGACAGATCGCTAACACCTGTGTTAGCTTATGACATATTTTGTTCAGGCATACAGTCAGCTATATGGCACTTAACATGTTCACTCACATTTGCCTTAGAAAATGTAGTTTCAGAAAAAATGCAGTTCAGAAAAGTTCATTTTCATCCATTAGCAGTTGAATGAACAGTTAACTAAACAAAATCTGTTCTCAACTACTTGTCACTGTAAACTGGGCAAAGTTATCCACCTTCTTTTGCAAGGCTAAAACAACAACAACAACAACTGCAAAAAAATCTGTGAATGTGCAAGACTTTTATTAACTGCTGTGGGTAAATAATACACAAAGTGCAGTAAATTATAGTGTTTTGTTTGTGTATTCCATTAATGCTTTTATATATTTTTACCATTACGCTAAGTTTTTCAGCCTTGAGGTTATAAAAAAGGGTGTGTCAAAGAAGTTCAACTTTTAAAAATATGTCTCAAGATCCTGCGACGTGCGTGTTTTTTTCACTCTGCTGCGCCTCGTGTTTTTAAATGCAAAAAATGTGTTCTTTGTGAACGGTGTTCATTTGTGACTTTTAAAATTGTTAAATTTTCCACGGCCAGCGCAGCACCCTGCTATAACAGAAATAAGGTCTAGTAGACGGAGGGATTGCAGTGTTAAACAGAGATTGTGATGAAACTTTTTAACACAGAGATTTGTTGTAAGTTCATTCAAATTCATATATATAAAAAAAAAAAAACGATCATGTGATTGAGAAATTCCAGTTGTCATAAAGATTCTATATAGTTTTACACTGCATATTGCGTAATTGCAACTTTTTAATCTCACAATTAACTCTTTGCAGGGAGTTAGATTGACAGATGATCAGACCAATCTTAACACTGAATCTGACATTTTTTTTCTGACAAACAAACCAGACAGGAGAGTAGATTAGTTCACCCAATTAAGATATTTTTGATGAAATCTGAGAGCTTTCTGACCCTGCATAGACAGCAACGCAACTTCCACATTCAAGGCCCATAAAGGTAATAAGGACATTATTAAAGGGGTCATATGTGTTAAAAGCTGTTTGTGCATAGATAAGATCCCTAAAGTTAAAAAGATTAAAGTCTCAAAACCAAAGAGATATTCTTTATAAAAGTTAAGACTCTGCCACGCCCCCTAAAACGCCTCATTCAAACACGCCCCCACATGTCTACGTCACGGTGTGGGGAGATTTGCAAAACACCGCCAAAATGTATACACAAAGAAATAGGGCAGAACTATTATTCTTGCTGTGGTATTGTTGCTGCCGCCGGCGCCATGTCCTGGAGATGCTGTATGTTTCGTGGTGAAAGCAAAAGTACTTTGTTTGGGCTTCCAAAAGAGGACACAACTAGAAATCAGTGGTTAAGTTGTATTTACAACACTGTTCCAGAACAGTTCAACCCAAATATTAGAGTGTGTGCAGCGCATGTTATGGAGGACTATTTCCTGAACCTGGAAGAGTAGCCTACAATGCTGGCTTGCACAAAGGCTGTTTCTATAAAGTGGGGCAATTCCAACTTTGCAAGGACAATCTGGCGCTTCTGACTCATAGCCTGTAAGTATGTTTCTGCCACTGACGATTCAAACACAAGTTTTGAGCAGTGTAGAGTAGTGCTTGTTGTTCGTCATTTCTCCGATCACAAATGCAGACATGGTAATGTTTACGTGGCGCGATGCAACACGACGCAGTAATTAATAATCAGTAATTATGTCCCCACTGGATGCAACAAATGCCTCGTTTATAATGGGTTTTATTGTTTTTGTGTCGTCGCGCCGGGACACAGCATCACAATACGGTGAGGGGCGTAACATTTCCGTCTCACGCTTGAGGTATTCGGCCAATCACAACGCACTGGATAGCTGGCCAATCAGAGCACGCCTCGCTTATCAGAACGATGAGCTTTGTAAAAATTGGCACGTTTCAGAAAGGCGGGGCATAGAGGAGCAACAATAATGTACAGTATGTGGAAAATAATGTGTTTTTTGAACCTTAAACCGCATAAACACATTGCATTACATAAAATACACAAAATAATGTTCTTTTTAGCAATGTCATATGACCCCTTTAAAATAGTCCATGTGACATCAGTGGTTCAACCGTAATATTATGAAGCTACGAGAATACTTTTTGTGCACAAAGAAAACAAAAAATAACAACTTTATTCAACAATTTCTTCTCTTCCATGTCAGTCTTCGCCGCACTTCGGAAAGTGCCATGGTGCATGCGTATGATGCTGATGATGCAGGAGCTGGCATTGTGACCTAGAAGCCAGATTGAGTTGCAGCTTGTTTACAATCAGAAGAAGAGCATGCTATACGTAAAGCCTTACTTATTCGAACCAGAATATGCAGACGATGAATAAAGACAGATGGATTCACTCTCGTGAATGCACTGTGAAGACGGACACAGAAGAGAAGAAATTGTTGAATAAAGTTATTTTTGTTTTCTTTGCACATATAAAGTATACCGGTAGCTTTAAAATTAAGGTTGAACTACTGATGTCACTAATGATGTCCTTACTACCTTTCTGGATCTTGAATGTGTCAGTTGCGTTGCTGTGTATGGAGGGTCAGAAAGCTCTCAGATTTCATCAAAAAATATCTTAATTTGTGTTCTGAAGATGAACAAAGGTCTTATGGGTTTGGAACGACATGAGGAATTAATGACAGAATTTTCGTTTTTAGATGAACTATCCCTTTAACATCAGTGGACTTGAACTTGGAAAATGGTGTGTAGTCTATTGACGTCTTTCTGCAGTTGAAACACTTCTGATGTTCATTCATGTTTGTTTCATGTTATAACTAGTAAAGAGGAAGAGATGATCAGTTCACATGCCGCTTGAACTGAGGCACTACAGAGATCTGTCTTGACACATTAAAGAGCCACAAAATGGTATTTATTGTTTGAATTTCTTTTAAAAAAATGACCAAATTTGAAAGCTGAGACTTTAAAGTAACCTGCTCCGTCTTGTCTGTTGGTGCGTTGTCAGTTTCCTCTTTGCTCCACAATGTATTTTTCCAACAAGTTCTCACTCCCAACTCGTCACATATTGACACTTGGTCAGGACTCTTTGGCGCCACTTTTTGATGCACAGGGTACCCCTTTAGCATCATTTTTCGACGTGCAGGGTCCTCCATTGCTTTAAAAAAGAAATCCTTGGCGTCAATATGCCGACGCGAAAGGTACTGGGAATTTTATCTTCGTGATTAAATTATATATATTAGGTAATAAAATTGCCATTATTGCATATATGTTGGGGTGTGATTTTTCAATGTAAACAGCCACAACAGTTTTATTTATATTACATCATTTACACATTTATGAGCACCTAACCCAACACCTGCCCCTAAACCTACCATTTGTCAATAAAACACAAGATATAACAGCCAGATACAACTACCGCCATAATTTATTCAAAAAGTATTAATATTCCAAATCTTCCGAGGCAAAACGATTGATTTGTGAGAGGAATAGACGCGGTCTCCGTCTGCCATAAAGCTCATCCTGTGCTGCAGTCTGTGGTAGGGCTGGGGTTAGGTGCTCCAATGAAAGTATAAATTTATATAAAATTATTTCTATTTTTTACAAATGCATGCAAACTATTAAATTAAGATAAACAACAAAGGAAGACCTGCACGTTGAAAAATGAGGTTAAAGGGGTACCTTGAGCATCAAAAAGCGACCCCAAGTGGTCCTGACCAAGCTTCAATATGTGACGAGTTGTAGTGAGAAAGTGTTTTTTCACTGTGTGAGAACCATAGACTATATAAAAACAGGTGAGAACATGATGTGTGGCTTCAGAGTGCCATGGCTTGTTGGACATAGCAACTGTAACGCAAAGGGGGCGGATCTTGGCGAAAGGTCAATCCAGACTTTTTTCTAGCAATTGAGAAAAAACATCAGAATTGCAAGATGTAAATTCGCAATTCTGAGAAAAAAGGTCAGAATTATGACATAAAAAATTTAAATTACCTTTTTTATTTCATGGTGGAAACAAAGAATTGTGAGATGTAAACTATATAAATTGTGGGATATAGACTCATAATGGAGATGTAAACACAGAATTGCAAGTTAACATCTTGTACTTTTTTTATTTCTGTCATTCAGAATTGCGAGTTTATACTCACAATTCTGAGTTTATGTTGCCGTTCTGAGTTCAATTCTCGTAAGTTGCTCAGAATTTCGAATCCAACTCATAATTGCGAGAAAATGTCACTTTGCGTACAGGCAGGAGCGCCGCTGGGTAGTCTCCTATAATAGTTATTTTTTACCTTGTTTCTTGCTAAAGTCCTTTACACTGCGTTCCAAATTATTATGCAAGTGATATATCAGTAGGAATTCGGTACAATAAAGAGTCAGATTTTTGTTTGTGTTGTTTTTCACATCTTTTTAGTTAACTGGTATCAACCTCAGACAGGTTTGTTCAACAGTTTGCCAGTTCTTCTTAGGTAAATGGAAACCCTACTTAAAGAGGTTGTTCCACATTATTAAGCAAGTCACAGTTCTCATGAAATATGGTGAGGAAGAAAGATCTTTCTGAAGATGAAAAGTATGAAACAATGCAATGTCTTGCAAAAGGCATCAACACAAACAATATTTTGCAAAAAGCAAATGGAAATTATTTAACTGTCAAAAGATTTGTGAGTGACTTAGAGCACAAAAGATCTTGGTCAGATAAAGATTTATTAAGGAAAGTTTTTGTCAAACAAATGAACTGTATTGTAATACCAGCTGTAAAAAATCCACTGCTGGGTAGCAAACAGGTGTTTGAAGCTACTGGAGTCTCAAGATCCTCTTCATGCAGACTGGCAGTTGTGCGTAAAGCTGCGTTTCAGTCACTGCTAACCAAACGTCACAAAGAGAAACCTGCACGGTGGCTGCACTGCACTGTTGAACAAACCTGTCTGAGATTGATACCAGTTAACTAAAAAAATGTGAAAAACAACACAAACAAATATCTGACTCTTTATTGTACCAAAATCCTACTGATATATCACTTGCATAATAATTTGGAACGCAGTGTATATGTTTCACTCAGAAACCTTCTCATCTGTGTGATCTTTTACAGCCCTATGTGCCCTGTGGTGCATCTCTTGGTTTAGGCCATATCCACTACCCACTTTGCTGCCAGAGGCATCCGGTGCTGTGGCCAAGCGCACCCCTGAGCCATACACTGGAGAATATGCAAGCGTCTCCTTCAATTAGTCCTGTTTTGTCTTAACACTGCTCCCAGCGTCGGCAAACCCACCACTCCCAGGGGACCCAGTGGTGATATTTTCAGTGTCAATAAACCTTTACAGCGGACTGGCAAAGAAGCTGCCCCTAATGGACATCAGTCATACTGGAGTTTAAAACTGTATGAATCTTTATTCATGGCCACTGGAATTTATTATCAGTTGCAATCTTTTAACAAGAGTGAATTTTAATGAACTCATGTAACCCATTATCATCATTCAGTGTTTTTATTATGTTTTTCAGCAATTATAAGAGTTAAAATATAAGAAAAGCGTAAGCAGAAAGTAGTTTGTAATATCATAATATCATTATTTGCTAATACTTTTATTTTTCCACTTTGAAGTGTAAATTTTTATGCAAAATAAATCATAAATAATAATAATAACACAAAATTAATAAAACTAAAAATGCTAAATATAAAAATGGAAAGTAATTCAAAATACTAATAAAAACTACAATAGTATTCTTTTAAATATGCTTACAAAAATGTTTGTACAGAGCCCAACACATGATCCATGAGAAAAAAAGATATTTGTGACCACGATTTAACTAAATTAAAATGAGTAAAAAAAAAAAAAAAACAATATTTACAATATACATAATACAATGTAGCCATAATTGACATATACGGAAACAAATTAATCGAACATGACCATGATTTAACTAAAATGAGGGAACAAATTAATAAAATGTGATATATTTGTGTCATATTTGGGGCAGTGCTGTTTTAATATTATTGATATATTATTATAGCTTTTGTTAATAATTTAAATTAGATTTTATTTTTATATATTTTCTGTCTTTGCTTTAATTTTAGTTAAAATTGTAGCAATTTTGTTATGTTTTTGTTGTTTGTGTTGTATATGTCTAGTATATAGTGTAGTATATTTAGTTTAAAATATTTTAGAACTAGATAAAATAAGCTTACTGTTTTTTTTTTCAGTAATTTTTATTTTATTTCAATTAATGAAAATGTTTTTATGGTTTTAGTTTTAGTTAATGATAATAATCTCAGTAAGTGCACCATACTTTTGAATGGCTGTCAGTAGAGAGAGATTTTTCCCACATATGACGTAGTAGAGCATCTACCAGCAGGGGCAACCTGATAAAGCAAAACCTTCACAAAGCCAGGGACAGTCTCTCTGGAGTTAACCTGGAATTAATTTGCTGATGTGAAATCTGGCGTGCTGTTGCAACAGAGCAAACAATCCCATCACATGTTGACCGTGACTTGCATATTATGAACATCTGGACCTTTGTCTGCAGGTCTGTGGTGTGGTGGCACTTAATGATTAGACGTCATTGGGTCAGAAGCCAGTCCTGACCACAGTGTGGTTATTCATTCTTCTGAATTACACCTGTATCCCCAGCGGCCCGTAGAGCCCTGCATTTTGTTTGCACAGCTGGTTTGTGCTGAAAGAGTCCAGGTTAAATAGTGTCTTTAGTTGTCCCTCTAAGATGTGAACCTACAACCACATGCTTCGTTTTAGATGGTGGCACAGTGGTTGCAGGTTCGAATACAGCCTGATCTCTACATCATATTGGCAAAAAGGTGGTTTACAGTACATTGTAGGTATGCACTTCATCAGTATGCACACTGCAATTAAAGATATTTTTATTTTGATCTTTTTTTTTTTTTTTTTTTTTTTAGAATATCTAAAAATCCTTAAACAAGATATATTTGTTTGATATTAAGACAGGTTTTCAAACAGCTCTTGCAAAAATAAATAAATATAAATTCTTACACAGCATTTTTGTGGGGTATAAAAATAATTAAGAATCAATATGAGTTATAATTAATTTTTCTTACCCCATAGGCAGATTTGAATACTCATTTTTAATGCATTATTCAAAAAACAAGATTTTATATATCTTATCTTTGCTTCTCTAGTAAATGTACATGCCAGATATCACTCACTTTAAGTTAAAAACAAATGAAAAGATCTTCCAGTCAAGTAAGACAAAATATTAAAGATGCAATCTCTAAAAATGAGTCTTAATATCTTATGCAGTGTTGATTTCTAGTAAATGTATCTTATTTTGAGAATTTTAGCTTGAAAACAGGTCAAAAATGACATATTATCTTTAACTTTAATGCGAGTACGTCATATTTGACAGAAACGAAGTCATTTTTAACCTTTTTAAAGCATTCTTTACTAAAATAAAAATAAGCTTCTAAAAGGGATTTTCGCAGCGAATGCCATAAAAGAACCATTTTTGTTTTCTCGTAGAACCTTTCTCTGAACAGTTCTCAAAATAACAATTTTGTTCTTAATAAAAAGAACATTTGAATAATCTAAAGAAAGTTTTTCCCAATTTTTATAGAATGTGTAGCTTGAAAACAAGTCAAAAATGATCTTTAAAGTATCTCTCTTTATATTTTGTATTGACATTCTCAGAGACTGATTATTGTAAATCGTTGTGTCTGCCTTGTAAACAGATCAACTTGTTTTGGGTGGGTTGGATGGGTGGTAATTCATTTGACTAATTTTGGGTTTAGTGGCTCTTCCAGCACATGAGACGAGCAGAGGACTCTCATTAGATGAGCGTTAACACCATTCGATGGCTTGATCCCTCATGTATCACATTAGTGCTGAGGTCAGATGATGGTGTGGAGGTATGTATAACTGCTGGTATTACTTCACATTCCTTGCGGACAATTCAAGAATGCTAGTGTTGTTTATCACATTCTTGGTACATATCGACTAGTAACATAATACGTTATTCCACGCGTAGGCAACTTGACAATCCGCAAGCGGCCCCAGACTGAAAATTAGGAGGGTCAGGGTCCAAATTACACTTGGAGAGAAAAGAAAAATGGTTGATTTGTTTCCCGAAATATATATTTTTCTTTCTCTCTCGCTCAGCTTCACACAAAGTACTCAAGACTCAGTGTTTCAGACCTGCGTTAAAAGGTATTATTGATTCTAACTAAACCAATGTCCACGTCCCCTAAACATAAATATCGCATGTTGGCTGGGACGCTTACGCCGCTCGGCACTCCTAAGTACCATCTGGCCGCTGCCAAAACAAACAGTAGTAATGAGTACTAGGTCGTGGCTGAGAGGCCGGTCTAAAAGTCGGGGACTTGCCAGCATGCTCACACTGAGGGGCTGTCATAAGCCAAATTAAAAGGCTGACTGTTTCTACCCCTCATGCTGCTGAAGATGCTGGGAGTCGACGTGGGGGAACGGGGGGAGGCGTCGTGTTCAACAAGCAGATGTTGTATTTGAAAATCAGCTCTGGGAAATGAAACCGAGGAAATAACAAGTGAGGATTTATTGCCAGAAGGTTTGTTTACGTTAAAAGGATGGGTCGTTCACGCCAGCCAAGGCAGTATTTGCATAATACATATAAAATGAGATCCATCTTTGCCACACGCATACCTGTGAAACCTTGCGTTTTAAAAGAAGTATATCGCTCAGGCACTGGACAGGAGGGTCCGCTGCTGACTCACGACCATCGTCGGTGTGGGAAAAACACATATGTAGGAGCGGCATCTGTGCGGGATAGCAGTACGAATGCTCTGTGGCCTTGCTTGGAGAGAACACCAATCTTGGGATATTCTACTTGGTATTGATGTCAAGTCTGGCAGCTTTCACAGTTCTTCATTCTTAAAAATGGTTGAATGCCATAGCAGAACCTTAATATGAAGAATGTTTGAGTAATCTAAAAAACCCTTTTCCACTCTGAAGAACATTTTGTGCAATAGAAATGTTCCATGGATGTTAAAGGTTCTTCACGGAACCAAAGATGCCAATAAAGGACCTTTCGGCCTGTTTTTAGAAGCACAGAGCAGTGGTTTTTACATAAGACCTATATTGCGTTAAATGACATTTGCCTCATCTCTGAGCATTCCCACACAACTAACACTTCAATAAGATTAAGGCTAATCAAGTGATACGGGGGCAGTTCTAGACCCTTTTTAGATGGGCTTCAGCTCCCCTATTTGTCATCTCAGCCCCCCTAAAACTATAATCTGAACGATCTGGCCAGTGCTGCTTCCTCAAGAAAGTTTATCATTCTCACTCGTTTATCGATCTCAATGTGGTACTCACACGCTGTGATAGATCGTTAATGTGCGTGCACACATTTGAATGAAGCGCGCATGCACTGAGAAGCACTGCACGGACAGCACACCAGCCTGGTCTCATGAGAGTGCATTTCAGTGGCACGATTTTCTGTTTCTATTTGGTGTGCTTATGATACGTACCTTCCCCACACCCCTAAAACTAACCATTGCGTCTCATATGCACGCCAAAATCAGTTTCTGAGTATAAATAGCACACCAAATAAAAACAGCAAATTGTGCCATTGAAACACACTTTCATGAGATCATGTCATTCACTTTCGCGTCTTCTTGAGCAAATAAGCAAATACACAAAATATTATGTCACAATGGCTGTCTTGACGAGTATTCAAGTAAACGCAGTCGGTTACCTCTTAAATAAACATAAACAGTTAAGAAAATATTGGATGTGTGACAGTATAACAGATCCATGCATTTCTTATATTAGGCTAATAATGTTAATCAAACAACAAAAGAAAAACATTAGAATCACTCACCAAGTAACTTTAATAGGTTCTGTCTAATTACTTCATACAGTAATACAGTTTTCATAAGCACAGTAAAATACTGTTTATTTAGGTAATTTGTATCGTTGTATCTAAGGCTCTCTCTGAGGGTAGTTAAACTGTCAAAATATACTTTTACATAGAATATTTGATTTAGTATTTTACATTAATGACACCTTTTCCACATAAACAATAAGATGTGATATCAAATATATATATACTGTGTGTGTATGTATATATATATATATATATATATATATATATATATATATATATATATATATATATGTATATATATATATATATATATATATATATATATATATATACATATACATATTGTTTATGTGGAAAAGCTGTCATCAAAAAAAAAGATGACACTTGAGGTCATATTACCACTGTGGTGGCCTTTTTTATGTATTTATTAATATTTTGAATCTTTTATATTTATATTTTTAGTTTACATTTTAATTTTAGTTTTAATCATTCTATGTGATTTTGCCATTTTTATTAGTTTATTATTATTATTATTAGTCTTTGTTTCTTTAATTTAATTTAATTTAAGTAATTTTAGTAGCAACGTAACCTTATTGTAATTCAGTTATCTAATATTTACATTTATATTTCAGCTTCATAATTTATTTAAAATTATTTTTAATTATTTTAGTTAACTACAATAACACTGGTGGTGTGGCAAGATGATTATTAATTATGTGCTGTCAGAAATAAATTAGCAAATGTTCCCATTAGTGTGCATTGATAATATATTGGCTTATATACATGAATGATTCTTTAAATCATAACTTGTTGATAATAGGTGTGCTGTTACTTTACAAGTAATCTGAGATAAAGTTTTGCACAGACAGCCCGCACTCGTTTTCTTTAAAAAACAAACAAAAAAATCTAGTTTGAAAGAGCTTTGTTAATAAAATAATGTCATAAAGCATATTTAAATCAAGAAATTAAATTAAGAAGTCCACAAGAGCTGGGGGCTGTTTCATGAAACAAGTTTACCAACAAGCCAGACTTATTTCAGTTAGTCTGACTTATTTTGAACCAAATCAATTGACAATAAGTCAGACTAACTGAAATAAACCTGGCTTATTTGGTAAACCTGTTTTATGAAACAGGCCCCTGATTGACTTCTTGACTGTTTGTTTAACGTCAGACCGTGAAGCAGATCTGTCTCAAGCATGTCAAACTTCATCTCTTCAAGAAGTCTGAAGGAAAACAGGTTGCTCATTTTGCTTATTAAAACTCTCTAATGAACATTTAACTGGTGTTCACTTGTTCCCAACTTGAACACGGTCCAGTAACAACGTTTCTTTTGTTCCGTCCCGTGAAGAAATGCTCCTGCTCCTGATGTCTCTGAATATCCATGGGCAGGTCAGAAAGGCCCTGATGGTGTCAGTTGAGGTGGACCCAAAAATGCTGAACTATTTTAATGTGGTTTGTGTGTTTATTGCGCGCGATTACAACAACCATTATGCACATCCACAAAAAATGCTGCCACCCTACGGCTAACCCGCAAACTGGTGCGCTCATTTCCATCCTTCACCAGTGTAACAATGCCACTGTTTTTGCTGGATGGATCTGCTGGTCAGACGCACTACAGGTGTGAAAAAAGAGGCCTCAGTTTGCCATTCAGTTTGGGCATCATTCATTCTGGAGGTTATTTTTAGTGCTGAAAAGTTCATTGTGGGGCTACGTTTCTTTGGCAGCCTGTAGAGGTTTTCAAGCCAGCGCTGGATGCTGCTGTGGCTAAGGTCTTATGTGTAAGTGAAAGCAATATGAAATGTTTATTAAAGGCTGCTTCCTTTCCTCTTTATTTTTAACTTGAGTTGTTCATCTGTATTCAAATTGTTGACAGCCGTTGTGGGTGTTCCAGACTTTCCGCATAAAGGTGTCTTTTCTGTTCTGTTCTAGAACTTAAACAGACTTTATACACCTTTTTAAAGTTCAGACACACCTACTGAATCTTTATTATCAATATTACACTCTTTAGATAATAATAAAGTCATCAAAGCTAAGAAATGTATGGACGCATGTAAATAAATAAATGCAAACTTTCTTGTATTTGCGCTTCTTTGTCGGTTCTCTTATTCAGTTAGTACATGCATCTATTCAGTCAATCAACTGATCAATCAATAGTTTAAAACTATATAATATAATTGACAAAGTATTTACAAAATGTTTTTAATTAAAATCAATATTTTAAAACATTTCATTTAATTAAATATTCTTAAAATTTCATATATATATATATATATATATATATATATATATATATATATATATATTAGTTCTGTCAAACGATTAATCGCGATTAATCACATCCAAAATAAAAGTTTTTGTTTACATAATATACGTATGTGTACTGTGTATATTTATTGTATATAAATACACACACATGCATGTATATATTTCAGAGAAATATGTTATTTTTATATATTAAATGTATTTATTTATAATATAAATTATATTAATATAAATTTAGACATGTAAATACATGTAAATATTTTCTATATATATATACAGTATGTGTTTGTATTTATATGTACATAATAAATATACACAATACACACACATATATTTTGCAAACAAAAACTTTTATTTTGGATGCAATTAATCTAATCTAATATATATATATATATATATATATATATATATATATATATATATATATATATATTTATTTAAATTTTATCCAAAGGCTTAGGCAAATACATAAAGTATTTACAATTTTAAAATATAACATTATTTATGTCTTTAAATTTTTTATATATACACACACACACACACACACACAAAATATTAAATAAAAATAAACAAATATTTACAAAAATAACATGTCAAGAAAGTAAAGATTAAAATTTAAAAATAAATGTTTTTTTAATTAAATTATTTATTTATTTATTTACATTTGGTACATTAACCCGCGGTTTCACAGACAAGGCTTAAGCCTAGTCCTAGACTAAAATGTAAGTCTTAGCTGTTTCAACTGAAATAAACTTGCACTGACTGATCTTAAAATATATCAGTGCCTTTGTTTTGTCTCAAGACGCACCACAGTAATGTTTTTTTCTAAGCATGTTTATAAAAATTACTTAAATGTCCCAATTGAACTATGGACTAATCCTGGTTTAGTCTAAGCCCTGTCTGTGAAACCGGGCCTTCATAAGCCTTTACATAAAAAAGTATCAAGTGTGTCCAACTTTTGTAGTGTACAAAAGCTGTAGGCCTACAGTGTTTAGATCACAACAGTTTCAAATTACACCCTTCATGTAGGTCTGTACAAGCTGCTTTCCACTGCTATCTTGACTCATTACCTCTGTAGATGTAATCCCATCATGCATCTGTCTGATGAACTGCGCTCTGGAGTGAAAGAATGTCTCGATAACAGACAAATCACTTTGAGTTACTGCTCCAGTCAATGAGCTGTGCTGGTATTAGGGAAGAACACACGGTCAAGAGCAGTGGGCAAAGCTCCTCTTATGCGTCTGAAAACAATCTGCCGTCACAGGCTCACGGCACCTCCCGACCCACCGCATTCAGTTTGTTCAGGCTGGCTTTCCGCAGACTGTGGCAGTGGCTCATGGGAACTCCCTCGCGCATGCCAGCTTTTCCTAGGCCGCTAAAGGTCGGGTTAAGACTGAGTGGAAAATCTGTCGGAGGGGGTCTGTTGCATTTAGGATCAGTTGTTCTTCCTTGGATATTATTACAGAGCGAGTGCTCTCCGGTGTTGGGGAAGGAATCCAGGAAAACACATCAGAATGTGCCATGATAAATTTCATGTGGCACAGCGGTGCCAAAGGGCATAAACTTGAGGACAGCTATATGAGCGTCTGTAAAAGTACAGCATCATATATGGTCAAACTGAAGTAAACCAATCAATGACACACATGTCTTGATTTGGGGCATTTTACAATTATACGAGTCATAACGACACGATCCAATTCATCCAAATGGGATAGTTTATAGTCTCTTTGACATTTTTATGCCTCATCAGGTCCTGCCAGGTATCGAATTAACCAATATTTACGTAAATGATGATCTGTAGGCCTTCGTCCGAGAGCTTTTAGCAGTTTTTTCCTAGGTGGTCCATTGGTGTCTGACAACCTGACACCTCCACATACAGTTATTTCTGGTGACATATGAGTGTTTTGTCGTCTGATACGTGAGGACAAGCCTGATCTGGGAGAAAAAAATGTCTTAAAAAGAACAAACTGAAAGAAAGAAACTAAAAGAAATACTGGAATACATTTAAATTCCAAAGTGGCAGGGAGGTAAAAACTAGAGCGAAATGTTTTTATTACTAGTTTTATCACTAGCTGGTATGTAATTTTGGTCTCTAGATACTGAAGTAACTCTGTCCAGTTGTTACAGAATAAAAAATAAGGTAATGCACACAAATGCATTGAAATACCATAAATCAAATAGGTTTCAATCTTCAATAGCTGTATATGAGCGACCTCTTGTGTTTACCTTTTGTTTCGCAAGCAACAAATGCTGGAAAAAACTAAAGAAACTATTATTATGTTCGTTTATAGTTTTTATGAATTTGTGCAACGCTACATTGTTTCATATAACTAATAAGAGAGACCGGGGCTAGTTGTCACACATTTTCCAGTGAATATTTGAAATATAAACACAAACCTTGGCTAGAAAAAGCGATTATACAATACTAATACATTTTCAGTGTTATTACACCTAAAAAGGATACAATTTAAAATAAAATAAATTAATTTTACGTTTAACTAAAACCTTTCAGTTCCCGTCGATCTCATCTGAACGCAAAGTTAATAGGAACCTTCTAGCAAAGAAGACTCTCTCTATCCGGGTTTATTTATCTGTGACACTACAAACCTGCTAAACCGTACTAGCTTCATCTTTGTTGATTGTTTTCGTTAGAAATCATAAGGTAAGACAAGGTAGCCTTTTTGTTTCTTGCGTTTGTTTGTATTTCATGTAATATTCAGAGATTAAGTTTGCTATGCGATAATAGATAGTCATTTCTGACAGGGTTTATATGCTATGCTAATAGATAGAAAGCTATGGATTGCTATTTTGAATGAAGTGAATTACACTTATTTCTAAATTAATCAGAAACAATAACGAAAATGAACCTTTCACATAAGGTGTTATTTAATAATCTATACCAACTGTTTTCAAATTAACAAAAACCCACGGAAGGCTAGTTCATGGAAATGAGAAAAACTGTACATTAAAAAAAAAAGAGACTAAAACGGATTAAAATAATAGAAATAAATAAATAAAATGTATATGCATGTGTGTGTGTGTGTGTGTGTGTGTGTGTGTGTGTGTGTGTGTGTATATATATATATATATATATATATATATATATATATATACATGTACAATGCTAAAACGAGTACTTTTTCTAAACTATTTAAAAAAAATGACATTTATGATATTAGTTTTTCACAGTATAAATTGGGTCTTTATACAAGAAGCTATGTAAATGCTTTTAAATTTGAGGATGGGAGTCCCTTGTACATTATTAAATGTATATGTGGCATCTAAAAGTTTGAAAATCTATGATGTGCATTATACTGTTAGCTGTTTGAAATGTGTGTCTTCAGTAACCTGTTTTTATTTCAGTGAAATTATCATCTCATCTTTTTCTAAAATGGAGCCGGCATGTCGAAAAGACAAACAGAAGCAGCAAACACCGACCCGTGGAGACAGAACCAAACAGAAATCAGCCCAGCAGGAGCTAAAGCAGAGACAAAGAGCAGAGGTCACATTGCATTTTACATTTATTTGATCCAGAATACAGTAAAAACAGTAATACTGTGAAATATTATTACCATTTCAAATAACTCTTTTCTATTTGAATTGTGTCACATGATCCTTCAAAAAATCATTTTGTAACCGTCTGTACAAAGTTGCATGATCGTATGCTCAATTACTCTTGCATTTTTTTGACTTAAATATTTAATGTTCACGTTGTCATTTCTTTCTTTTAAACGTTAAACATCTTAATTTTTAGTTTATTTCCATTTCAATTTAGATCAATTCATCTCAGTTGGTTTGTTCTCTGTTTTTGGTGTGTTACAGATTTATGCCCTGAACAAAGTCATGACTGAACTTGAACAGCAGCAGTTTGAGGCCTTTTGCAAGCAGATGCAATCACAAGCCGAATGAGAAAAACTCATGTCAGGGCAAACATAAACAGGTTAGGGTTATGTCATGATGTTACTCATATTTTTGTATTATTGTACACCATTTGATAATCATCCCTTTCAGCCCTTGACATTTAAACCAAAATGTATTCGCTGGAGACTGATGCACACACCCACTACTTGAATCTGAGTGTACAATCACAAAACCAAAAATATCATAATACATTATCAGAGAACCTCCCTGTGAAAAGACATTCATTCATTGTTAACTGGGATGTTTTATCTGACATTATTGTCCTGTACAAGTATTACATTATGTATGATTGCACAAAGCTATTTTAGACAATTTGTGACCTGTTGACTGAAGGAAATTAAGATACAGTTGTCACTCTTTTGGTTTCTGATTAATTTATTATTATGACATGTGACATACTTTAATAATAGTTAATGTTCTATTGACCACAAGCGGTTTTTAACAGTTTAGTTTTTGAATAAAATTTGGTTATTAAAAATCATCTCTTGAAAAAAATTTTTAAAAAATTCTGAGCTTTATTTTCCTGCATCCCACAGTCAGTATACGCTGATAGAAGGATCAAGGAATTCTGAAAAACGAAATTCATCACTGTTTACACAAAAAATATTAAGCAGCACAACTGTTTAAAACATTGATAATAATAAGAAATGTTTGTTGAGCAGCAAATCAGCATATTAGAATGATTTCTGAAGGATCATGTGACACTGAAGACTGGAGTAATGATGCTGAAATTCAGCTTTGCATCACAGGAATAAATTACATTTTAAAACGTATTCAAATAGAAAACAGTTGTAATAATAAATTGTAATAATACTTCAAAATATTACACTTTTACTGCATTTTTGATTAAATAAATGCAGCCTTGGTGAGCGTAAGAGATTTCTTTCAAAAACATTAAAAAATCTCCCCAACCCTAAACTTCTGAATGGTAGGTCAAATACAGTCTTCATCTGACCTGAACTTGTTCGCTTGCAGTCAGATGAGAAAAGCCAAGTCAGAGAAGTGCAGATGTTTCAGTGCAAAACTATAAATGCAATGTATCGTTTGATGAAGGAAGGTCTAAAACAGATCATTTTTTGTCACTCCTTTTTTATTTTTAAGTGTGCATGATACAGACCTATTTGGATTGCATAACACATTAGGAGATTATGCTAATTGAAGATCTAATGCATATAGAAACTTCATTAGAAGTGCATTGTTAATGTAAGCTAATTCAATGCATAGCTTGCAGGGGCATATAGAGGTAGTTAGTGGTTGAACAGAAATAGGAACCTCTAAAAAAAAAAAAAAAAAAAAATCTAATCTTATCAGATGCTTTTATTTAAGGCCTAGCATTACATGTACACCTTCAGCTGTATATTTAGTTACTATTACACCTAGTGCAGTGTGTGCAAAACTAAAAGCAAGCTGCGAGAAAATACATCTGGTCTTTTTTAATCAGTCATAATTTTGTCTAATTGGTGTTTAGAGATCTATTGTAACAGAGCTTCCAGTCACTCTCACTCCATACCAGCCCTTCCAATACTTGGTGTCTTGACCGCCATGTTCAAAAGAGATGAAGCGAAGGCCCGGACCATAATCTGTGAATGTGTGGCTCACCTATAACAGAAGTACAAGTTTGCATGAACAAAATTGAGATAGCAGTTTGCATCTCTTTTTTTTTTTTTTTTTTTTTGTGCTGTCAAACGATTAATTGCGAATAAAAGTTTAAAAAATAAACGTTTTTGTTTACATAATATATGTGTGTACTGTGTATATTTATTATGTATATATAAATACACAAACATGCATGTATACATTTTAGAAAAAATGTTATGTTTATATATTAAATATATTTATATATAGTATAAATTATATGAATATAAATATAGACGTAAATACATGTAAACATTTTCAAAATATATACTGTATGTGTGTGTATTTATGTATACATAATAAATATACACAGTACACACACACATACAGTGCCCTCCAAAAGTATTGGAACAGTAAAGACAAAGTTGCTCTGATGGCTGTGGAGTCAAGACGTTTACAAATATGATTAAAAGATGAATATGAGACAAAACTACAGAATGTCACATTTTATTATTGGGTGATTCAACACATAGATGTTTTACCAGCTAAGAAGTTCAGCACTTTTAGAGTTTCACTCCCCTATCTGATGTGAGCATAAGTATTGGAACAGTTGCCTCACAGGTCTTTCTAAGTGATCAGCTGTGTCCTGTTGCATTCATTCTTCAGATATTAAAAGCAGGGAATGTGTCGTATAAGTTATATCCATTACTTCTGCATTCTGAACCTTGCATTCGATGATGACACACACAAACCAGGATGAAGATGAGGGAGCTGACTTTGAGAGAAAAGCAAGCAATTTGGATGCTAAAAGAAAAGAGGAAGTCAATTAGAGCTATAGCAAAAACAAAGGGCATGGAGAAATCAAGAGTTTGGAAACCACCAGCAACCAACAACCGCCTGATCGGCTGAGAAAACAACAGTAGTTGATGACAGACAAATCATAAAAGCTGTGAAAATGAACCCTAAAAGACGTGTTTGTAAAATCACCAACAACTTCCAGAAAGCTGGGGTGATGCTCTGACAATCTACTGTCCTCAGGAGACTTTGACACAGAATTACAGATGCTACACAGCAAGATGCAAACCTCTGACCAGCACCAAAAATAGAAAGGCAAGATTAGAGTTTGCAAAAAAGCACAAAGGTGAGCCAGAAGAGTTTTGGAACTGTGTTTATGGACCGATGAGACAAAGATGAACCTTTATCTAAGTGATGGGAAAGCAAAAATGTGGAGAAAAAAAGGGAGCTGCAAAAGATCTCAAGCATACAGCCTCATCTGTAAAGCATGGTGGAGGTGGTGTCATGGCATGGGCATGCATGGCTGTCTCTGGAACAGGCCCTCTCAACTTTACTGATGACTTAATGTATGATGACAGTAGCAGAATGAATTTGGAAGGGTACAAAACCATCTTGCCTACCAACATTCAAGAAAATGCCACCAGATTCATTGGGAAGTGCTTCATATTGCATCAGGACAATGACCCAAAACACCCTGCCAGTTCAGTCAAGGAATTTATAAGGGCAAAGAAATGGAAAGTCTTAGATTGCCCAAGTCAATCTCCAGATTTAAATCCAATTGAACATGAATTTCACCAGCTGAAGAGGAGAGTAAAGGCAGAAACTCCCCAAAACAAGCAAAAATTGGAATTGGCTGCATTAAAGGCTGGGAAATGTATTTCAAAGGATGAGACCAAGAGTCTGGTGATGTCTATGGGTCACAGACTCACTGCTGTGATTGTGCGCAAGGGATCTGCAACTAAATAATAGCTTTTAATCTTTTATATCTGCCTTATGTTCAACTGTCCCAATACTTATGCTCACATCAATGAGTGGGATGAACTCTAAAAGTGCGGTTCTTTTTATTTGGTAAAACATGTATGTGTTGAAACGGCTAATAATAAAATGTGACATTCTGTAGTTTTGTCTCGTATTCATCTTTTAATCATATTTGCAAATGTCTTGACTCCACAGCCAACAGAGCAATTTTGTCTTTACTGTTCCAATACTTTTGGAGGGCAATGTAAACAAAAACTTTTATTTTGGATAGGATTAATCAAGATTAATCGTTTGACAGCGCTAGTTTTTTTATTTTTTTATTTTCCTATTTAGTTCTTCACCTGTAAAACCTCACACACACACACACACACACACATACAGTGTTGCAATAAAAAATATTCATCACCCTTGACCTGTAAGGCATTTTGCTGTCGAGAACATTTTATGAAAACAATTCAACAAAGGCATAAGTAAACTATTAGAAAAGTTTTATCAATGCACACTTCTGAGAAAGTAAAGTTGATGAATAATGGAAAAAAAAAACAAAAAAACAAATCTAATTGGCTCCAAAAAAGCTTGAAAAAGCTTCCAGATCACTGATAATCTTTGTTTTTCACATTACCACTGCTTTTTTTTCAAATTACACCAAATATTTTTAATGAGATATAAATACTTAGACTGAACAGAACAGTCTACGACCGATCCCTCTAACAAGCATAAGTAGATTGTGGATGCATACTTTGGATTGCTGTCCTGCAGGAAAGTCAAATCAAGCTTCAGTCTCTGCACTGAAGGCATCACAGTTCACAGTAAAATGGCCTGATACTTCAAAGAATCTATGATGTCCTTCATACAGTTAAGATTTCCATGTCCTCCAACAGCAAAGCACCCCATAACAAGACTGGTCCACCTCCATGTTTGACCATGGAGATTGTGTTCTTCTGCTTGTAAGCTTTGCCTTTTTTATACCATACATACTGCTGATCCATGGGTCCAAAAAGTTCCAGTACAGTCACATCACTCCATAAAACATTCTTCCAGAACTACATGGGTCTATGCAAAATTAATTTTTGCATGTTCAAATCCACCTTTTATGTTCTTCTTGGTCAAGAGTGACAACATGGACATATGGCCTCAACATGAAGGCCATACTTGTCTAGTGTTCTTTTTTTATACTCTGCATTGAAATGTTTTTCCTCCTTACATCAGGTCATCTTGCAAGTTTTTGGCTGTACATTGCAAGCCTTGCTCAGATCAAAACATTTTATGATATGGTGCTTTTTCTTCAAGAACCTCAAAGGTTTTCTGGTACAACACGTTTTAATCTTAGGAGTAAGGCTGCCACCTGTGTCCCTAGGAACTTTTAGTGTCTTGGAAATCTTCATATAGCCATAGACTTTCTGATGTAATAAAACTATTTCTTTTCTATAGTTTTTGTGAGCACTCTGTTGATACTCAAAAGTTTGCACATGCAAGCTCGAACTAATTCTTTTATCAAAAAGAGTTTCTAAAGTCTTAATTGTGTTTTAAGACAATTTTGTTTTCTACCATACAAATAAGTGACTTAAAAGTAGCAATGTTGAATAAGGCTTGAATATTTATGACATAGCTGTTTTATTAAAAAAAAAATCCTAAACTTTTGATAAAATTCTGAACCTTCAGAAAAACTTGTATTTGTAAAAGTACTACAGTCTAAATAATTTTGATTGCGATTGTGTGTGTAGATAGATAGATAGATCAAAGATCTGTTTCAAGACATATAATGTATTGCAATACAATGATGATTGAGAGATGAACATATAATCCTTCCTCAAAAACCTGACGATCATATTTGAAACTCACATTTTAACAAGATTTTTCTAATGATGATCAAGCAAACCTAAGTTGCTTCAGTAATTGCTCATCTTGAAATATTACAAACAATATAAAAGTTATTTTTATGTTTACTTTTTAAAAAGTTTTCACAGCAAAAAGATGTGAATCAAAACCTGAAGTTGGAAGTTTTTACAATTATATTAAAGTATGTTTACTTGATAAAGAATTCTAAATCAGAAGGCATGTAGTAGATTGTGTACCACAGATTTTTCAGTAGAGTTTTGATTATTTAGAGACCTTGCAAATGTGATACAATAAAACTGGATTCTGCACTCATACCTGTTTCCATGAGCAGTCGTCACAGTCAGGGTCAAGGGTCACTTCATCTGGCTTAAATTCTTCTATGACCTCTAGGTTTTCATCAAGCAGAGACACAGTGAGCTTATAAATACATCCACAGTCTGTTCGGCCACTGAACCTACATTCAAAAGAAATGAATGAATAGACAACATGACACAACAAAACTTGTGCCATTAAGTCCATATCATCAAGGCTTACCAGTCCTCCACATTGACCGCTGGCTGTGCAATATCTAAATTTTCAGGGTCGTAACCCTCTGCCAGCAGGTCAATCACTTGTCTTTTTATACACAGCCTGGAACAGAGCAGAAACAGACACTGAAATACGCAGATATACAAATGATGAATGAAGACGTGTTGAAACACAAGCAGGAAGTGTGAAAGACAGAGACCAGGATCCTTTTTCACCAAGTTCTCTCAAAGAAAAAACAGCTTTATTTTCCCCACACTTGTCTGTTCGGCTACTATTCATTTACTTACATAAAAGAGGTGCAGAAGTATTTAGTGATTGACTCATGATTGAAAGTGTGTCCGCAGTCCTCCAGCATGTCCTCTGTCTGCCATTGATCGCCTCCATTCGCTATCAGCTCCCAATGTTCCAGATCCTCTGGTGAAGATACAAGCTTTTCAGATATTAAGGTGGCTGAAGTGCATTTTACTGCTCTGATCATTTCGTTTAACAAAAGGAGAGCTGATGTCCTGGCAAATTAGTTCATCTTTAACTATTACTTCATCTAAACAGCATTTTTTGTATTATTTTGTGTTATGCATGCAGCTGCCTTAACTACATATTAATTAACTATGGATTTATTTTACTTTCAAAAATGCATTTAGCAGATGATTATACCGTATATGATATAATCTGTATACAGTGCCACATTTATTAGAAAATTAGGTTAGTAATTAGAGAGCTAGATTAGTTCTTTTCCCTAAATCTAAAACCTAAAATCATGATGCTGAAAAAAGTACACTGCTGTTCAAAAGTTTGTGGTTGGTTAGATTTTTAAATGTTTGTCTTTTATGTTCACCAAGGCTGTATTTATTTGATCAAAAATACAGAAAAAAATGAAATTTTATTACAATTCAAAATAACTGTTTTCTACTGTAAAATGTAATTTATTCCTGTGATGCAAAGCTGAATTTTCAGCATCATCACTCAAGGTTTCAGTGTCACACGTGGCATGATCCTTCAGAAATCTTTCTAAACATTTTTAATAAATAAACATAAATAAACACCATTAACATTGTAAATGATTTTAATGTCACTTCTGATTACTTTTATGCATCTTTGCTTATCAAAAATAAATTTCTTCTTTTAAAACACATCTGACCTTTTGAATGGTAGTGTAACTGTCGACTTACCATCTCCATTAGGATTTTTTAAGAGGTTTCCAGGCATTTTGTTGAATATGAGAGATGTCTGCTTTTCCTGTGACTATTCAGAGAGAAATACGCCAGATAAAATAGTGTAAACAAGTGGCACTTTCAGTGTACCAGCAGTCCTTTTTATCATTCATACGATATCCTGAGATCGATTCCTTTTCCTGAATCCTGCAGCAGAACTCGAGCGTTTACTCCTTTCAGGATGCTCATCACCAGGGAACCATTGTGAAAGTATGCATAAGTTAAAGCCCATTATCAATGCAGTGCTAAAGCTGACATAGTTCCCCAGAAGTATTAACATGAATTATAAGTACATAAATGCTGTCGTGTGGTTTATTTCATTCTGGACTGACTTGCCCTGTAGCTCTAGCTTAGCCCTTTGCAGTGAGCTGACTCATGTTTCTTGCTGTACAGCTGTTCAGCATAAGGATGAGCTCTTTGCACACAGATAAAGTAAATGCATCACAGAACACATAAAAAAAGCAGCAAATTATATAAATTGTCGAGTACTTACAATGAGAGGAGAATCTGAGTCTGACTCTGAGTCAGTCGAGGGTGTGTTTGGTGGTGGTAGGGAGCTTCCTGCAATCTGATCTCTGCAGACTTTCTCTGGTTGGCAGAAAGAAGCACATGAGTCTTCCTCCTGCATCAGGAGCTGTATTCACCGCTGACAGTTCTGCACAGCACAGCACATGTGTGTACGTTAGCACTAATGTCATTCACTTTAGAGGAAAACTGCAGCTGATGTACAGAAAACAGACATTTTATTCTACAACAGCCAACAATATAATTCTTGATGTGTGGACAGAATTGTAAAAATCAAATTAAAAACTTTTTTCCTATGTATTATTTGTTTGTTTCTAACATAATTTTTCAGGATCCTTTACTACGAAGCCCCGACATGCAAAGAAAAAAAAATCATAAATATAGAGTTCATTTATTCAATAATATATATTCATATATATAAAGGATCACTGAGACCCTTTATTTTTTTCCATATTTGCAGGAAGTGCACTAAAACATCAGACAGTAATATAAATGAAAACATTTTACACGGTTACCATAGTGACCGATGGGATTAAATGGGTTTTAAACACCTCTGATTGGCCATTTTGTTCATGAAATCAACAAATATGTCTGGGATTGACTACATTGCTGGACGCTGCAAAAACACATTGTAAATAGAAACCTATAACCAGTGGAGGAAATAAAATTATAAGCCCACCCTGCAGGTTGATGGGATTGTGTACATGTGTGAAAATATCATATAGCAAAAGTAACACAGAAATTCACAGAACGTGTGGAGGAATTGTGCATGAATTTACACACCTCTTACAAACCCTCTCCTCATTTCCTGCATTGTTGGACATTTTTTTCAATATGACAGTTACTATTTACATTCTTCCAAGGTGAAAAACCTTCTGTGGGTTAAACAGTATGTGGCAATTTTTTCATGAACTTGTATACTCATTGCAAAGAAGGGTCAGGTAGGGTATAGGCGATTTCAGAGAGGCTAGCAATAGCATAAGAATAAGATCCCACCCTCCCTGCAAATCACTCTCCAAAGCCACGCCTCCTTCAAAACACATGAATGTGCACAGGTAGATCAGAGGCTAATCAATGACACAATGAGAGACAGCGTTGGTGGAGAGTATGCAAAACTGTCAGATTACCTCATGTCTCATTCACCAGTGAGAAAACATTACAGTATAACGCCTTTCATTCTCACTCAGTCTGCAATAGTGTAATGGAGCACACCGATGACGTATTTTGTCTGCGCAAACAGGGTGCGCGAAGGTATGCAAATACATACTTTGACAGGCAGGTAGGACAGCCTATCGTAGTCTGCAGACCGGCGGATATGATTGGACAAACATTTTATGGCCCTACACCTTCCACAGACCATATAAATACATTTAGACCACTTAGTGATTGCTATCAGGATGTAAAGAGACTTTCAATCAGCATAACAAAAATGTTTTTGAACCAAATCACCATTGGCTTGGATGGGGTGCGCTTATTTATTATTATTTATTACTTTCATAAGTGATTTGATTTGCATGTAATTGTGGTATGTGCACCTACTTGCAAACATTTTCTTTGCATTTTTGTTTTACCTCTACTTTTAGTAATTTAAGAGATTTAATAATAGAAAAAAGATTTATACACTTATCTTTGTTTTGTTTGAAAAATGTATTTGTGGTTTATTTATTTTAAATAAATGTCACATGGTTTGATTTATTTATTTATTTTTTTAAATCTAATTCCATTCGAAGTGTATAATACACATTTTACGTGTGTATTATATTTCTGGCCTGTAAACTTACCAATAGATGTGTAATCCATGTGAATGCAATAAGGACTTTTATTTTGGCAGATGAGCAGATCTGTCTGTCTGGGTTTCACCCATCACATCTTCATCACATTCGGACATATATCATCACTGTTTTCCATCTCTCCTCTCCTGTCATCGCCTGTTTTTTGATCCAGGATAATTAGCTGCCTTTTTTTTTTTTTTTGTCACTGTCGCGTGGTCCACTATCTGTGTTTCAGCAGCAGGTAAACGAGAATAAAACACTACAGACACAAACATCAGTCACAACAATGTTAGCGTGACGGCTAGCCAATTAGCAAGTTACTGCAGGGGAGGAAAAAAGTGGATTAAGTTTTGTTAAAGACATTACAGTTCGATCTAGTTGAGGATTTAGGTGTGTAGTCGTGGATATTGATCATAACTGATGTGTTATGAATGATACAATGTTATTAAACATAATAGATCAGGTCTGTAGTTGCTAGCAGGCTAACAGAGCTCGAGGACTTGCGAGGACTGCCTATCAAAAAGATTAAAAAGCATAGTTTTTTTTTAATAAAATGATCCGGAAACGTAATAAATATTTTAATGTAGTTAAATCACGTATGTGAAGATGAATATATAAAGTAGTCGGAAGAGTTATATGTGTTTTTGCAGTTTGTTTAGGTGTGGAGATACCTGACGTGACTTATGTGCATTATATAATCTCATAAATCCCTTTTTAAAACTTTAATTTGTCTGACAAGGTTCTTCTGTGTAATAATTGATTGAACTGAACAGCTAGTCTAATGTTTGTGAATAATTGTTTGGTTTAGTCAGATGGAATCATAATGTACAATATGCATCAAAACAGGAAAGTAAATCGATTTAATTGTAGTTTGTATGTTATTGTAACGTTATTTTTATGTTACATCTGTCATTATGTGGTGTGTAATGTGATCGTAAACTAAAACAGATTTTGTTTTTTACATTATAGAAATGGACAACAGCTCGACGACTTGTCCATTTGACACACAGGTAAAAAAAATATTTTGATTTGGTCATTTTTGCACCCAGTTATGACAGTTTTATTGTTATTTTAGATTATGTTGTGTCTTTTCAGTGTTTCTGCATGAATATATTTTCCGATGCACGTAACGTTACAGCTCAAAATAGGCTTCCCTTGTTAAACACTGTACGCAATGTATGATCATCAAATAGAAAATATAAAAATACATATCTTATTTCAGTGATTTTACTTATTTTATTAGTTTGACCACTTAAAATAAGTAAATTCATCAAAGGAAGGGATAGTGTCATTGTTTTTAGGCGATCCCGTTAGCATTGGCTGGCTAACTCATTAATTCATTAGATGCGGTTTAGCTTGATTGAATTTAAGAAGATCGGAGTCTTTTTTCTCATCGTTTTCGCATTTCATAAGGGTTTTATTTTGTTAAACTCGTTTTCGTTCTCTTTTGGGCTGTTAGTGTTGAGTCAATGTGCATCGAGTTTCTAAATCAAGCCTTTTAGCATTCGGTCACGTTTTTTAAAACGTGTTCACATCAAACATGTAGTTTTGTCGTTTTAGTATATCAAGCGAATTTACATTGGTGTCGATCGTATAATTAAATGACGGTGATGTGTCGTTTTGCTCGTTGGTGTCAATATGTCGAATATTTGCACAGTTGACAGAGCCAGTGCGCCACTGCGCATGCGCGGAGATTGCTTCACTCCACTCTCTGGTTGGCAAAGTAAAGCAGAGGCTGGAGATTTATAAGTGCATATTTTAAAATATGTTTTCACACATACACAAATGGAAAAATATAAACAAATCGAGCAAACGAATGGAAACAAAAAAAACAAACAAAACTATGGAACAATATAAAACAGTTGATGTAAAGAATAATTTTGTATATAGAATATATTTCTTCTGGCATTATTTGTTTGTTTCGATTCAATCATGGGTAATATAGTTTTGCACCAGGTGTTCTACTATTAAACATAATTCTTTAACAATTAAGTTGAAATAATGCAGCCCGATGGCTTCAGTATAAACGCATATCATTGATTAACAGTATTGTAACACAGTATGTCTATCTTTAAAGGTTTATTGTTGAAAATCAGTTCCCCTATGGAGAAAATTAATGGTATTTTAACCTCTGGAACCCAATTAACTACAACTATGAAAAAATTTTTATATATAGAGACAATAAGTAAACTGTTCTATGTTGATTCTCCTATAAACACTTAAACTCTGTAACGCTCTCAAACCGTTACTGTGTTTGTTTGAGCATCATGACCAACCCAGAACAACAACAGTGACTCAACCAATAGCGTGTGCTAGGGGTAGGACTACCTGTTTGTTTATTACGTTTGGTGACATAAGTGGTGCAGAAATTATACACTTTAACTAATGTAATCCTGATTCATTTTGTTCCATGGTTTACACTTTCATACTTTACCCTTGGTTTAAAATGACATGAAGTTCAATAATAATTTAATGAGGCATACATTTATTCATTTCTGATTCGTTTAACAACATATGGCACTGCAGTTTGGTCATAATCAAATGTTAAAAGTGGCTTTAATCATTTTCACAAGAATGAAATGCTGATTTAACCTTTTAAACTCATGGCCCTAAATAGATAAAAAAGTCACTTTAAAAGATTTATGTCGTTATTGACGCTGTTTTTATTGCAGGGCTACAGTTCAACATTTAAGCGGAAACGGACAGTGGAAGATTTCAACAAGTTTTGCACTTTTGTGCTCGCATATGCCGGTTATATTCCTTATCCACAGGAGGTGAGTATGATCATGTCTCAGTTATGTAACTGAGAGGTGATTGTGGTAAAAATGTTACTCACTGTGCTTGTACGTTTGATAGAAAGTGCTGTCAGTGTTGCAGGGTGAAGTGGCCTTGCTTTCCTCAAGATCGCTCAACGATCTGACACTTCGATCTCCAGAGGTTCCTATCCTTTGCAGTGGTGTAGCACTGGGTGTTCTTGGGATTTTTTTTTTCTTCTTTTTTGGTGGCACGCCTCTTATGAGCTGCTTTGTTGTTGATGCTCTTGTTTGATCCACAGAAATGGTGGTGGCTCTTATGTCACGGCCGCTGAGAGACATCCCCCCTCCAAAAAAACCTCAGCCCTCCCTCCCAGGGTAAGAGGGCCACTCCAGTCTCCTCCATTCTCATCCCAGACCTTGTCTCTAAGTGCCATTCTTCACAACAGCAGTGTGTGTGTGCATCCACAAACACTTCAGTTTCAGGTCTTCCCTTTAATGGATACTTCAAATGGATGGAGGCTAAATCGAGGAAACTTGCGGGGAAATGCACGAGGGCCGATAATAGCCCCAAGTGTTCCAAAACCCAGTGAGCTGCCTACATAGGGTGCTGCCTCCTAAGGGGACATCTTAACTAATATGCGATGCATGATGGTTAGACCATATATAAATATATATAAATAAATATTGGGTAAAATAGTAAGTTTTGGGTACCAAATAGTAAGTGCAGATGAATGAAGATACGCTAAGATGGTGGCACCTAAGTAAATGTAAACAGTTAATGATAAACATCAATAAAAAGCATTGGAGAGTCAAGAAACTTTATGCTTGGAAGTAGGCGAAGTATACGTCCAGAAACTTTATGCTTGGAAGTAGGCGACATCTAATAGAAATGTCCCACTGTAGGCTTTTGGTCTGCCATTTTGATTGAATTTTCTTTGAGCTTGTTGCAATGCATTCTGGGAGTGCCTTCTTTGTGAAACTATCTTGTTCTCGGAACAGCCTTCACATCAACAGAAGCCTGTTGTCTGAAATGATGTCTGTGTAGGCAGCTCACTATGTTTTGGAACAGCTAGTGATTTCTTAATATGTGTTTTCACTAGGGGTGGAACGATGCATGTATTCGTACCGAACCGTCACGGTACGGACATCTCGGTTTGGTGCATGAGGCCTTACAACGAATACAGGCAATTCGCCCCCAATCCAGAAGGGGATGCCTGTAGTAATGCAATGCTGTTTGATAACCGCCAGCAGAAGAACAGCGAATGCCATGAGTTGTGCACTTGAAAACAAAGCCCCCTAGACAGTGACCATGTGCTGATTCTGAATGCGTCTCTCACATTGACTGACAAAGGAGTATACTTTAAGCTTGCGCACTCAACTGTTTGCGTAATGGAGCTTTGAGCTTGTGTATCCTACCTCTCTCATTCTGCACAAATCCAAAAATTCCATAATATTTCCATATTTGCGATTGTAACGTATCTGAATGCTAAACTATTATTTATTATGTAAATGATAGGCTTTGTACTTCAGCTGCGTTCCAATGGTGACACAGAGGCGGGTGTGCTGATGTTTAGTTCACTGTATTTGATTTTAATAAAAGTACCAACTGTGCTGTCAATTTAGCAATGCTGGAACTGATGTGTTGTAAATTGTAATTTGTACTACTGTCTGTTCAAAATAAATGAAAAGAAACCGAGCATAGTAGATTTTTTATTTTTTATTTTTTTTTCCTATTGTACCGAAATCGTTTCGAAATGTGACCCCCCAACCTAGGTACGTACCGAACCGTGACATCTGTGTACCGTTCCACCCCTAGTTTTCACATCCTTTCAGCTTATATAGAGACTGTTTTCTGAAAGATCATTTGATTATGTAGTTCCTCTAATTCAGTCTTACATTATTATTTATTTGCTTACTACTTGCTTTGTTTCCGCAGGCCACTCAGCACAGAGGAGACATAGCCCTTTATAGCGCACAAATAATGATGGCTTTAATAACAAGGAAACAAACAGTAAATGAGGGTATAAACAAAAGTAAGTGTAGACAGAGATGGACCCTTGAAAAATGCGCCAAAATAATTCACCATAGATGTGGTATCCATGCTTCTCTGAGTTCATTAGTCGTGACCAAGAAAGCTGATTATGGTTTGACAGCAAAATGCGGGGGATGTTTTTAAGTTCTCTGAACATACAGTGGAAGTGCATAAACCTGACATTTGTGTGCCTTATTTTTACAGAGAGCGGTTTCATTGTGCAGACGTTTGCATTTCTGAGGACCAGTCATTTGTTTCTCTTAAGTGGTAGCTCTTAATTTTAGGAGTGACTCTACAAGAGCTTTGCTTGGCACTTTGCTTCTCTTACCCTGGTTTGTGGTAGTCACTTTTTTTTACCAGTCATTGTGCTGGTGTTCATGTTCTTTAAATATTGGTAACCATGTTTTTTACTTGGTGATTCAGTTAACTGCTTGGTGCTTAGCGCTTCCTGTCACTGAACTGGTCATTGATCTAATAAACAATTGCTGGGAATTTTCATGATTACATGTTCTTACATTTTAGCCTTTATCAGACAATTGCATCCTAATGAAATTTTATTAGCAAATTCTTGACTTAAATGTTTATACATAATGACGCAAGTTTGAGTAGTATGCGTTTATAACTTTTATTCAACACACCTATTAATTATTCAGGTTTGCAAGGCACTGTATTTTCTATTTAGCCTTTATCATACTGCAAAATGTGAAATGTTCCATCTTAGAGATCTTTATTTAATGTAAGTAGGCATTTTCATCTTGCACCAGTGTGGTCTGCATTTCTTGTCATTATAAATATTGCACCGTAACCAGCAGGGTTCGTGGGTGTGGATTATTTTCCGTTTATTTATTTCACCATAAGTCTTCTTGAAACATACAGTGAAGTTATTCGGTCACTGTTTGTTCATCTTCAGACTTCAGACTGTTGTCTTAATTCAGGAAATTTAGTGAAATAGTGGTTAAATTAGTGTTTTCAATTGCTGTCCACAGGAGGCGCACTTGAGGAACAGCTCTAGTCCTCCCAACAGCACAGGCAGCACTGCAGACAGCGACGGATGGGACAACCAGAGGCTGGGCTTGTCTCCGGACGAGCCCCCACCCAAAAAGCGCAAGAACTTTGCTGGATTCAAGAGACCCACAAGTGAAGATTTCGAGCCTCAGAAGCGTCCGAAATCAGCAGGTCTTCTACTGGAGGGTCGAACAAAGGCCGACAAAGTGAAAAAGAAGCAGCAGCAGCTGAGGAAGAGCAAGGATGAGGAATTGAGATCTTTCGCCCCATTTACTCCTCCCAGTGCTGAAGGTGAGATTTCTAATTATGGATGTACCATCAAAGAAGAACCGGAAGATTACCTCAGCATCCCTGTACCCACTGACAGCATAGATAGCAACCAGCCTATGCGCACTGGCACAAGTTCAAAACCTGCCTTGAGTTCACCGGCTACTGCAAAGTGCAAAGAGGAGCCTGATGTTGGCCGTCCTTGCTGGAATGGTTCTAAAAGTTCAAGTCCAAAGTCAGAGGATGTCGAGAAACCCTTAAAACCTGAAGAAGAGGCAGTAGTCTTGAAGGTCGAAGGTTTTTCTGGTAAAAGGATTGTGGTCCGTCAGGGGAAACAAGTGGTGTTTAGAGATGAGGATGGATCGGGGGATGATGAGGACATCATGGTGGATTCAGGTAAGTAGGACGTTTCAGGCCCAAATATATTCACAGCGAAGTTACATTTTTGCCCTCGACGAGTGTATGGAAGATTGTTTCTGCCACTGAATAAAAATCTCTCACAGTTATTACATTTTGATAAAATCTCTCACAGTTATGACATTTTTCTCGCTATTGCAAGTTTATATCTGAAATTTGTCGTTTATCTCGACTTTTTTTTTAAAATCAGAATTACGAGTTAAACGCAATTGACCTATCGGTAAGCCCCTCCCCTCGAACGCAGACTAGCCAATGGCAGTTGAGTGTCAGTTGCACGGGAAGTGGAACTCGGACATCTGTAGGTTTCAGCGCCATAGAGAAACATTGGAAGATCTGACGCTCGCATCCATTATATGAGGTTTATGCTTCAAAAATGGAAAAAACGATGTGCCTGGTGTACTTGTAACACTGAGTCCAGGTATCCTGAGAGGATAGGCAATAGAATTTATTCTATTTCCTAAACCCAGATTATTCTATTTCCTAAACCTTGCATTGTGATCTGTAAACCCTCGCTTCTAAATTAATACCCACAATATTTATTTTAAAATATTTTATATATCCCTCCATGGCATATTTATGTACCATCTGAATGGTGGTCCTTCTGTGTCCAAAATTTATCAAAAAGATATAGGGACAAGGTTTTCACACTGACAGCTGTCATTGTAAGACAGTTAGCAACTCCGTTTGTTTGTCCGAGTTTGCAACAGTAACTAAGGGGGGCGGGGCTTACAGATAGGTCAATTGTGAGTTGACATCTCGCAGTTCTGTTTTCTTCAGAAAATTTAAATAAAAAAGGTAATTGTGACTTTTTATCTCACAATTCTGACTTTTTTGCGCAATTGCAAGTTTACATCTTGGATTTTTTCTCAGAATTGCGAGATATAAAGTTGCAATTGTGTATTACGAAGTCAGAATTGCGAGATATAAACTTACAATTCTGAGAAATAGTCCCAGGAGTAGTAATATGCGGAGTCTTGGCATTGCAAGATAAAGTCAGAATTGTGAGATAAAAAGTCGCAATTACCTTATTTTTTTTTTAATTATTTTTTTTCATTGGCACAAACAGACATCCATACTAGTGGTAGTTTGAAGGTGTTTACCAGCTGGATCTAACTTTTCTGGAAAGTTTGAAAGTTTGGCCATGAAATAAAAAAAAAATTGCGACCTCACGGTTATGACAATTTTCTCGTAATTGCAAGTTTATATCTCGAGTTTTATAACTTTTTTTTTTTTTCTCAGAATTACCAGTTAAGTGTAATTGAGTTGAAATCTCGCAGGTCTGTTTTCTTTAGAAAATTTCAGTATAAAAAAGGTAATTGCGACTATTTATCATGCAGTTCTGACTTTTTTCTCATTGAACAAAAAAATTACGAATTTTTAGATAAAATCGTAATTAGATTTTTTAATGTCTTTTTATCCTTTGGACGAAACAAACTTCCATTGTTTCAAACTCCAAACAAACTCCATTTTGTCCAGATTTTGTTTGAAATGACGTCACCTCAGTTTGTTCTTCTCTTGAAGTATATCGGGGCCTTTGATTTTGGAGTATGCCATTGTCAAAAGTAGATTGCAGTTGTATGTATAGTTGAATTTACCATCTTTCTCTTTGCAGATGATGACTCCTGGGACCTAGTGACATGTTTCTGCATGAAGCCGTTTGCCGGGAGGGCGATGATCGAATGCAACCAGTGCAACACCTGGATCCACCTCTCATGTGCCAAAATCCGCAAGTCCAACGTTCCCGAGACGTACATCTGCCAGAGGTGCAAAGACTCAAAGTTTGACATTCGCCGCTCCAATCGCTCACGAGTGGGCTCTCGAAAACACCTCCTCGACTGATGCCGCTCTTCTCGTTCTGCCCATCCACATGTACAGAAACTCGTAAAATTGTCTTTTAGAAGACGAGACTCAATGAGTTCGGAGGAGGAAGGGCTCGGTGACCTGCTTGCGTCACTTTTTTTTGTTCATGTTTTTAATATTTCTCACCTTCCTAAATGTTTGCGTCAGACAATCAATACTAGGATGATGCATTAACTGGAGCAGATTTCTGCTGGACAGATGGACGGTTGGAGTTGTGACGCTACACAGCTGAAGGTTATACACAATCGGAGTTGTGTTGGAAAGAAAGCACTGGGGTGTCGGATTGCACTTTTTTAAGAACAAAGGGGTAGCTAGAGATTCCCCTTTGTACACAGCTTTCAAAAATATGTCTATTTGTTAAAGTATGTATATTATATGAAATAACCATAAGATATTAGTCTTCAAAGTGTTTAGACTCATCATTTTGTGTGGATCTTTTCTGAGACCCCCAAATGTGTATGAGAGAAAGAGTTCTGATTTTTGGATAATGTTGAATGAAGTTTTCATCAGCAATCACTGATTTCGAGTGAAATAACAGAAACGGTTCTTGCTACATAGTGGTATTTCTTGATTTTTGTTGTTTTTTGCCAACAAATTGGTGATAACTAGAGTTTATATTTGTCATTTATTTTTCTTGATTTAGAAATTCTGATAATTTCTGCATTTTCTGCCCTTCATTGAACAAGAAACTTTTTGTTTGCATGTTGTAGTGATATTTTTGTAGTTTATAGTTTGTAGTTTTTGTCATCCCCCCCCCCCCCCCCCCACCTCCCCTCCCAAGTAGATGTTTAATATGTTAATTATGTAAATTTTGTGATAGTCGTTACAGGTTAGGGAAGGGATGGACAACCTTACTAGGTGAATCTCAGAATCCCACAAAAACATATCCAGGTCACATTTCACCCCAACATTTATAAATTTAGTTCATATAGTATTATTAAAAAAATATATAACTAACTCTCTCTCTCTCCATTCTCAGTGGTGGTTCTATTTATATTGTCGTTACTGTAAGAACGAATTTAGCCTTTTCTATTTTGCCATGAAAATAGTAACAATGCAAATTTTGTGGTAAAATATTTTTTCGCCATGTTCTTGTCAGGTTTTTTGAGATTCACTGTACTGCCAAAGGGAAGAACATTTCTTTCCCCGCATATGCTGAAATGCCATGGTTTACTTAGTAGTAGTCATATTTACATTCAAAACACTGTACTAGTATTATTTGGTCTACAAATCTTGGGTTTTCAAAACTTGCTGGTGGAGCTTGTATTCGGAGGAATCATTCATAAGGGTGTAATTTTTGTTAACCACTGTGACCGGTTTAACATGGTTAATAATTGATGAGTTTGTTTTCATGTTCATAGGCATGCTCGGAAAAAATTGTGTGATTGTGTCCTATTAGCTGGCCCACTCCCATCACAAAAAGCATTAGTTTGTTTCTTGAAGACATTTTGTAATTTTTTTTAAAATCTCATGTGAGTTTGTTTTCATCTTCAGAATGTACTGTTCTGATAGATTAGATAAACACTGCAGGGAAGATAAATAATTTGGTACCTTTAATATGACTATTTAATGTATGTTAGCTTTCCACTTTAAATAGTCTGCATGCCTGACCATAAAACTTTTAACGTTTTTAGATTAAGCCATACAAAATTTGGTCCATATATCCAATGTATTCCCCTAAGTCTTTGATGATTTTATTTTTCATATAAAAATAAGACCAGTAATGCTGATAGTTCATGAAAATAACTGATAATTTGTGAAATTGGCCTAGTTTTTTTTTTTTTTTTGATGCACATTACAACTGGATATCCTTTAAACTCTTACTTTGGAAACATTTTGTCTTCCTCTCAAAGGACGTTTTGGGAAGGTGTCATTTGTAGGCATAGATTGAACATGCTAGCTTTTCATTGTTTTGTGGAAAAAAGTGTCACTTGTAAATTGAATTGCTTATGTCAATGCTTTCTTCTTTTTTTAAACCATTTATCAAGTGATCATGGAAGATGGTTCTGTACATTTTTTGTACAATCATGTGTTTTTGTAGTATGGCTGATATTTCAGGGCTGTTTGTGTGCAAGAAGAAGAACTGCTAAAGTTTGAGTTCCCACTGTTACACTGAGTCCAATGAAAAGAAAGAGTGATGTTTCTGTGAAACTTCTTGTAAACCGTTGTAAATAAAGAGATGATTTTAATGACAATTCATGGGAGCTACAAAGTTTGTGTGTGTGTGTGTGTGTGTGTACAGGTTAGGGAAGGGATGGACAACCTTACTGGGTGAATCTCAGAATAAACGTATACATTTCACTACATTCACTTGTTTCCACACACGTTCAGGATAATGTTCTGATTTGTCAAGTGTAGGTTTCTTCACTTTTTATTTAAATTACTCTTCAGGTTGACTACATTACATTAACACATTTGTAAGGTTTTGCATCAGATAGGAATGTAACACCAGTTTCTTTCAGAGTTGCAAAATGTGGCTTGAAGAAGCCATTTACATGAACTATACTAAAACGTGCAGGGTAAAATGACGCTGATTGAATGACTGTCAATAGTTCATGTATTTAACACCGACCAAAGATTCCGGGAGATTCAGACTTTTTTGACAGTTCTAAATGCGAAGATTATTGTTGATACTCCAACAACAAAATGTATTTTTTTCCCTTATAGCCCAACAGATGAAAGGTACAACAGGAAACAGAGTTACAAATAACGCAGGCACTGCCCACTTACTGACAAAAGCACTAATAAAACAATGAAAAATTAAGAAAATTAAAAGGGGCATGGCACATTTAAATAACAAAGCTTCAGTGGGTTCATTTCAGGATCATTTGAAATAATGGATCTTTAAATAAAATGATATTGTTCTGAACATAGAGCTTTCATACTCTGTTTAAACTCTCTCATTCAATAACAACAAAAGGCATTGTAGTTTTACACTAGCTTAGTCTGAGCATTGCTGCTGACATTTCAAGTCCGTAAAACTTAAGAAAACTAAGCAGGAGGAAAGTTGCTATAAAAGCAAACATCCAGATGCTAAGAACAACACGCTAAACATAAAAACAACAGCCTGTCCTTTTTCCGATTCACTGGACCTCTGACTATATAATACCGCTGACTTCATGAAGTATTTTAAATTTGGAGAATATACTATGCAACTATATGGCTTGACTACAGATTGAAGGAAGAACTGATGATTCCCATAAAAAAGTTGTGGTGCCTATTTTTTAAGATTTCTTGGTAGTACATTTAAACCTTTTCCCCAAATTGTCAATATCCAAAAATCATTCTTAGGCAAAATATGACCCAAACATTTCTTTGTGAGATTCACCTTAAAATACAAATGAGCATAAACCAAATAACACTTCTCCTGGAGTAAAATGAAATTTTATGGTCAGAAAATTTCTGGTCACAACAGATTGGCCTAATAAAAAAAGCAGCTTTTACGGTAGTGAGTTTGGAGGCAGTGTGAGCATGAGATTTCCAGTATACAAACACGCAAAAACATCTGTCAGTATCCACACTCATCCTATTAAACAACATGTTTGTACAGTACTGTTTGAACCATACTTTTCAAGTACAGTTTTGTTAGACGATTTTTATTGCCATACTTTCCAGTTGTAAGATTAACACCGATTAGAATTGATGGACGGAGTGATACGATATCTGACCTTCCTGATCACAGACAGCTATCAAACTGTGACGGGTTCAGGTGGTTCATCGGGAATCTCAATTAAAACTCCAGATCTTAAGGAAATGCCAGGACGTGAACGACCTATTGACGATATATGAAAGGGATTTGAGAGAAACAGACGACACAAAGGTGATACACGGGTGACTACATGAAATTAAGAGGAGCAGCCCTTCGGATCACTTGATGTCTGACTGTCCCTTTATGTTCCTGCGATGTCCACTGAGCTCTTTCTTCCAATGTGTGGTAGACTCCTACGTCTCTGAACCGATTCTATGAGCTGAATGAAAAGAGAGAGAGAGAGAGAGAGAGAGAGAGAGAGAGAGAGAGAGAGAGAGAGAGAGAAAAAATGGACTTTCCTTAAATGAGCTTTGAATTAACAATCTTTTTGACCCATATGGCAAAAATGCTATTTCTTCTAGCCAAAATTATTTTTTAAATCTATGCTAAATAAATATTGTAACCAATGACATTCAATGAAATATATTTAGAAAATACACTAATTTTCAACCATCATATACAAATACAAATGTGGATAAAATAGCCTACTAGCATGTTTTATGTTCACAGTTTTTCTTCAAATGGGACATGTGAATGAACTGAAATATAAGGAAGGCAAACGATATTTTTAAAATGTAAATATTTCAAAAAAAAAAAAAAAAAGCCAGAAAATATATTGGTAGAGAATATATTTATGTAAATATTTTATTAAATATATTTTTGGCCATTTTTTGCATATTTCTAAATACATTTAAATTAAATATTATTTCATAAAATTATATATTTTTTTTTTATAAAATTTATTTTATTTGCCATATGACATTCACAGCTTGTTTCCACAGTACTCACATTGTTTAGGTATCCTAAGAGGCTCTGTGTCTCCGGACAAGACTTGGTGCATTGCTCCTCTGAATTGGTACAGCAGCTTTAGGCTCTTTTCCTCTCCGACACACGGATCATAAAACCCTGGCAAGCCAGCCTGATTAACATGAGACAGAACTAATTAATGTAAAGCACTTGGCGGGAGTTGAAGCAGCTCACTGATTTGAAAGCACCGGTTGATGTTTACATGTCTAACCTTTGATGCTTCGGTAAGAATGAGTTTAGAGTCTTTCACTAAGCACTGGAGCGGGACGGTCACGTCAATCACCTTTGCTCTCTCACGTTTCTGACTATTGTCTGACACAAATTTGCCGTACCAAGCATTTAGAATGATGAGACCTAGAATAAAAAATATGAATTGCAATACATGAAACATTGCTCATTTAAAACGTTTCATTTTAAGCTGTAGGGACAGCAAAGTGTAAAAGTAACATACAGTTGTGCTCATAAATTTACATGCCCCTTGCAGAATTTGCAAAATGTTATTTTAATTTTAACAAAATAAGAGGGATCATGAAAATTGCATGTTATTGTTTGTTTAATACTCTCCTGAATAAGCTATTTCACATAACAGCTCTTTATATATTCTTCACAAGACAAAATAATAACTGAATTTATAAAAATTACCCTGTTCAGAAGTTTACATACCCTTGAATCTTAATACTGTGTGTCGTTTCCTAGATGATCCACGACTGTCTTTCTGCTTTGTGATAGTTGTTCATGAGTCCCTTGTTGGTCCTGAGCAGTTCAACTGCTCACACAATGCATTAAGAGCTGGGGGGTGTAAACTTTTGAATTGGATGATCAGGGTAAATTGTACTTAATTTGTCTTCTGGGAAACATTTATGTATTTATGTAGCTTCTTAAGTGCAGTACCAAATGAAAAAATATGATCTTTAAACAAAATAAGAAAAAATTACACATTATCCTATTCAAAAGTTTACACCCTTTGGCTCTTAATGCATCGTGTTGCCTTCTTGAGCATCAGTAAATGTTTTCACCTTATATATTAGCTATGTATGAGTTCCTCAATTGTCCTCCATGTGAAAAGATGGATCTCAAATTCATATAGTCCCTGTTGGAAATGCAGAAAATGTTGGGAAACCAAAAAATGTGCAGGAGCTGGAGGATTTTTCTGAAGAACAGCTGGCAGTTGAAGTGCTCAGGACCAACAAGGGACTCATGAACAACTATCACAACACAGAAAAACAGTCGTGGATCATCTGGGAAACGACACACAGTATTAAGATTCAAGGGTATGTAAACTTTTGAATGGGGTCATTTTTATAAATTTATGAACAGCAGGTTATGTGTTATGTGAAATTGCTTATTCGGGACAGTATTAAATAAATAATAACATGGAATTTTAAAATGAATAACATTTTGCATATTCTGCAAGGGGCATGTAAATTTATGAGCACAACTGTATATATTTAAAGCTGTATGGATATACTGGCTATTCTTATATATTTTCTTATATACACACTTGCATTACTCTGCAATTTTTGTTTGTTTTTAAAATGAATGGATTTTTTGGTAATTGCCAGTATATCACACAGATGCTGTCCATAGAGCTTAAGTTGCATCTGAAATTATTAAAAAACATAAAAGTGCATTTCACAAACCCATTTTAGATTCCTCAGCATCAATAATTCTCTTCACTGACTCTTGCATCAGCAAAACCTGAAAACCAAAGAAACAATAACACAAGAAAACACATCTGTGCTGATAAATGGCTGTTTGTGTTGGCAAGATGGAGATAGTCATTGTTGTCTATGTGTTTATTTTACTCACAGCAGCTTCAGCCTCTTGCTTCCTGCGAGCAATTTCTGAAGCAGAATCCTCCTTCTGTTTCTCCAACTCCCTGTAAACAACCAAACATTATCATCAGAGAAACTGAGGTAATGTAAAGACAGGGGCTTCAGGAAAATGGGCGGTTTCAGAGCAGTAATTATGGATAATAACTCACTGTTCCTTATGGGCTTGTACATAAGGCATAATAATAAGCTTCTGGACAGCTAAGTAGATGGCCAGCGGGCCCACAGTGGCATAAAACACAGCGCTGGGTAAAATCTGGTCGGTCAGGTGAATAGGGAAGAGGTAGGTTTGACTGGCTCTGTTCAACCTGCAGAGAGAAGAAAATGACTGTCATAAACAGACCACCCACGAGCAGTCACAGTTGGTTAGTTTGCTGTTCTGCTGAGCTGTGTTTGTTGCGGTTAAACTCAGGTCAATGCTAACCTGATTTTGAGGGAGACTCCTTGGGGTACACCAATGCTGACGGTTGCAGCCAGAACACTGTGGCGACTGATCTTGCGCTCTACACCGTATTCAACCACGGTGCCAAAGAACCCAGTCCTGTTGAATACAAAGACAGTTATCAGAGTAGATGTTTTTACTGAAACTAGGGCTGGGCAATACATTGAATATTTACCTACACTGAATATATTAACTTAATATAAATTTTACAATGATTTAAAGTACTTTTCAGTTTCAAGTTTCAAAGTACTTGTCTGTGTGTGTGTGTGTGTGTGTAAATGCATTAAAATAATCAAAAGTGACATTTTTATAATGTTACAAAACATCTATTCAAAGAAATGCTGTCCTTTTGAACATTCTATTCAACAAGAATCCTGAAAAAAGTACCATAGTTTCCACAAAAATATTAAGCAGCAGATTTTTTTTTTTAATGTGAATAAGAAATATTTCTTGAGCAGCAAATCAGTATTCGAATGATTTCTGAAGTATCATGTGACACTGGAGAGACTGGAGTAATGATGCTGAAAATTCAGCTTTGCATCACAGGAATAAATTACATTTTAACATTTATTCAAACAGAAAACAGTTAAATTGTAATAATATTTCACAATATTACTGTTTTGTTTTTGTTTTTTGTCCAAATAAATGCAGCCTTGATGAGTGTATGATACTTCTTTCAAAAAACAAAATCTAACATTTTGAACAGTAATGTGTATAGACTGGCCATCTCTATTGTAAGCTGTAGGTAAAACACATACTTGATAGAACCTTTGACCTTAGTCTGGTCTTCATCCTGGAATTTGTACTGATAGCTCATCATCAGGTAGGAATGAGGAACACCCAGCTGAGGAACATGAATAAGAACAGATGGATTGCATTCTTCAAGCACTAACTGTGTTTTGAACTAAACAAATTACCATCATCAGTGTACCCCTGCATAGGTTTCACCTGCAGGGCCAGGGTGAAGTGGCTTGTTTTGGTGTCCCTGACAATGCTGGTGGTCATGGCAGACTGGCTTCCCCAGCGCCACTGCAGGTAACCCATAGTGTTCTGGTCCAGGTGGCGGGCCATCATTGTAGTGGCACTGGGCCGCACGCCACGTGAGGAGAACTGCAATCCCCACTGGGCAGTCACAAAGCTACGTGACACAAAATCGATATGAGATTCACAGAAAAGAGAAACACAAATCAGCGTCATAACACACAGATGGACACCTTACCAGCGCGTAGTTACGTTACGGAACACCTTCATCCCAAATAAAGGTCCTTTAATATCCCCTGCGCCAAATTCCAGCTTAAGACACACAAAAAACAGGAACATCAGAACCATACCACCACAAAAAAAAGAAAAAAAAGAAAAAAAAAGAAGGTATGTTGGAAAGAGTCTCACCTCTCCCCAGCCTCTTGCGGAGGTCACACGCCGCACACAAAGGTTTATATTTCCTCCCCCGTTGCCATTATGCGTTGACAGAGATCCAGAGAGGACAGCAGTATCTGAAGTGGTTAGGGGTGCCTGACAAACATAAACATAATTTTAAAAAAGTAATTGCGACTTTTAATCTCACAATTCTGACTTTTTCTCTCACAATGCAAGTTTACATCTCACAATTCTGACAATTTCTCTTAGAACTGCATGATATAAATTCGCAATTCTGTTTTTTAGATATAAATTTGCAATGGCTAGTTACTAATTTAGAATTGCAAGATATTTGGAATTCAGATTTTTTCACAATTCTGACTTTTCTTGCAATTGCGAGAAATAAAAACAGAATTGCATTTATAAACTCGCAATTCTGACTTTTTTCTCGCAATTCCGAGTTATAGGGTCCAGTTCTAAAGAAAAGACGACTGACTTTTTGTTAAACAGAATTGTTTATATCTCACAATTGAGACTTTATATCATGCAATTGTGAGAAAAAAGTCAGAATTGTGAAAAATAATCTCGCAATTGTGAGTTACTGTTAGAATTGCAAGATATTTGCAACTCTGATTTTTTTCGCAGTTCCGACTTCACGCATTGCAAGTTTAAATCTCGCAATTCTAATTTCTCCGAATTGTGAGGTATAAACTCACAATTGTGAGAAATAAAGACATATAGACTTGTAATTGACTTTTTTTCCTCACAATTGCGAGTTATAAAGTCCAATTCTGAGGAAAAGAAGACTGACTTATATACTGTTTATATCTCACAATTCTGACTTTATAACTCGCAACTGAGACTTTATATCATGTAATTGTGAGCAAAAAAGTCATTATCTATATTTAATTATAATATTTTTTATTCAGTGGCGGAACAGGCTTCCATAAGGGAGATAGCAACATCATGTTATGCTCAGTTGTACATACTGACCTCAATGGATTGGGAAATATGCATCCTGTTGATCTCAATGTGGGGAAAACCTCCTCCTGGTACATCCTCAAAGTCCTCCTCATATCGGTCAAAGAGGTCTGTCGCATCTATGCCAACACTTATTGTCCCCTGAATGAAAACAGACAAAATGATGAGTAAAAAAGATATTCGGACCAATTCTGTGACATGAAATGTGCAGGGTTTTGTAAATGAAATTGAAGATCTTTTTAGGACCTGTACAAATAAATTTAATAATGTATGTCTGTACAGAACAAACCCAACAGTGTGCTACACTGATGACATATTTGTGCAGGCTGACCCAGAAGTCAGCATCAGATTTTTTGTTTTTGTTTTGTTCATCATCATAATCTTCACAAATGAACCCAAACTGAATTTTGAAACCTAAATACAATAGTCAGAAATAAAAAGCTAAATGAATGACACCATGGTTGCCTCACCACCACTTAGCTTCCGACAACTTTCAGTCTTCATTTAAAAAAAACATTTTCAGTGTGATGTTTAATGTCCCCAAAAACCTCAGTAGTTCTATCCACCTTTTGACAAGACAAAAAAAAGCTTAAAAATCACAAGGCAGTTTTTTTGATGTATTTGATGTTGCAGAATAAAATGTAAAAATATCTTAAGGTTATGCCAGCAGAAGTTATTTCAGGAATTTATCCAAAAATCCAATCAAACAACGTATTGACCTGGAAGGGCTAAAACCTGTTTATAGGTTTTGGTCTACAAAACTACATAATTCCTGTAGTATCACTTCTCATAAATGTGTGGTATACACTAACATTAAACTGCTCTGAAACATACAGAGCAGACTGTCTCATGATTTCAGTTTTTCCATCCACAAAATTATCCACAAAAAATCCAAAATGATTTTGTTATGCCATTTAAGATACTGAAGATATTATATGGCCTTAAATGTGATCAAACTGAATTGAAGACTGTTTTTAAAGACCCTGTGTTACAAACTTTCCTGATAAATTACAACGTGCAAACAGGTTTCCAAAAAGAGAAAAGACCAAAAACCAATCAAGAAAGCAGTCCTAAATCACCCTCAGCAAAAAAAGCAAAGATTTGTCTGCAATTATCTGGCCTATAAACAAACTGGCAATACTGAATCTTTGAAATTACATCAGTTGGAGCACAACAAAACTGGGAGATTCACTGAAATAAAACTTCACTTTAGGAAATAAAAACCAGTCTTGTCATTATCTCCCGCTGTCATTCTGGTCTGGAATGTCCACCTTAGGGTTTGTTCTCTGCTGGAGTCTCCTCTCATCTCTCTCTCTCTGCAAACGTTCATATTCCTCCCTGATATCAGCAGGGGTTCTCTTCCTTTCCACCACCTAAAGATATCAGGGATCAAGCAAGCAGACGAGAAATTAGCATGACATGCAACACACAGTAATACAAATATTAGAATAAACTCAAGATCAAACTAACCTCCCAACCTTCCACCTCTAGGCCTTTCTTCCCAAATATGTCATATATGGCTCGGGATTGTGGGTCACTGAGAACTAAGCAGAGGTCAAATAATGAAAGTCAAATAAAAAATATCTCGGTCACACTTTATTTCAAGGTCCAATTCTCGCTATTAACAAACCATAAACTATGACTTTTGCCTCAAAAAACTCCTAATTTGCTGCTTATTTATAGTGAGGTAGTGTTGGGTTGGATTAGGGATGTAGAATATGGTCATTCAGAATATGTACTTTATAAACACTAATAAACAGCTAATATGATATTAATAGGCATGATAATAAGAAACTAGTTAATAGTAAGAATTGGTCCCTATACTAAAGTGTTACCAATATCTCTTATTACCTTGCCTACAAACAGCATTCACTAGTTATATTTCTATTTTCACACTGCTACTGTGAACACACTACTCACAGTATTTATACTACAAAACGGCATCAAATAGTGCACAAGTATGCGAATTGGGATGCATCTACATTTCTAAAAATAATTTTGCTAATACAACTTTAAGTCAGTATTCAGTGTGTTTATCTACCACAGCCCTTTTAAGTAGAAGTTTCAATTAAAACTTTATCCAAAAATTAAAAACATTCAAATCTGCATGGCTTTCTTTATTTGTGGTCACCATGAAATTCCTTGTATGGAAATGCTACATAAATGGTTTTGTAACCCTCTAAAGCCTGACAAATGAAATACAGTAATAGTCCGTTTTTTTTTTTTTCTTTTGAAAATTGAAGAATTTACAACTTTTAGACAAATTGTTAGAAACAAAAGGGCATGTGTGTTTAATATCAGGCTTTTATAGCTCATATAGGATGATATAGTGAGAATGTCAAGCTCATACTCGAACAAACCTTGATTTTATTCTGACCCAAACTGAGCAAAAATATGTTGTTATTTATATGACCATTTAGTTCTGCCAATACAATGCCTTATTAAAAAAATTAAAAGCTTAGTTTTATGATAAAAGCTTTTATTGAGGTGCAAAACATAATGTAATGCAATACAACGATGTTTGAAAAACACAAATAAACCCTCTTCAAAAGGCTGTTGTATCATTTCTGATACTTTTAAACTGATTTTTCTAAAAATAATGTATGGTTAATAAAATAAACCCAAGTTGCTTCTGTACAGTTATTGTTCAACAAGAATTACTAACAATATTAATGTAATTACTTTTAAGTTCACTTACAAGTTTACTTTATAAAAAAAAATCATTAAAGATTTCAAAGCATAAACACATATACTATGACCAGAAGTTGGACATTTTATAATTACACTAAAAGGTTTTATATTTACAAATTACAAAAACCATGAACTATCAATCAGACAACTGAAGGCGGCATGTAGACGACTGTGTACAACAAATTTTCATCCTCAGAAAATCATATATTAAATATGATACACCAAGCTTTATGGTTAATTTGCCTTTTCATGTATAAAAAAAAAAAAAATAAATCCTTTAATGTGTGTACTGAAAATTGTCATATTAGTCCTAGGGACAGTTGTAATAGTTACCCTCATATGCCTGGTGTACATAAGTGAAGAGTTGCTCAGCCTGCCTCTTTAGCTCAGGGTCTCTGTGCTTGTCAGGGTGGTACAGCATACAAAGCCTTCTGTACGATGACTTCAGCTCCTCCTGAGTAGCCTGCAGACCATAAAACAGATAAACAGTAGATGACAGATGTAAAGATTGACGGATGGATGGCATACATAATTTGAATATTTAAATGAGTTGGTTCAGCCACACCCTGATGGCAGGCTTCTGATTGGCTGTTCAGCTCAGGTAAGACTGTGCCTTGGCGCGCTTTTGTATTTAAACTCAACCGTCTACATTTCCGCTGCATCCTCAGAGTTTGAGGCTCACTGGAATTAACGGTCATGCATATGTTTTATTATGGTAGGTATAATAATTAATTACACATTCAAATGTTTTATTTAGCCTATGTTTATTGGGTTAATACTGAGTACTGCTTTTCCAGCGTTAATGTGAAGTGAATAGGTTCTGAGATAAGCGCATTTTACGCACGTACATATAAAACATTAATAAACAACACTCAGATGGCTGATATAAAATCAGTTTGATAGCTGAAAAATACTGATAGAAAGTTGTCCAAGCATAAAACGTCAAATCAGCGAGTACGAGCCCAATGCGACCGGCACATAATAGTATGCGACGGCAGCTGTATGAATCTGTTATAGGACAGTGTCACCTGATAAGAGAAATTGCATGCCTCTTTTCATTCTGTGCAGATTTCGACAACGCAGATGAATTATGTTTCTCTTAGAAACGTGTCCACTTTCTTACCTCTCTCCTGACATTGAGCAGAGAATAATAATCTTCGTTATCTACTTCCAATTCATTTTCTAAGGCAGCCGCCATGTTCCCAGTGTCCCAAATCCCATCTCACCGATTCCTACTACGGCGAAGGCCTTTCTCATGAATATTAATTACGCGACGTGACGTTCGGCCAGTACGCCATTCTGATTTGTTAAAATACTGACGTAAGGTTGGCGTTTGTGCTCTGGCGAATCCCGCTTTAGCGAAGGCTTGGCTCATGAATATTAAATTATTTACGTTAGCGAACGTTTCGAGAACTGACGTCAGCACGACGAAATGAATATTAATGAGCTACGTCTTCGCCATAGTAAATCCGCCTACAGCTGAGACTCAGGATTCAGATTTTCTCCTGCCACCGTGTGTTCTGGAGAGAGGGAGGGTTATGAAACTTAAATTTATTTAAAGTTTAAATGTACCCTCTATTAGACAGATTCCTGGATGATAAAATTTGATTTAAATAATTCCTTTGGATTAATGTTTAATGGTTATATCTATTATATTTTCCTCAAAAAAAAAAAAAAAAAAAAATATATATATATATATATATATATATAAAAGTATTTTATAAATATAAAAGTATTTTATAAAGATATATATATATATATATATATATATATATATATATATATATATATATATATATATATATATATATATATATATATATATATAGTCATTTAGCAGACGCTTTTTGTTAGTCACTTTGGATATATCTATTATTATTATTATTATTATTATTATTATTATTTGTTTTAAATAATTAATTTGGACATTTAAATATTCATTAAATATTAATCCAATAGCCTTATTATTTATTTTTAAACAACATGGTAGCGTTATGATTAATTCTGCACTCACATGCGTACATACAGTATATTCTTATATATACTATTTATTTCCATGAACATGTTTAATCAATTTTAGAAGAAGTTTAAAAGGAATTTATACTTTAGGTCACCATTTGTCACCGTTGTTTAACATTTGACGTAATTTCAAATGTTTGTAGCATATGCCTTTTTTTAGTCTGTGCGGTCTCTCAGAATTGTAATAATGGGCCTACTGTATGCATACTAATAGTATGTATTTTTACCCGTATTTTTCTTGTTTTTATGATTCTGTTGTTCAATAACATTCGCAGTCATCACTACATGCTGTGTTGTTGTGCAGACCGACACATTTAATGCTCAGTCTGTTTGTGGAGCTGTTCTTTCAGCACCATCTCCTTCAGCTCTTTCAGCACCCACAGAGTGGACAGCACTCAAGAACTCATGACCGAGACAGGAGCCTCCAGATCTATCTTTCTTTCTTTCTTTCTTTTTTTAATTCTGTTGCATCAATGTTGTCTTGCAACACAATAACCTTTTAGTGTAAAACCATCAGCACGCTTAAGCCCATGCCATTCTGGTTTCACAATCATCTTCGGCACGAGTGGCAGATTAACGACTCTAACATGGCTGTTAACATCTAATTATATGACACAGTGGGGCATGTTATTAGTACTTAGACTGCTGGACACGTATCTCGATTAGCAGTGTTATAAAATACTTTTTTACGGTCTCGGTGGGCAGAACGGATATGGGTGTCTGTCAAGCATGAATTCATAAACATTCGTCGCATAGACTTAAATATAATCCACAGATTCTGCTTTTCATAAATGCATATTACAGGCTTCCACTAAATCCGATCCCAAAACCTTATTGGTCGCTGCGTTGTAAAGGTGTCTCCTAAATAAAACCGATTCACCAATGGCGTGGAAGCGATGGATAAAAGGGGGATATGGATTTCGCAAATTCACAAAGCATCACTGAAAACACCATTGTCATTTATGGCACTTTGCATCCAATAGCCAACGCGTATCGACGCACGCACCTCCCGCCGCTCGCCGTGAACGCGCGTGGTACCCCCCCGGTCGCGAGGAGGAGGAGGAGGAGGAGGAGGATGTGGCGCGCGGAGGGGAAATGGCTGCCGAAAACAAGCCGGAAGGTAAGAGAGAAATAACAAGATTATTATTTTTCATTTCTTAGCTTTATCGGCGTTAAGCTCCAGATGGTGAAGGTCAGGATAGGGATGCGCGGCGGAGAAAGTCAGTGACATTTTCGCTTAGCTTGTGTTTGTCACGAAATGGCCAAAAAGCTGAAGCGCTGATGGGATTAGCCATCTCTGAGACGGCTATTAAAATAACGGGAACGGAGTTAGGTAATCACGGGTTACGTTCATTACGCGACTCCTTTCATCTCAAAGCGCACAGAGGTTTTTCAAAGTCACACGCATCCAAGTCAAGCCGAGCCACAGCCTTCGTTAGATGAAGAGAAACATGTTTTTCCTATAAGTGAGACGCGCACATGAGCGCATCAGACGAAATGAACGCGTGAAATGACTCTCGTTTGGTTTGGAGTGGGATTCCTCCACACCGCATCCACGTTCCCCGTGGGCTGACAAACAAGCGAGCTCCGTGAAGTCAAACGCGGTCAACTACTTCATTTTTCTTTTGCATTGAACAGGGCGACGCTTTTAACTCCGAAAGCGATAAATGCAGATTTATGGTGATGCTCTAAAACGTGATTGATTTCTTTCCACCTCCACCAGAACCCCCCTTATAGTGACTGAACCCACCGACAGCTGCTCGATATGCTTCAGTCTCGTGTGGAATATTTCCCCAGAACTGTGACTCTTTGGCCGCTGCTGTTTTGAAGCTGTCAGCAGTTATTTTCTTAGATAATAACACATTTAAACTGGATTGGAAAGGACACTGGGAAAATTGAAGCGGAATTTTAATGAGGCAGCAAAATGAAAGGTACGTCTCTCCTCTTTGCTAAAGCCATGCTTGGCAACTAAAACCAAGTTTATGCTTTTAGTATTCGCTAGAATTTCATCTGAATGCGATTTTGACTCAATTTCTCAATCTATATGGTCGTGATCTAAAGTTCACTTTCTTTGTATCAAGGGAGTGCGTCATGTACATCATTCTTTGAGGATGCTTTTAATGTTTCCCTTAAGTCCTAATGAAATTATTATTATTTTTTTTTTTTTTTTTAAATCAATATAACGAATTTGACGGAAGACGAAAATAATTCAGATCGCGTTTATGATTCACAAGACGCTCCCTTGCCTTCAGAATTCCTCGTATTCCGTTTACTTTGATGTCTTTTGGAAAACGTAATGTTTTCTAGGGGCCAGATAAATCAGACACTAGTTTGATTCTAAAGCATCCAGGGGAGAAAATACTGATTGTTGAGTAATGTTGGAAAATTAGGTCTGGAATAGCTTAAAATAACAGCCATGAGTTTGTCAACATTGAATTATTTCTTCAACTATTTATTTATTTTTTTCTTCTAAATCAAGGCAGTCAGGGAAGTTTTGGTCCATAACAGCCACAGGGTGGTGCTATTGAGCTGTGCAAATCAATCCCCCCTTCAAACCCCCCAACACACACACACACACACACACACACACACACACACACACTGGAACTAAGAGTGATAACTAAGCTTGCCTATTAAAGAATTCCATCAAAGTGGAATTCGAACAAAGTTGCTCTGTGTGATTTGGGTGAGCTCACAGAGCGCCTGTGTGGGACGGTAGCGTGCATGTGTGCTGTTTCTCTAGTGAACGTATAGAATTGTCTTCTAGAAAGTATTAATTACACACTACTTCGGATCTATAGGCTTTAGCACGCTTGTGTTTGCTGCTTGTTGGTGGATATCTTCGTTTTTGCTATTGCTGAGAGATGACCTGGCCAGAAAAAGGTATTACCTTTCTTTATGTTTCTTCATGTATATTTATCTACGCAAGTCCAGTCAGGTAACGCTTTGCTCTTGCTCCACTTCTTAGAAAGAAAAATGTGTCATAATGGAACATAAGTTTGGGGACTGAAGGATTCTAGGCTATTTTTACCCATTTGAGCTGCCACAGAACAGGAGAAAACATTGCCTCTTTTGACCTGTACGGCCTAAAACTGTGTCACGCATTTGTATCTGACAGTTTTTGCTCTTGCCAGCTTCCTGGATCACTTCTATTCTCTTCCTCCACACAGGAAGCGTATCCTCCAGTGGTTCTTGCCAACACGATGATGGCAGCTTGCATACAAGGATGTGCTACCCCATCAGCTTTTAGATGTTTTCAAAGTCATGTTCTGGAATATTTCTTTGGCTAGAAAGTGCATGAGAGTCTCTTTCTCCATGGTTCTTTTGTATTTTTTCTCTCTCTGTCACACACGTGCTTTCACTCACCTGTATTGTGTTGTGAACCTCAGGCTGTGTAAGCTTAACTAACTGTATATTTGGTTGCTCATCGAATCTCAATTTATCAGAAAAGTGAAATTTCACTGTGTGGTTTTGCTTTAAGCTTCTGGGTGTTTCTGATCTGTTTGGCGAAGCATAAAAAAATACAACTGATACTACTGGCTCCTCCTACAGACAAATTGGGTCGTGTAAAATTTATCTAGCCTCTCTGAAGTTTTTCCTGATGAAATGAACATAGCAAGCTGTGTTTTCTGTTGCCGTGTCTCCCACTCTGAAGAAGTTTCTTTTGACTCAATATATCCTTTCTAAATTATTGATTGTATGGATTGATTAGCCAACTGGAAGGAGAGGGCGTCTTGTTTACCAGTGCTTCCAGTACTAAATCCTTGGCTATCACTGTTAAATAGTCGATATGAAAGTGAACAGCTATGTTTATCAATGTTTAGGTGACAACAGGGAGAAATTAAAGTGTTGGATGGTTTAGCTCTCCAGATTTCGTTTCCAGTAATTTGCATGCTTTTTATGTCTCGCTGTATGTGTTGCGTACAGTGTCAGACTTTGCTGTTTACTTAAAGGGATAGTTCATGCAAAAATAAAAATCATTTACTCACCCTCATGGCATTCTAAATTTGACTTTCTTCTGTGGAACATTAAAAAAGATATTTTGAGCAATGTCTCATTGTTTTTTCTTTTTGTTTTTACATAACTACATAACTATTTGGTTACCCACGTTCTTCAAAATATCTCAGAGTGTGAGAAACAGTTTGGAATGACATGCGGCAGGGTAAATGCGGACCATTTTGATTTTTGGATGAACTGTCCATTTAATGAGCAGCAGTTTTGTTCTTAGTTTCAAGCTAATTTTGTGCATCCATGCTCAAAAGCACTTTTTTTTTCTTGCCAACTGCATTTAAGAATCCAGTAAGCTATGATTCAACGTATAGATTTAGCTCCTCGCCAGCGTAGTTGATTGCACACCTACGTGCGCACCTTGTATGCAATACAAAAACTCCTTTAGACTCACAGATGCAAGCGCGATGGCAGCTATTTTTCTTGAACTTTAAAAAAAAAACCCTAAATGACCTTTTGACCCGTAGTGCATGAAACAGACATTTGCGGCAGGGCAAAACTTTATCGCAGCGTCACAGTCATAATGCGCCAGGGTCATTCAGAAGGTGAGAATAAAAGCAATTAATGACCTCTGCATGAATAGAAAGTAGAGGGATTTGTATTGTTGTACCCACAGACCTTCTCCCCTCACTGTTCCCTCCCCCACTGTGTCCCCTGTAGGACTGAAGAAAATACGTAATCCGGATCGAATGTACAGAACCGCCGTCGGTTACACCGGCCACGTTCCTCCTAAGAGTGTCAGCGATGACACAGACAACAACAGTAAGAGAGCTGGATTCCTTTTCCACTGCATCCCTCAAAACATGACAATGTTATGAAATGCTGTTCATCTTCTCTGCCCATTCGTTTACATACTGTATAACCTCATTTTTGCAGCTGGTATAGTTCATCAAGAGTCTTTTTATAGTATTACCAGAGCCCAAACCAGAGAAAGATCAAATTATTACAAGACTTCAGAGTCTCTAGAGCATATGATCTAAAACCTTGCTCTCAGCACAATAATGGTTGTTTTCCTGGTGTGTTTACCAGGTTCAAGAGCTTAGAAAATTCTATCAAAGCAATTTGTAATAAGCCAACGTTCAGCTAGCAGGTGACTTTTAGCGCAGGGAGTCGGGAGGCAGAGGCCCTTCTTGGTAGATCAGCTTAAAAAAGGCCAGCGTCTCATTTTCATTCAGCTCCATTACAGATGATGTTTATTCATGCATGGCCATGCTGCTCCGGAACGAGCGGCATATTTTTGGAAGCAGCAGCTCGTTGTCATGGCTAATCAATGCCTGGCGCTCTTTGAGCAGAGCCCAGGCGTTGGCTTGCGTGGGTGTGGATGAGGGTGTGTTCACATCCTGATTCCCCATTGGAGAGTTCTTGTTGTGCTTCGCTCTCTCTCCAGCCGTTCTCAGTGATTTCACTAAGTGATCAAGGCTGTTTCGAAGAGACACTCACTTAATGAAGACACTCCGACATGGACACTAAGTGGCAGGAGTTCTGCTGCCCAGTTGTTGCGGGCTAACGGTGTAATTAGCAGCTGGAGGGATAAATGTCTCTGCCGTCTCTGGCCATGTTGGCAATCGGTGGCTTAACGGCCACAAGTTTCAGGCTTAAATCACTCTTTGGTAATCCATTGATTAGGCTACATGTTGATTTCCAAATAAAATGGGCCGTTGGTTCTTATTACGCAGGAGCAGACGTTGCCTGTGAGCCTTGAATCCCTGGACGTGTCGGAATGTGTGGATAAAAGGAGATCCAGTTCAGACGGCCCTCTTCATGGACCCCATTTCAGCCTGATTCTCTTGCTTTGTTGAGCCAAGAAAAGCTTTGGGAGCCAACTGGGACAGAACCAGAATGTCGAAGTGAGCTAATTATGAGGAATCCTGGTCTGCCGTTCCTCTCCTTTCCCCCTCTCGTCTTCCCTAGTGTCCAGCGTAGCCTTTTTTACTTCACCAGTGGAAATCCCCAGATGAACTACACCCACTTATTAAGGCAGCCACACTGCACATCATCCAGTCTCTTTAGAATATGTTTAGATGTGCTGCTTTTATTTTTTTCTTTTAGGCCTATGTGTGTTTAGTTCACGAGTGTTGTGCTATCATATGAATTTGCAGATTTTTTTGTCATGCCATTGCATATTTTTTGGGACAAGAAGCAGTTAGCCTCGGGAGACCGAGGGAGAATCATCCCTTGACTTACTTCAATGGAAGGATGACAGTGCATTAATTTGCTCTCTTGTCACAAATGCAGTATCCCATATCTTCAGTGTTTTATCAGCCAAGGGTTTAGTTTTTAAAAAAACACTCTAGCAATTAAGAGAGAAGTTGCTGCCATACAGATCTTTTAAATTGGCTTAGATAAAATTTAATTGAGATCCTGCAAATAATGAGAGGTTTTGTTCGTGTTGCAGTGATGCAAACAGTTGACTGAACTGCTCTTCCAAAGAAGAGAGCAGAGAGAGACGCTAGTCTCCTGGGATGCCCAGACACAAAAGTGAGGTTATCGCAGAATCGGCCTCCTGTCTTGGAGGAGTTTGAACTCTTTGCTTGCGTAACATCTCTCGCTATCAAAACAGTTGGCGGTAATTGTGCCAAGCGCTAGCGTGACGGGCATCCGGTGACGCTTCACTTGGCGGAGGCTTATGTCACTCTTCATAACAATCATGCCTCATCTGTGCGTGCCAGCGCACATTCGGTTTACTCGTCTCAGGGAGTAAGTCACGACCGAGCCAGTGCAGCATAGCTTGCTTTCAGGTCCAGCTGGTTTAAATGGAGCTGACCTTCTTGTTTTTGGAAACCTGTGACAAAATCGCACCTAGATTGAAAGGAGGTTGTTTACCAATCCTATCTCTCACTTTCAATGCATTTTTGGATACGGTACTCACACTGTGTAAATGGCTTTCGTGTACCGTGTTGTTATTAACACAAAGATGAGGTTATTATGAGTCGTCTAAAGACTCAGGCATTCAGTACATAATTCAAACAAGGAGCTTTTGAAGAGCATAGTGATGATAATATGCATTTTTTTTAAACTGTGATGATGGAGAGAGAGAGAGAGCACTTGGGTAGGGTGGAAAACAGGACCAAATTGTTTGCCAGAACTCTAAAGTGCATTTTGTATGCATAGCTCATCTCTTTATCCATTTGTATTCATACACTCATTTGCATGATTGAGTCCATGTGTATTTGAGCATTCTCATATCCTCTGTCTTGTTTATGTCTCTGAATGCCTTTGGTAGTCAGTGTTGCATGGATTTGCATGTTGGTTTTATGCGTCCAGGTGTAAGACAATGGTTCAAGCTGGTGTTTGCCTATTTGTGTGCTGTTTATAGGACCTGCTTGTGTTTTATAATTCATGTCAGAAGCATATGTTTTGTTATCACTTCATTTATATTATGCCTCAGAATATCAGTCTGTTGGAGTGTATTATATATATTTGCATATTCTCTAGTGAATATTTACATTGCATTATTTCTGTAGATTGCACAGTATTTTTTTTATTTTTTATCAAAGATGTGTTAATGAAACCTGTGTCTATCTTGTACAGTCAGTGACTTGTATACAGTATATAGAGGTCAATAATATACCACTTATGCAAATAAACATTAAATCAATATCAGTTTGTTCTATAAAGTTCCATGCTGCATTATTCTAATTATTTTAAACACCAGGGGTTCACAAAACAGTCTTAAAAACATTAATTTAGAAGAATTTTCTTCCTTGTTCTTACATTGTTTTTAAGATATATCAGTGAAATATTGAATTTGTCATATTATTTCGGTATGATCTCAGACGACATCTGATTTTATTGTTAAAAAAAAAAAACATCAGTGAATACATCCCTTGGACTTTTCTCAGAGAAATAAATGAACAAAAAAAAGAAAAAAGAAAAAAGTGTGAGTAGATATAACTTTCCAAACTCCATCAAAACACAGCTCCCACACAGAGAGATGACATTAATTTTGTTTTTTAATGCGTTAAAAAAAGCACAGAGAAGCTTTGCATTTTTATAATCTCCTCTCTATAAACAATCTTCATTAGCCAAATGCCAGATAGCTATCTGGCGAATGATCTATTGAATGGCGCAGATGTGGCCGCTGATGGTGATGAAGGCCCGGAGCCAGTGAAGGAGCTGTAGTATTAAGCAGAACAATAGAGCAATCACTGCTTTGATTGGTATTGATCTTGGAGCGGCCGGGACGAGTGAAATTGAAACTGACCAGTTGGACCCAGATCCCATTTGAATCAGAAAAGGTGGTAAAACAGTGTGCCAAATGATGTCATGGCTCTGGCCGGACGCAAGCTTCCTTTAATGGCTTTAGGACGGCACATTATTCTCTGTTAAGAGGAAATGTGAATCATTGTCAGGCCGTTTCCCTGTGGGGGGAAAATAGATTTATCATCCTCCCTTTCGTTCTTTTTATCCTCATCTTCCCTTCTTTATGTCCACTCTGTCACTATAGTTTTAATGATGAGGATCATGATCACACAATCATCCTGTCAAAATGCTTTATATGAGTGTGAGTTGTTAGCTGTAATAAAGCATCACATACAATGTGGTCCAGAGTTGATCAGAATTCAGTCAACATCATCCTTGGTGCTAGTGAAACACAAATCACTGAGGAAAAAAAGAAATAGTGAGTAAAGAAAAGGTATCCTATCATTGTGGCACAAAAGCAAGAGGACACTATCGATTTGAGATCTGTTTTTGTCAGCCCTCTTTATCCCGTCCTAAAACAAGCTTTGCTCTTTTCTCTGAAGTGATGCTTGCTCAAGCTGCCATGACAGATACAGTAAAACAGCTCTTCACCGCCAGGCCTTTTAAAGATGAGTCGTTAAACCCCAGATTAGCACCAAGATTCACATTTTTTTCTGCCTCAAAAGGGTTTGGGGAGGAGGACCGGTGCTGGAGGTCACGGCAGCCCTCCTTCTCAACTCTTCTTCAGATTTGCTGAAGAATCTCTGTACCCGCCCGCTGCTTTAAAGGGTTCACACTGCAGACTCTCTCTGGACGAGGTCTGGCTCCGAGCTCCATGACCTTGAGGCGCTTCAGTAGACGCTAAATCAATTTGACTGACATCGTCCAACCCTTCAAGTCATTGCTAATTCAATAGAAATTTTATTGCATACAGAAAAAGATCTCGCCTCTCATATGCACAGCAGAATGTGACATTTTATCTGCTGGTGGATTTATAAACTACAGTCGGTCTGAGGTTGATGGAGTCTAAAGTTTTTTTCAAAGGGTCAGAAAGGGATGATCTTGGGTTAGGGCTGGGCGATACATTGAAAATTATTGGGATTAATGCTGCTGACGTTATGAAATTAGGGAATATTTTGATAATGTTAAAAAATTTAGTAGCCAATTTTACTCCTCTTTTTGGATGGGGATAGATAATGCTTTCAAACACTTCCATGCGTATATGTATGACTGCTTTGTAAGGAGCTTCATATGTTTCTGTTTACAACATGTTGTTGCAGTGTTGAACATTGTAGCCAATCACTGACATGTCTGATGAGCATGTGAGCAAAAGCTGGATTTTTACTTAACTAAACACAATTTAATAATGGTTTGATTACAAAGTATTGACAAATTCATGGCTCAGTCAGTGAACTCGCGCTGAAGTGATTGACAGCTTCAGTGATTTTAAAGGAAGCACTCTTTGCTCGCTTTGTAACCCATTCACAATTTGAATACAAGTTTTATTTCTCATGCTTCTAGCTACACACTACAAAGTTTCTGGATTTACAACCTCATTTAAATGTAGGACTGAATCTGAAAATGCAGTGATTGGCAGCAATAAACAAAACAACTGGTGGAACAATAAATTTGATTTGTAAAAATAGATCTTCTAGGTAATCTGTAATGTGTTTCTTTGTTCTTCAAAGAACTCAGTTTGTTGTTGCATTAACCACAGTTTTGTAGGAAGATTATGTTTTTTTTTGTATCATTTTCATATATATTTTCATATATTTATATTGGGGTATTTGTATATTGGTAAAAAAAAACTGAAAGTGGTCACTATGATGTCTAAATTATTATTATTTTTTTAACTGTTAATAACCACAAATTGTGTAGGAAGATCATGTTTTTTGTAGCATTTTCATGTAAATAATTTTTTCTAACTGTTAATTTTGCAGGAAAAAGTACTTTGTAACAATAGCTGTTCTATCATGTATTTTTCATGGGAGACAAATCTTTTTTGAAAAAAAAAAAAAGAAATTGAATATTGCCAAAATCTGGAAAATATTGAGATCGCCCAGCCCTACTTTGTGTTTGTGTAATTTCCTCTTGCGCAGTTGCTTATCAAACATGGGTGGTAATTGGTCAGGCTTCCCTTAGCTTAATTCATCATCACAACGTGAACTTAATAATTAAATTAGATGCATATGATCTCTTTGTGATCTGTGTACGTGTCTATGTTGTTTTTCGTATTACAGTCTTGATGTTTGTGTTGTTTGACCAGACGCTGTGGGTGTGACTCTCCAATGTCTGAATATTCACCTTTTGTCCCATGGAAATTAGCATATAGATAACTATACCACTGATTTTCATGCAGAGCACAAGTCCCTGGAGAGAGGCACGGAGGAGGCTTGTAGTATGGAGGTTGGAATGCCAGCTTAGTAAAAAACCATGTCAACCCGCTACGTTCTCCTTTCTTATGCCATCTTTTATATCAAAGCCTTTCCTACTTTCACTTGAAAGTTAAAAGACCTCCCTCTTTCCCAGCCTGCCTTCAACTCATGTGGCTAATAAAGCAGTTGAGGGAAGACCACTTGAAGAAAAGTTTACTAGCGCTGCTGATGAATTAACATGCAGTTCCATCCTTCTCCCTGTCTGCTTGGAACTACTGTGCAATGAGCCCTTATTTCTGTCACATTAATTTTGTTTGAAAAAAAAAATAGAGGAAAAAGGCGCAAATTTCCCTAGACACCCCTTAATATCTGTACTGGGAGCTGTAAATGTTGCTTTTCCCAGCATTTTTCAGTCTTTATTATACAAAGTTTTATAATTAACTGACACCTCATCTCACTGGAGGATTTGATTTTTTCCCCCCCTAGCTTTATTATATGTATGACATTTTTGATCAAGGTAAAAAAAAAAATAAAAAAAAAAATCAGTTGATGAGTAAAATCTATAGTGTGCTGGTTTGCAATTTGCATTTTTTTTTTTTTTTTTTTTAAATTATAATCTAATGTTTCATTTGAGATGCGAACGGCTATGAGATTTGATTTTCTGGAACATTTCTCACGAGACAGATTGCGGTCCTTGGTGAAACATCTCTGCAGTATGACAGATGGGCCAAAATCGATCCATTAACAGAGGCAAAATGAGTGACGTAATTGATCTCCATAACATTTACTCCTTTAGGTGTTTGTTGTCTTCACTGTCGTCCTTATCTGTTGCACAGAAACAGCCCTAGATTTACTTGACCTCCATTTGAGTCTGTTCGAGCAAAGAGTCTTTCTTGAATCTGTGCTTATATCAGGATAGTTTAATATGTTTCCTCCAAAGCCCACATTCTCCAAAATGGGATCAAAAAGTCATGGCCGACACTACAGCGACCCTTGCGCAGGCTCGTGTCTGCCGTATGATGAGGTAGAGAGAAAATCTAATCTGTAAATGTCACCCTCTCCTTATTCAGACAGGCTCCAAATTTGCCTTTTGAAGCAGATTTGCCGCTCTCAGAGCATTTGTCATTGCACCATTCTTAATTTGAAGAGTTTCTAAAGGAGCGTTGGAAACCTACCCCCGCCCCCCACGATCTGAGACAAAACCGCTTACGGCAGGTGAAATGGCGTTCCGCGGAAAATACAGTCTACGAATAAACAAATGCAAACAGAAAATGCCCGTCAGAGCTGACAATTTAATGGAAAAAGAGAAGGCTTTCATTAAAAAGTGACATTGGGCTGATGAGGTGTGGAAAGTTTTTGTGTCCATTCTTGTCTTTTTACACTTTGCAGTGGCAAAGCTCCATCTGTTTCGAAACCTGCCCATGTACGTGCATGTGATAGATGCTTACAGAGTCATTAAAGAAGGCAGATCTGCGGTAATCCTCAGAGGGAACGTACAGGAGGACGAACCTTCTTTGTGCTTGCCTTGGGTGAACAGAAATGTGGCTTTGCAGATTTACAAGTACAGATCTCATTTTGCACAGTTAGTCGTTTTGCCATTTAGATCCGTCCGCTCAATTAAAACTCATTAATTATGAATGTGTGCGAGAAATGTCAAAACATTTCAGCAGGCACCTTTGCAGATGATTATTCTTTATAAACCCTGTTTATCGGTTTACCTCTTCAGGATTATATTGTGCCAAGAGGATTAAAAACAGAGAGGCGGTTGTGTTAATTAAAAAAAATAATAATAATAAAATAAAAAAATAAATCTGTCATTATGGAATTTTAAGAATAAATTGGATAAAAAATTAAGAAACTCTTGTATGCGTTTTTGATCTCAATGTCACTTTAAAAAACACTTTAGTATACGGACCAATTCTCACTATTAACTAGTTGCTTATTAGTATGCCTTTTATTAACATATTGGCTGTTTATTAGTGCTTATAAAGCACATATTCTGCATGACCATATTCTACATTCCTAATCCTACCCAACACCTGAACTACCTTAATAACTACCTTAACTATTAAAAAGTAGCAAATTAGGTGTGTGTGTAACAAAAAACACACAAAAACGTTGTAGTAATGGGTAAAAATAGAGCTTAACAATCCATGAACAATGTTTTTTTTAGTGCAACCTCAGAAAGTTGTGCATACAGTTTTTAATCTTTTTTTTTTTTAATATAAAAAACGTTTTATGGAGGGTGAAGTCTGTTTCATTTGTGCTTTTTTTAATCAGTAAATATAATAATGTTAAATATTTTAATTTACACATTTAGTCCACCTCTTTTGTTATGTGAAATCAGTTTTTATGAGAATCTTTAAAACCTTTGTTACTTTGCATTTCTGATACCTTTTTTTTTATTGTCCATTAATGTCTAAAATTTCTAAAATATGGACACTTTATGTTTTGTCTGTCAAAATATTCAAAAGTCTGGTTTTAGATGGCACAATCAGCCCTATGGTTTGTCCTTGCCTGGCGCTGACCAACTGTTTATCACCTTTAGTGAATATATTCCAAAAAGGATAAAGAAATCTGCAGTATGTTTCAGCTCATTTGTCGTGTAAACACTCTCAGTGAAAATAAAGCTGCTGTTCAGCCACTGCCTTTAGGGCTTTTCTGTCACCATCAGTGTTGTTGTTCTTATTGGGGTCTCTTAAAGCCACATGCGGGATCTGTTCAAACATGCTGCTTATTGACAATGTGAGGTCCCACAGTGCCTTTGCGCCACTCAGCTGAAGGAACATTCATCACTTTCTTCAGCCTAGAACGTTCCGTATTTAGTGACCTCCAACGCCTCCTGTCAAAGACTTCAGTCTATCTGTCACTTTAGCCCAACTCACAGCTGCTGACACGGTGGCTGAGTTTCTGGAAAATTTAAAAGAGCTCTTTACGCTGAGAGTTAAGTTATGATATACCTTTGTATCCCTAGCTTAGACGAGACTCTCTGATGCCTGACATTACTTTGAAGGGCAGGTTTGATAGGTGTTTTTCAAAGATCTCCTCAGATCAAGAGTCGGACATCAGTTAGACAAGGGCCACATGCAGGTGCGGCGCCTTGGCATTTGCGCTGAATGTTGATTGGTGTTCGTGTTGAACGTGACTGTGTTTTTATATGTCAGTAGAGTTTGAAACCGAAGCGATTTATCTTAATACATTCATAATTAATTATGGTGGGCGCGTACGCCTGTGTGCACCTATAATTGTTTACATGAGAAGGAGAAAATAGTCTACAGTGCTCTATTCTGTCCTATCTTTCTCTACCACCTACATTCACACATTTATATCTGTGTAAGTATTAGCAGCGTGTTCGTAGCCTTGTTTTGTTTTTCATTTTCTTTGTTGTTAAGCCTTTTCCCCTCAGCTCTGCATCTCATTGGCTACTCATGGGAGACGGTCGTGAAAGAGAGAAAGGCAAACGCTTAAGGCAGCGCTTGGCAGACGGCGACTGACTCTGTGATTAAAATTTGCCTCTAAAACCACAGTCGTCAGAGTCAGCATAATTTAAAAGCCCCTTACTTTGATGCAGAACAATGAGACTAAATGGCAGTCCTCAGAATCGCTCGCTTGTTCTGCCAAAACATGTACTGAGAGGGAAAGAGAGAGACGGAGATGAAGGGAGAGATGAGAAATAAAGTCTCATTTCTGTGCCATTCATGTTCATCGAATACCTTTATATTCTTATACTAAAAAATTACTTTGCTTTAGGAAATTTAGGCGAAATATCTAATAGCAAGTTAAAGTTTTATAAAAATCTCTTGAGCCAGAAAAAGCCATTCCTAATAAAGGCCCATTCACAGCTATAAAGATTACCACATTAACGGATGACAACTTTTTGTTGCGCTGCAGTTTTGTCTTCTGCCAAGAACAAAATTGTTCGTGTCCCAGTCACATTTTCTTGGGTAAATAAACATTACTTAAACTATCAGAAAAAAAAAAAAAAAAAATTAAAAAAACAATTCTATTTGATAATTTTACATTAACAATGTACTTAATGTTCTGTTTATCAAAGGCATGTATGAATCTCATCACTTTATTAGTATAGGACAGTGTAGAAGTGACAGGAAGCAAAAGGGGGATTGAGAGAGGGGGGCAGGATCAGGAAAGGTCCTCAAGCTGGGATTTGAACTCGCAATGCCCGTAGTGCAGCGGCGCCATATGTCAGCACACTGCCCACAAGGCTATCGGCACCGACTCAAGTTAGTGTTTTTAAGCATTTTACATTTATTCCAAAATAATAACTCAAGGCAGTAATTTAAACAATATATTTTATTTGTGAACTTATGTTCAGCTGTTCTTTTTAATAGTTGACTTTTTGTTGGATCATCAGTCATCAAAGCTTGGTAAATATTGGTCACAGATGCGGAGAATTACTTGAAATTTCTCCAAACTGATTACTTACTAAAAACTCCCACAGTTCATGTTTTCATGCCATTTTGATGTAACAAAGTAGTTATATCTAAGTAAATGCCTCCTCTTACATGACTTTCTCTCTTTCATTCTCTATTACCCCTTCACCAAAGCCAATGCAAGTTTTAGGTGGTCTGTTAAAACTCAATGGGCTCAGGGGAGGCGAGAGATGTGCGGACTCTTCCTGTAACTTTACCTGCTGGTGTCACTGTTGAACAATATTTCTTTAGAAAAACAAGTGGTTTATACACTTTTTAATGTTATATTTTGTGAAATTTGCATTATTTTATATTTGTACTACGAATTTTGTTTCTCATCCAATATTTTGAGGAGACACTGCCTGCCTTGCCTCCTCTGAGGAAATGCCCCTGTTACAGACAAATTCAGACAATTCCGGTTAGTAAGTTTAAGTCAATATATTTACAGTAATTCTCATCAAATTGTCATGGCTGGAAAGTCACTGTAAATACAGACATTTGTGCTTCAGTGCCTCTTGTGGCAACTTTGAGAATGCAGCATGTACTTGAATTGCAAACGTAGAAGCATTGGCATTTAGGTAATTGTATAGAGTATATTTCATGCGCAATTGCGTTTATTTTATATGCTCTGAGTGGCGATTTGAAAGAAGTCTTGTTGAACTTGGGCGTTTTCTACAGGGAATTGATATCTTTTTTTATGTGGGTTTAAATTCATTCACAGGTAAAGCACAAAAAATGTGCAATGAACAGGCAGTGAACAGATCTAACCCTCTTCATGTGTCTCTTTCCCTCTGGCTATCTGTTTGTCCTTAAAGCCAGAATGGGAGTGGTTGCTAAGCAGTGTCTCTATGGACACACGGGCTTCATCTTGCTCAGATCTGCAGCGTCTCTTTCGCTTCTCTCTCGTCTTTTACCGAGGACACACTCCACAAATCTCAGTCAGTCTCTCATTCTCCTTTTCTTTCAGTCTCTCTCTCGCTTTTTTGTATTCATAAGCAGGCTCAGCACACAATATGGAACTACCTTCTCCCACAGGGCTAAACATTGAGTTCCTTAAGAAGCCTCAGCCCTTGATGCAAACGGTTATCAATAACCTTGAAATGCTTTTGCTCCGTTGCCCAATTTTGTTGTTATGTATTTGAGCAGGCACTCTGGCATGATAAGGGAGAGAGAGGAACGGGAGTGTTTAAAAAAAAAAAAAATAAATAAAAAAATAAACTCAATGAAAACAAAATCATGACATTTCTGGATGAAAGCCTTTTGCACGCCTTGTGCTCCAAATATGTTCCCTTTCATTTCACAGTAACATCTTAAGTTTTTTTATTTTTTTTTTTCTTCATTGCTTTCTGAGTGCTCCCCCTTTGAGGTCTCGTGCCTGGTTTATAGTTTTATATTTCTGAAAAGTTTGTCACAGCAATTTGCAAACGTAACACCTGGGCATGGAAGTTTCCTTAAAGGAGTCCCTTGAGCAATAGTGACACAATTCAAACAACTCAGTAATTTACAAAGAAATGATTGGATCTTTGTTTAAAAAGAACAGCTCCCAGTGTTTTAGACTCTGGAGAGCAGCACAGCTTTGGTTTTAATAATCTTGCTCACTCTTCATATTCAGTAATCGTTTTGTGTCATTCACAGATGAACATGGACATTTGAAAATCTACCTGCCCAAGAAGCTTCTGGAATGCCTTCCCAAATGCTCCTCCCTGCCCAAGGAGCGACATCGCTGGAACACCAACGAGGTAAGAAGCTTTTTGTTTCACAGGAGTTTGGAATTTAGTTTTTTTCCTATAATGCAATGACCACATTTTAATGTGTTGTTTATTGGATACTATTGTTGGTTACCCTTTGCTTGTTTTACAGCAAACTTATTATTAATTGTAGTTAAGCACAGATCTAATTTCTAGATTTGTCGACTCAGCTCGGCAGAAGTACTTCAACATTCAACACTGCAGTCAACATACAACTAATATTATATTATATTATATTATATTTTACTTTACTTTACTTTACTTTACTTTACTTTACTTTACTTTAAATGCAGACCTTGAGCATAGGTCAAAAGTATGGACAAAAGTATTGGTACACCCCCTTCTTTAGAACAGAAAAAAAACACTTTCAAAACTGTGGCAATAAAGATGGAAAGATAATTCATGTATTTAAAAATTGTATTTCCATCTATCTATGTTGCAACAGTTTTGGAAGAGTCTAAAATGACCGTACCCGTATGTACAAGTCATTGGTGTTTGGTCATGAGTTTTTGGCTCAAGGTCTGCATTTAAAGTCACACCAGTGTTCAAGTGTATATATATATATATATATATATATATATATATATATATATATATATATATATATATATATATATATATATATATATGACAATTGACGAGATTATAAATTTCTTATAACAATAATTTTGTAAAATTTTGTCTGTTTATAATCAGTTGTCAACCAAAAAAAATGTAAAAAAAAGTTGGTATTTTCACATGAAAAATACCGCTTTGTTGACTGCCATACTGCAATATTTGGATTTACTCTGTAAATCTGTGTCAGTTTTATCTAACAGTTGGACTCGTATACAAAGTGTATCTGCATTGCTTTGAACTTTGTCTTCCTGGCCCGAAGGCGTTCTGACATTCAGAGACAAACAAACACACTCAGCAGAGATTAGGGAAGCCTGTTTGGACCGATTCCACAGCACACCTAAAGTCTGACACAACCTCCTACCGTCTCGCTCTCTGCTATAGTATAACACCACTTGAACATGCACCAACTCGGTTTTCATTTCTTTAAAATCGGAGATCTGGTCTCAAGTGGGTAAGTTAACATATTGCAAGTTGCTATCTGATTTACTGTGGACTCTGCCAAATTTACAGAGATGAGATTTGTATTGAGCTGTTCTGAATTTCTGAAGGAATACCATTACATGATGTATTAAGGGTTTAAAATTCTTGTTAAAGGAATAGCTGACGAGTCTTGTTACCATAGGTTAATATAACATTGCATTTCTTTGCCTATAATGGTTTGAAGAAGGCTAGACTGTGAAAGCTTTTTCACCAGCTAACAAAAGTCAAACTTTTCTTTCATTTTCTAGACCTGCCTTAAATTCTTTATCATGATGGAGATGGCACATACTGCTACAGATGACTTGGGATGATGCATGCCATGACCTTTCAGAATATTTCAGATTCATTTCCATTTCAAAACTGCTATAACTTATGAGGGAGGAAGCTGCTGATGTCTTGCACATATACGTTTATTTACGATAGAGTTGAAAGTACGGTTTGATCCAAGGAATGCAGATGTGTTTTCTCTGTGCCGTGCTTGACTGTGTTGTAGTTGAAGAAGTGATTGTGCAGTGAGATTGATGCTTCTCTCTCTCTCTCCGTTTCATTTGTGCATCCTCCGTGTTGGGAAGCCAGCAGTGTGGCTGTCCCTCTGTGCTTTCTGTCAAAGCCTCCGCGCTCCCTTTCTCTCAACTTGCAAAGAGTTATAAAGTTTCCCAACTGTTTTTAAAGATTGTTTCACCCTCCCTGGCAACTCTTTATAGTTCTTTTTTTAGAATCGTGCCACTGTAGAAGAAAATAATCTGACCCCATGCTGATGCCAACTAACCGGCCTCAAAGAAAAGTCATGAGCGGTTCACTAAGAGAACTTAAGCGACAGCTATTTGTTTCAAATCAGATAAACTATCACATGTGAATAGAAGATCATGAATAGAGCGAGGACAGGAAGTGATGTGGAATGAAGAAAGGTACAGGATCAGTCAGTGTCCAATGACAAAAGGGCTGAACTTGGCCATGTGAGCACCACTGCAGTTTTCAAAATTGTTTCAAAATATTGAAGCCAACATGAAATCAAAATTAAACCTATTTTTGAAACATTTAAACTTTTTTTTTTTAAACATTTTTTTTTAAACTAAGGTATTGGATATACACAAATTCATATTTTAGTATTATTTACATACTATTATAGTATTTATTAATATTTTCATAAAATATTTTATTGTGTTGTTTTGTTTAAATTTTACTTCAAGTTTTAGTAACTATGTACTTTTGTCATTTCATTTGTTTTTTTAATATTTCTATTCAGCTTTTATTTAATTTTTGTAAGTTTTTTTAATTTGAGGTCTTCAGCTTATTTTTCAATTAGTTGCAGTATTTTTAATTTAAAAGTTTACGTTTTTCATGTAATATTTATATTTATTACTTTATTTCAACTTTATTTAAGATGAACAAAAATCTTTTTTTTTTTTTTTTAGTTAACCGTAACAACACTGCAAGCAATGAACACAATTACTTAATTCATTGTTAATTCATATTCGTTCATAATACATTAATCATTAAGTTATACAACTTTACAGTTTTAATATATACAACATTACTTCATCGCAACATTAAAGTATTGATCTTTACTGTAAAGTGTTACCTGAGTGGTTCAATTTTATCATTTTATTTTTGGAGTACTGAAACCACTTCTTGCAATCCAATCAAATTCCTGATAGATAAACTAACATTTTCTCATTTTATATCCTGTTTTATTTTAGAAATGCATGACAATACTAACATAAAATAGGTTACGATTGTTGTTTCATGTTTACTTTAATCCCTCATCATAATAATTTATGATGGTATGGAAGATAGAAGTTTCTACCATCCGTGATTACCTGTCCCTCAAGAGCTGCTGTTTGTGTTGAACATGCACTCAGGAAATACTGGCTCCAGGAGCATTAGCCAAATCTGACATATTCGTGACTGTGGCAGCTCGCTCCCAATTTTGCATCCTCACAGGATGAGGAACTTGTTACTGTCAGTAGCGCTATTGCTTTCACTGTTCCTGTCGTTGTCCAGGCTAAACATATCTGACTGTTTAAACAAACACAGACCACATAGCGCACAGATTGGAGACAGGAGATTACAAAAAAAAGAGTGAAGGACGGACAATGCGGACAGGCAAAGCAAGATGGAAGGAGGAGGTGTAGCTCTCCCTGCAGATGGAGACATTGTGTGGCCGTTGTTGAAGCGCAGCTACTTTTGGAGGCTGTTAGGAGCAGAAAGTCTCCCTAGTGACACACACAGCTCTTAATGAGAACGAGTTCCTAACAGCCCCGACTTCCTCCTCCTTCAGCTTCAGTGTCAGATTGAATGCCATGCTCCCAACGACCAGCGGTGAGGTATAATGAGGCCTCTAGCAGGGCCGAATGAGACATCAGGTCATACAAACAAGCACAGCTCATGTCCAAGCCTGTGTTTTCCTGCATGCATTGGATATTTCACACACACATACAGTGTAATTTCTTGGATTGGGAGCTGGGAGGTGGGTCTATGTTTATGTAGTGTTCACCAGTCACTCCATATAACATTCCCATCCCTCCCGTTTCCTTATGGGAAATGACCCTTTTTGAAGGTAATGACATGGATGTCTCTTCGGTTGAAAAATTCTTGTAGCCGAATGACCACATTAAAGAACGAAACCGACAGTATGTTGGAAAGGAGGGAGAAACATCAAAACGATAATGGTGTTGTAATGAACACGAGAAGAGGGTGAACGCTGGGGGATGGCAAAAAGTCGATTCCTGTCTTTATCTCTTTTTCTCTCGCTCTGTCTCTCATCGTCAGTTGCTTTACACCCCCTGCTGTTAATTTTAAATACCTAGAAAAAGCGTGTGTGTGTGTGTGTGTGTTTGATAGCTCTCCTATACTATACCGCACACCGCTGGGAGTCCTAGAGTGTTTCTAGAGAAGCTTTGTTATTACCGAACAAGAGAATATCATGCCTAAAAACCATCCGCAGAACATTTCCAAGTAATCACGGTGCAAAGTGAAGTTGAAACAGGTCTCAAGAATAATCTCTTTGCAGCTCCTCTCTGATTTGATCTGGAAAGGGCGATTGAAATACTGAATAAACGCCTCCGCAACGTGGCACAGGACTCAAGCTGACTGTCCTTGCTCCGAACAAGCCCAAAGTTCACATTCCCAGCTGAATGTCACACGAAGACGTGCCGTTACATTCTGAAGCACGCTTTGCTAAATGATTTTGTCTGAAAGCAATTTAGATGAATTCTCATGGCTAAATATGCAGCTAATACAGCGTGGGTATTACTTATTGACAAAGTGTCCTTCAACCTGGGCGTTTTTGTTTTTTTTCTTCCTGTCAAGCAAATGTTCCAAAAAAAAAAAAAGAGAGAGAATGAGAGATGTGCAGGGGGTTTTGTCGTTGTTTGTCCAATCTAAGCTCTTTGTTAGACCTTCTTTCACCTTCAGCGAAAAAATTCCCCTGGATAAAGGAGGGCGTGGAAAATCACAATGTGTGTGTACCGAATGTAGGGGCAAACAGCGAGGATGGGTACGGAGCTTACATGCTGATCTGGTAAGCTGTAGATTGAATTGTATTACCTTGACTCAATGACAAAATCCCCATGTTTTGTAGACTTTGCAAACGGAGAAGCCCGTGGGTTTGCTTTTTATAATGTACATCGCTGGGACCCTGTTTGAGCCAGAGTAAAGGGCTTTGATATCGCCAAAAGATTCATAAGTCGCTCCCTAACAGCAGGGATGAAAAAGCTGTCAAGGTGAACAATATTCTCTCATTTTAGCACACTTAAACGTCTTGAGTAGCCTTGGCTGGTGGCGATAGCGAATACCCCTTTACGCACTTACACAGAGATGCTGCGTCTGCGCCATTCCAACATAATTTGCCCCAGATGACAAACTGCGCATCTAAAAGTTTTAAGCGGCACGGAAAAGTGCTGCTGCGTGCGAGTCCTTGTCTTGTCCAGTTCCCCTGCCACGATTGTTTTATTTTAAATCTCTAAGTTTCTCCCTCTTGCATTTTTTTGGTGTGTGCGTGCTCTTGATCTAGATATTGGCTTCACGGATCCAGCTTTACCCCATTGATAAGTGCCAGGAAAGTGGTTACCATGCCTTAATCTTAGCAGGCACTACCCCGTTCCTCTGGGTCCCTTTTCTTTTCTGGTCTGCTTAAGTTTCTCCACACATAATCAAAGGAAGCAGATGCTACTAGTCAAACCTTACCCTACAGGGAATGCTGGGAAATTTAGTTTGTGTTTGTATAAGCGCACCTTTGGCTTCTGCAGAGTGGAAGGGTCTCTTGTCACCCAAACAAGCCAGGTTTACCGCTTCACTTTCCATTATAACAAATAATGCTGTTTTAGTGAAGACCACATCTGTTGCATTTTTGACCTTTTTGGACTTGTTCAGACAGGGAAAGGATCGGCAACCTGGACTTTCTGCTTCGTGATTGTTTTTCAGAGTCTCAGGAGGCGTGAACTCTGTGTGTTCACATATGCAGTTATAATCAAGCAGTAGTGGGTTTTTGTGTAGTTGAGCTACAGTCTCCATCTGCCTGCAAAATGCTATTCATTGTCCGTATTTTAGATGTGTTTTAGTATAGTTTTAAGTAAAAAAATAATATTATTATAAGACTTAAATATTCTTACCAGCACTTTCACTACTGTTCATATGCTTGGGGTTGGTTGGTAAAGTCTCATATTATCAACAGGGCTGCATTTATTTGACCAAAAATACAGTAAAACCAGGAATATATTATTACAATTTTAAATAAATGTTTTCCATGTGAATATATTATAAAATATAATTTATTCCTGTGATGCAAAGCTGAATTTTCAGCATCATTATTCCAGTCTTCAATGTCATCATTATAATTTGCTTATTATAATTGGTGCTTATTATAAATGTTGAAAACAGATTTGCTGCTTAACATTTTTGTGGAAATTGAGATTTCTGTTTTTAACAGAAAGTTCAAAAGAGTGGTATTTATTTAGTTTTTTTGAGTATTTACTGTCACTTTTGATCAATTTAATGTGTCATTGCTGAATAAAAGTAATATTAAAAAATATAAATAAATAAATAAAAATTCTTACTGACTCTAAATACTTCAGTTTACCAGTGTAAATTTATTGTTCAGTTTCAGTTCACACTGCTCAAGCAGGTCAATACCTGAAATTATTGTCTTTGACTGGATTATTTCAGTAAGCCATATCGTTTTTGTTTCTATTTTCTTCTTCTTCAGAAGTATTGTTAGTGCAACGTCATTTTTTATTTTATTTATTTATTTTTTTTTTTTTTGCCAATGCATGGTACTGTATGCTTTAATTAAAATTGGTTATGTAACATGATGCACATTTTTGTCTTTTTTAAGCCTTTAAATGTTGGCTGGACAAAGCCTTGTTTAAAAGTTTGTCTTGATGACAGTCAGTTCATTTTAACTCTGCATAATTTGATTCACATTTGAATTGTAGTCTACGTTCTGTTTTCAGTCATCCATTCATGAACTGAATTCAGACATTCTCAGAGTGGTGCACAACCCTGCGCTGCACATTTCTGTAAACTGGGTAAACTTTATTGCACTGTTGTATCTGTCACCAGTGTTGGCACTGCAAAAGGCGATCAGTTTGAATGCCCTGTGTTTTTGTGTAAGACTGTGAATAAGTCTGAATGATTATGACACATCTGCACAAACAGACTTTGCCCTTATTTTTCTCCTGGTTCAGGCATTATTCTGACATGTGGTCGTCTGTTGGCGTAATCAGGCTTGTTAAAAAGAATCCACCGGATCCCCTCCGGAGTGGGTTTAGCCATGTCCCGCTATCCCGGGGATTACAGCTTCCTTGAAAGGATTAGCACAATGCTGATTAGTTTGATTTCATTCTCCAAGCCAGAAAAAGCCAGTCCTCTTGATGTTTATGAGATTTATTTTAATACATTTCCTCTTGTGGAAACAAATTATGCAGACTCCCTTTTTTTTTTGGAAACTGTCAATTCAAAAGCTTGCATTTTTTTCACTATCATTCTCGCTTGCTCTTCGTCCTGCTTTGAGAGCATTTCCCAATCGAGCTGAAGAGCAAAGCTCCCTGATTAGTTGAAATAAACAGGCAAAAAAACAACATTTATTTCCTCTTTGTGCCTGGGACAGGGAACGCGTCGCCCCTGTCGTGGTAATTAAGGATGACTCCGTGCAGGCAAATGTTTGAGGAAATGGAGGCTGAGCTGCTGAGGAGACGATGAGGGAAAAAAGGAAAGGTCACGCTGCTTTGTTTTTGCAAACGGGGAGGCTTTGGGCTGTAAGGAGCTGATTTGTGAAGGTGCCTGGATCATGATCGGAATAGTAATTTGAGGAGAGGCTGCTGTCAGTCTGTGGTATAGGTGCGTCTGTGAGTCCATGAAGGAATGCAGAGAGATGTTAGCGAGCGTGCGCTGACCGTTGCAGTAAATTGCAAAATACTCCAGGCATCTCTCAACTTTTGTGTCTGTTGTGTGTGTATGTACAGTATATAACTAAGACAGCAAAATAGGCAGCAGGATGCTTTTAGTTGCAGTATGTGAGTAAAACCTGACGGGATGATTTCAAGTCAACAAGAAATCAGAATTGAACTGAATCAAAATGGCTTTCTTATACACTTTCTTATACATTCATGGTTTTATTGTGAATGATTCATTGGTGTATGTCATTGCAAAAAAGAGCAGAGGTTTTCAAATTGGGGGAAGAAAAGAGTTCTGGGGTTTGTAAAAAAAAAAAAAAAAAAAAAAATATATATATATATATATATATATATATATATATATATATATATATCCCAAACAAAAAACGTACAATCAAAGTTAATGTTAAATATTTAAAATAAAAAAAATTTATAGAATTTTAGAGAAAATTTATTAAATTGGTATATTGTTTTTGTTAGGGATTCTCAAAGTCAGTGTTAAATATTCTTAAAATATTAATTCTTTTATAATTTTTTAAACATTTAATCAATTTATGAAATGTTTTTGTTCAGGATTCTAAAAGTTAATGTTAAATATAAATATATATATATATATATATATATATATATATATATACTATATCCCTAGTAAAAAATTTATATATTTGAAACACATTTATTTCATACTAAGTATAGTTCAAATCTATTTACATATTTACAGACATATTGCTCGGGACTAACTGATATAAAAATTATAATTAAACTTTATTTGGAGTTCTGCTTGTGCACAATGCACATTTCTTAATATTAAGCCTAAAATGTGTTTCAATGTCACTATTGATGAGGATTGCATGATCTTTAAATAATATTGGTCTTTACATCCAAGATATTTAAAGTGTACCTGAAGTATACTTGCAATACTTCCACTTTAGCACAATCAAATATACTTCAGTTTATGTTTAGTTGGACTTCAGCACTACTTCCACACAATTAAGGTGCATTAGGTACAAAATGAGTTGTTTCAGTTTATCAGACTTACCAGTTTAGTATACTAAAAGTACAATTACAGGGTATTTTTATTAAAATGAATGATCTTTTTCTTCAGTTGCTAACAACAAGTTTTCATTGTGGCTCTTTATACATGAACTTTCAGATTTGAAATTAAAAAAGATCTGAAAAGCCCTGATATATATGCACCACTTTTTACAGTCTAATCAATCCCCAAATGGATAAAATTAAGTCTTGCCATATTATATATCCTCAGTTTTTCTTTTCCCAAGAATTACATCACATTATGTAAGTTAAATTGGTTGTGAGAGCTTTTTTTAGATCTACCTTCCAGTCAGATTACAATGCATAAATGAATGCAGTTTTTCTTGATCTTTCTTTATTAACCTGTCGCTTACTGTGAGGTCAGATGATCTGTTGTGGTGTAAACATAATCATAATCTGAGTGTTTTTGTACCTGCTGTACCTGCTTCTGAAGGAACCGGCGTTGTATGCTTCCCTTCCATTCCCCTTCTCTCCTCCTGTCTCCAATCCCACGTTACCCTCATTCGCTCCATAACCCCTCCCTTTTTTCCATGTCTCGTATGCACTGAGGTGTAAAATTATTCAGGGATAGAGGGATAGATTTCTCCCTGTTGAATTGAACCACTGGGTAAGGCTTTTGTGCCAGGCCATTGTAATTGACTGTCGCTTTATTTACCGACTGAGTTTGTGTGTGTGTGTGTGTGTGTGTGTGTGTGTGTGAGACATTCTGGAGTGCTTCCCTGTCCATTTCTTTTTCCATACATGTGGCTGTTCTCTCGCGCTTTGATCCACAGCACATCGGCAGCTCACGCAATCATGAAAATGGCTCGCATGGCTCGTTTCTAAAGCATGCTGGACAGACTTTCATGTTATTTAATTACGTGAAATCCATTCCTCTACTCCGAAGTCACCCACAAACGTACAGGAAAAAGGGCGTGTTTCATCTTCACACATTCCATGATTGGCGCTCACTGTATCCAACTAATTATTCCTCCTGTCAGTCTTCCCAGCGGCCTCTTGGATGGAGTACAAACACTGTGCTGCCCTTTGGAGGGATTTAACAACAACTCTTGTGACTGCTGTTCTCTTGAAAAGAGGTCTTGCCCCCTCCGGTTGTTGACAAATGGCTATAGACTGGCGTGGTGTCAAGTTGTTAAAATGTACAGCGGTGTGGAGTCAGAGAAGTTAATGGTTTTTCATACTTCTCAATTTTCCACCCTTGATTGCGTTGGCCTGCTCACCACTCCTCATGGATGTTTACGAAGACGGCTGGAACGTCGGAATGGATTCGAGCGTTATGTAAGCGGAAGGCTCAGGTAATGCTGTTACGGCGGCTGCGGCCCCAACGTTTAACATATGATCCATTCACACTCGGCTACCTCCGTGACTCCAGGAGATTGAGCGAGAGCATCCGTTCAGTCACATGCTGTGAAACACTACAGCTGCTGGGGGGGAAGCTGTCAAATCTCATTATGCTGAATACTGCCAGTCAACAAGCAGCTCCCATCTTCACCAATAAAGACTTTACTATCCGCAAGCCCCCTGACACACCGTATTGATGGATCGCAGTTCATCGCTGGCGAGGAAACGGACTTAATGCTTTGAGTGCATGAGAGGAAGAGTGGGGTCATTTACTGGGGTTCCTGTAAACCACAATGGAGAGTTTATGAGGAATAAGGGATCGAGGGCGATGGCGAGCACATTCTCTTTGAGTGATGCATTGCTGCTTTTTTTGTAGAGCTCTCACCCGCTTTGCTTCTGATAACCTTTGAGCATGTGTAGACGATGGTTGTCATTTTTACAGGTGAGAGAAATCATAAGTGGAGATTTTCTCAGTCTCTTTTGGGACTCATCTTTGGTGCCGTGATGGACAGGTGAACAATGGGTTGGTCAGATACTGCTGCCTCTCTCTGCGGCCATTTCATCTGATAACATCTGATAATTTAATTGTCATGTCAGGGGACTGGTCTTTGGATTTAGGACTACAAGGCCTAGTGAATGTCCTTGAGCAAATGTCAAGTGCAGTACGAGCATAGTGGTTGAAGGCAGGACTGTTGCTTAAATTCATGTGGGTCGCTATTCCTCATGGGAGGCCTTACACGTTTCCTATAATGGAAGTGTATTGGCCATGGCAGTTTTAGTGTGTCTGCACTCAATGTGTAGAAGCTGCATGACAACTCGGTGTGTTTACTAAAACAAAAACAGCTGTGAGCTCGATGACTTTAGCCAAAAATAAAAATAAAAATGGACATGCAATTATGTACTTATTTTACTACTGTTGATGACAATAAATTGGTATTTTTTTTTTAAATAATATTTTTATATATTTATAATGAATATACATATTTGCATTTATAAATACATAACATATTTATTTAAACTGTAATTAACATAATTTATTAAGTATTTTTATATTACTCATTTACCATTGTTGATGGAAATCCATTGGTAATTTTTTTAAAATGATATTTTATATATTAATAATAAATGTATATTTGGCATATTTACATTTATAAATATGTAACATTTATTAAAAATGTAATTAATATAATTTTAAATAATTTAAGCATTTTTAAATTTACCCATTTTACCTTTGTTGATGGAAATCCATTGGTATTTTTTTTTAATAATGTTTTCTTAAAAACATTTATCATAAAATTAGAAATATTTTTATGTATTTATTAAAAAAATAATGTAATAATTGTACTTTCCTAACTTAATTTAGATTTGTATAATTTAATAATACTTATTATAATTTATAAAAATATTTATAAGAAATGTATAACTTTTTTTAATATTGCTTAAAAATAATTAATATAATTAATTGAGTATTTTTATAACCTATTGAAGAGTTATATAACTGTTTTTGTAACGTTTGTGTTAATCTAACTACATAATGTTGGTATTTATCCAATTGTTCATACTGTATGTATGATTAGAAAGCAAAAAAAAATATTTAAGATTTAAGAGAGCAGAAACATCAAGGTGGTACTGGACATAAGGATCAGGAATTGTATGTGTGTGTGTGTGTATATATATATATATATATATATATATATATATATATATATATATATATATATATATATATATATATATATATATATTATAGAAGTGATTATTTTATTTCATTGAACATTCCATTGTAAATGACTTCATTGATTATAATGAGTGTGATCTTTCTGCTGATATGTAGCAATGTGGCGCTTGCATTTGGTCACTTCTTTGCCTGGGGTGCATCAAAACTTACCCATCCACCCTTTCCATCGATGCCCCAGTGGGGTTTGTAACTTTAAAAGTTTAAATCCATCAACAGGTGATGAGAGAGGGAAAAAAAAAGGTTGCTTTAGAAAGACTTTCCCTGTAATACAGTAACTGGTCGTTGAATAGCTTTGGATAATAGTGGCAGCTAAAATGACAAATAAGGTTTTTGTTTCTTTTGATCTTAACTTATCTGTTCAAATCTTTTGCAAATCCCGCATAGTTTGAAGGAAAGTGAAAAGTAAGAAAGATCTTGCTTGTTGGGAAATAAAAAGTGGTGTCTCATAATGTCCTCTTCTAAGTCTCTTGCTAGGTTCAATTTATACTGTATTCACTGTGCCGGTTCCTCGGTTTTACGACTTTTATAAAAGTCATCATTTTTCTCTGCCTTTGAGAATGTGTTGAGTTGACAGGCCCGGGTCGGCTCTCCATAAAGAGATCTCTTTTAGCAGAGAGCAGGTACTCTGTCCAGCCTCAACAGTGGCAACAGCCTTATCCCTGCTTAGCATTTATGAGTTCTGCAAATCATGTAGCAGCTCAGCCTTTGGCAGCCTGACAAGATTCTCCAGACTGGAGGCTAACGGGCCTGTCACTCGGCGCTGGTTCGGCCCAACAAAGGCTTGTCAGGGAAGGTGAGGTCTGCTGCTCGCAGTTAACGAGACGCTGAACTAACTTGAGAATTTCTTTCTTTATTATTTTATTTGTCTTTTGAGTGAGATATCCACCCTGAAGGACACAGATGGATGGTGACTGAGACGGTGTGTCTGCTAGATTCAAGAGAGGTGCAGGCTTCTCGTGTAAAGCTGAGGAAAGTGAGGTCGCACAGGTCATATTTGCAGAGATTATGGGTTCAGGATGTCTAGACCAACATATTTCTAAACGTAAACTTTTACTGCTGTGCATTGGCGGGTTCTTAGGAGTAAAGTGCAAATAAACATGCAAAAAGAAATGGAGTGAAATAAACAACCGCTTTTGTCACGGATGCTTGCCAGCAAATGACTAATGCAACAAGCATAAAGAAACTTGGAAATTGGAGGCACTTTGTGTGGATGTCTGAGCCTTTAGAATTCATGCTTTTACAACCACAACCATGTATGCAGTGAGACGGGAAAGCACTTTTCCATGACACAGGATGTCACCTGAAAGATGACTGGGTGTGTTTTTGCTGCCTCCCTCATTTTCAGAGAGTTGAAAATGGCCGTCATTTCCCTATGCTGTCTCACAGAGTCTGTGTTTATCGAATTTCATAACACACTCTCTGTATGCAGTGCTGGTGCAGAGTTAACGCAGATAGTGACTCACACCTGGCTTATTTTTCTTGCTGAAGAATGGTACCAGTCAAACATTTGTACTCGCCTGATTGAATGCATTTGTCGGATGATCCTAAAAAAAGCTTCTTTTACAGTTTTTAAATGTTACAGTTATTTATTGACATTTTATAATAAATACATTTGGAATTCAATGCGAAGGATCTTAAATCTAAGAATTTTTGGCCACTGAATAATTTATTTCAAAGTTTTGTTGACTTTGTTGTTATCCTAAAATGTGAAAACCCTATTAAAGAACGAGTAAGTGTCTTCACATTTTTAATTTTTTAAATTACAGTATGTGCTATGTTACTTCAACTAACCAGCTATTGACTACTGGTTTGTCCATGCCACGGGAAATTGCACTTCTTCTACTTCCATAAATTCTCCACCGAACAAGCATAATGTAATTATGCAGCATTAAAGAGGCTTATTAGATAGGATTATGGCAGACTAGAATGAAAGACTTAAACCAGAACCTTTGACCCCTAATCAAATCCTTTTAAATGAGTGATTCAATGAGATAATCTTTTGCCCCTAGTGTGAGCCATGGACATATAAAAAGGGGTCCAAAAGTGTAAGACCACTATTGAAAATGCTTCTGTTTAGCATTCTTTTCTAATTTAACATTTTCAGTGAAAAATGAGCATGGATTTCAGAATGTTTTAGTGTTTCATGTTGCCATTTTGCAGCCCTCAACTGTCTTTTTTTTTTTAGAATAAGGCCTGATGTTAAGTATTTAATGTACGATTCATTTTCATTGTCAATTTATCTGTATATTTTCCCCTTAAATTTGGTTTATTTTTAGATTTAAATTGGGAAAATAAGGCGATCCCACATTTTTGGACCTTATTATGCATTAAGCAAGAGGACTCAAAAATACACAGTCATCCCGAGACGTTTTTATTATACCACTGTAGCACATGAAAGTTTGTATGTGAGCAAATTTGAGCTTAGAGCCCCTGACAGCAATGCCTGGTAATCCCAGACTGTGTTTTAAGAGTGAATTATTATTATACAGTATATACATTCTACTTGTTCTGCGCTGTAATGCCTCCTCTCTCCATTTTCCCTTCCTGCTGTCCTTTAGCAGAACCTTGAGGCTTCATTAAAATTCTGCTGAATACCCCCCAATGTGCAACACACTCTTTCAATCTCCTCACTGCGCACACTCATGCACACAATTGCCCTTTGTTACGTATACATTTAAGTGGAAATTCATAGCTACCGTGGCTTCTCCAGCGCTCTGCATTTCTCAAAGTCATGTTTACATAATTAGTGTGTGTTTCGGGTGCCTCAGCGATTTCGAACAATGAAAAGGTTAGTTTGTTGGGTGTAGAGATGGCCATCGCTATTAGAAAAGAAGAGCACAATGCTTCTTTTAAAGACTTATTTACCCACTGCAGTACTGTCTAGGTCCAGTAGGACTCAAATGACCTTTTCACCTGTGATACAGACTCCTGGGAAACCATTGATTCGTAATGGCTAAATATGTGATTTCAGTGAGTCACCCGGAGTAGAGGTGTGTTTGACTTTGCGTGTGTGTCAGAACTGATGTCAGTTTGTAGTAATTAGAAGAGAAGGTAAATCCATTAAGTTGATCTTGGGAAATGGCACGTCCCTCAATCTGTTATGCTGTAGGTGGTGAACAAATTTGCCAGGCCCCCCGAGGTCACCCGAGATATATAGCCCTCCCTCAGCTTGTGTTCCCTCACTTGCTGTGTAGAAGCGGGACGTAGGGCAGGAGAAAGAGATGATATTTCCCTTCAGAAGGATTATATGAGGTGCCCTCCGCTGTTAATTACCAAAGATTGACTTGACTTATCAAGCGGGTGCAGCGTGCAATTCATCGCTGTGACTCGTCTCGTCAGCGAGAGGTATCTGCTTTTTACTCAAAGTGTGTGTAAGGGCGTAGACGTGGCATTTCAGAAGAGAGATATGAAGAGGTAGGAGTAACTGAAGAAAGTGTGACAGATAACGCAGGCTGCTTTACATGAAGCTGTCAGGCTTCCTTCCCATCAACTCCTGCTGCCTGGCATGAATTCAGGGAATGGCTATGATATGGAGAAAGTGACTGGGAAAAATACTTACTTGTGCTCTTATGTTCACTTTTAACTCATTTGATTTGTCCAAGTATGGCCAAATACTGTTTTCTTTTTGGCTTTGAGACTTTTTTTCTTGTAATAATTAATCAAGGCGCACAACTGTGTCGCTGCAATGTGGTTTCAAATAGGTCATGTCGTTGTAGTAGAATCAGTTAAATTGTAAATCTCCTTCGACTCCTTCTGTCTCGTAAGATCCCCTTTCCTCAGTGATGAGCGCTGGTTTAGAACAAAGGCAGACCACACGTTGATATCCGAGAGAGGTGGGCCGATCGAGCATTAATCCATGTGTTTGTGAGTCTGTATTTGCTTGCATTCATCATTGTACACCCACAAATCCTGGTAATCATGTTAGGTGTGACAAAGTGGCTATTTGTATGCTCATGGACAGGGAGGAATATAAACGCTCTTTGCAGAGTGAAGCAGAGAACAACCCCCGAACTCTCAGTTTGAAGGTTTCTATTTTCAAGTAATCCCCAACAAACCTGGCATCCGCTCTCATACGTTCCATTGCTCTGAGTGCGTGCTAAACAACATGGCGAACTTTCAAACATTACCCAAAAGCCCTCTGCAGCTGTTATGGTGGAGGTGTGTAAGCCTTCAAGAAATTTATGGCCTGCATCTTCCTTTCACGCTCAGACAAACCCCAGGGCTTAGATCCAAAGGTCCTAATCATACGCCGTCTTCTGCTTACACCATTTATCAGAATGTCCCCAGCGCTGAATTATTCAGCTTTTTTTGTTCCAACAATAAAAACTTTCCTCTTTTTTTGTAATTATTATCATTTTAAAGAGCAGCCCACAGCGCTTTTCTCTTCCCGTCTCTGTTTGGTTTGTGGCCACAGTCGATCAATATCTGCTCTACGAGCTGCCAATGAGGAAGCAGAATTTCCCGCCTAATTGCAGCGAAGGGCTAGACTCGTCTGTGTGTTTTCTTGCGCGTTTATTTTTAATGCATGGCAGCCGGGGTCTCCAGCGGCTCGAGGGCTGCCTGTGGCCATAACCATGCCAATAGACAACAAAGGCCTTGTGGCAGTGTCCAAAAGTCTCTTTTACTAGAATAAACTCTAGTTTTTATAAGGGCACAACTTGAAAATACAGCACCGGAGGGCCTCTTTTTAACACTTCAGTGTATGTATAATTTATCGTCCTTTATTTTTTAATTATCCTTTTCTTTCTACTTTGAGAAATATTTCATGTGTTTTGCGAGTGCCAAGTAATAATTGCTAATTAGTCCTTGAGGCTTTTGAGCAGAACGAGAATTCCTCACTCTGGCGCCTGATGTGCAGTGAAAACAGAATAAAGTGGAGGCTTGTGCCGAGATAAATACGTAATCACTCTATCAGCAGGTATCAAACAAACAAAGTAGAGAGCTTTGCAATGCTAATCTCTGCTTTTCCAGAATAGAGTACCCGAGCTCTGTCGTTTTTCAGTTTGTCTCGATTGAATGGCGACACTGTGTTTTATTCTTTATACCAGACGTGCACTGGCCTACAACGAGCTCGTGGCTTGGATTTGTCAACACTTCTTGCTGAGGTCTCATGCGAAGGATTAGCGCAAGGGGAATTAATGCAGAGTTGACAGGAGGGAGGCAAAGGCAGGATGTAGCCAGGCTCCGGATGAACCTCAATCCAAATTTCCCCCTTGGCCAAAGTGCTCATCCACAGATGAAAGCCAAACCCGGCTCTGATATGCTGATCAAAGCCGTCCGGCACAGGACACCAAAGCAGCACCTGGAATTTCAATGGAGAAATACCTATATTACGATTCATAAAAAGGAAGTTGGAGCTTCACCCATGTAAACAGGCGCCTGGAGTGTTTCTCAGTGGTTCATTTATCCGGGAACAATGCGGAGTTCTTAGCTCCCTTCAGTGCTGTGTTTTCACGGCGAGTAATCTAGCTAATTAAGGCACATTAGAAAAGTTAGCCTTGTGGTGAGCACTTCAATCATACGTTTTAATGGGTAGCAGAGTCCTCTGTGCTTAAAGTCATCAAAACTTTTTCCGCCTACAGCTATAGGTGAGTGTGTGAGATGTTCTTATTGGCGGTCAAGGCGGTTTCCAGACCCTCATCTGCCAGAGATGACGGTCATCATTGTTCATTAGGGTAGCAGATGGCACCAGCTCGGCTATTTCTCCCCGTACGCATCACATACATTAAATAGAGAAGCTCAAGGATGGACGTTAGTGTCATTTCCCAGTCACAAAGTCAGATCATTAGTCATCAGTGCATGCGATGGTGTTGCTGTCTGTACCAGCGCAGCCTGGAAGTGTGGCTTCCATCAGAGGTGATAATAAAGACGCTTTGCTCAGTAGATAAATCTTTCTTGAGCCATGCATGTTTGAACGCACATACAAACACACAGTCATGCTCAATGTTTGATCAGACAAGCGTACACCATAGAGCAGGCTGATATCACCCCGGAGTGCCGTCCGCCTCTGAACGGTTTCCATAGTCCATAAAAGAGTGCGTAAAACAGGTGACATGCCGGGGGCCGGAGGGTCATGAAAGTGGCTGGCAGTCTGTTACTAAAGCAAGCTGGTTTTATATGCCAGATCACATGTTGGCCATTAGAACATCAAAACACAGATTAACCACAGCAGGGGTTTTCAAACTAGTGTCCGTGACCCTCAGAGGGGTTAAGAGGTCAACTGAATATTTAGGGATGTATTGATTCAGTCAGCTCACGATGCTATGATTCACGATACTGATTTTACAATATGATTTTTCATTTTGAGATTGAGGAAAAAAATATAAATGAAAAGGTGTCCTTTTGTTATTACTTGGACAAAATGCTGCACATTTCTTTGTGAAATTGAAATATCTAAAATAACAAAACTAAATTGAAATTCTAAAACAAACCCCATATCAAATAAATAAATAGCACACAAAAGAAATCTCTTCATATAAACAAATTAAGGCTTTTCCTGTGGTCTTTCCATTTAGAGGCAACCACTGCATTTTAATCATCATTCAAACAAAGATGCTGGATGCATGCAGCATGAGCAGTTTCTAATCTAAATTAGATTTCAAAATTTGAAGCAAATACAGAATGCTCTGAATTTAGTTTTGTGAAACTATACTCAATTCAATTCAAGTTTATTTGTCTAGCGCTTTTCACGATACAAATTGTTGCAAAGCAGCTTTACAGAAAATTTTAAGTTTCTACATTATATTTAGGAGTAGGTTATTAGTGGTGACTATGGCAGAATGTACAGTAAGAATCATGCAGTTAATTACAAATTACATGTAATCAAACAGACGGTGAACACTATTAACTGCAATTATATGTTATGATTAAACTTTGCGATTAAGCATAATTTGGTAGTTTTATATGTTGTTCCAGGGTTAGCATCATCTGAGGGCTTCTGGGGGGGGTCGCATCATCTCCTCTCAGGTGTTCGGTCATCTCAGATCTTCGTAAGGGTTGGATCCAGACTGAAGCTTGTGTAATTCCTAGTTGCCTCGGTATGCAAGTCCCGTGGCAGAAACAGAGAAGCAAATAGAGACAAAGATACATTATGTGAATGTTTAGCTAAAAAGATGTCTTTAATCTAGATTCAAACAGAGAGAGTGTGTCTGAACCCCGAACCCCTATACTACATAAAACATCAGAACGAAACAAAAACAGCAGACGGGCTGAATGAGACGCAAATTCACTCTCTGACAGCAGGTGGCGCTTTTGGAACAGCAGCGATACAGTGTTTCCTCAGTTACTGCTGTAAACAAAGCAGTGCTGAGCTTATAAACACCACTTTAAAGGTGGGGTAAGTGATTTATGGTAGCCAATGTTGACATTTGAAATCACCAAAACACATATGCCCCTACCCCAAAAGGGTCTCGCCCCTATTTTGATAGCTCCGCCCCACATATACGTACGGCAACGATTAGTTCTGTGAAACAAAGCAAAACCAATGTTACTCACCTATCGAGAAGAAACAAAGCAACCTCTGCGTCCGATCGCAGGCTTTCCCGCTCCTTGAGTTCTCTCCAGCGCTGGAAAACTTATCCGTTATTTACACGGGTCCTACTTCTTGCCTTATCGTAACACCGTGTCTACACCAGATGCGAGCGGCACGGTGCGAAAAAATACTATAGAACTCATCATAATCAGTGATTCTGTCTACACTGGATGCCGCGACGCGACACGAAAAAATAAACTGCGGCCACATTCTATTTATGACATACTGACACAAATTTCAAATGATTTTCAATGGTCGCTTTGTCGCGTCCAGTGTAGACGGACCGCAACAGGACAACTGTTGCGTCCGGTGTAGACAAGCCTTCTTTTGTTCCGCAGACATTATCCTCTTTTGTTTTTTATCCGCCATCTCTATCTTTCTGTCATCGCTCGACTCAGCTAATGTCAGTCATGTGCACTGACCGCTCTCTCTCCCCATGAGAAGACACGCCCCTTACTGCTGATTGGCTACAAGTTTGTTTTGCATAAAAATGCATACCCCACCTTTAATATATATTATATGGAGGCAAGATAAATACCATCTAAACTCTAAATAAATACCACTAAAGACAGTCAGTTCTTCTCAGAGATACATTCATATAAACTCCCACCCCAATTGTTTCACGATTCGTTTGTATCGATTTTTAAACCAGCTCGGGGTACATTGTTGCATCGTTGACACAAGCCCATTATGAGCGAATCAGTGAATCAGTCATTTAACTGCTTTATTCAAAACACAGATTCATTCAGAAGCAAAACTAGTCTTTTATGAGTGAGTCATTGAATCATTTACTCAAATGCCTTGTTTACAAACAATGATATACATATACAATAAAATTCATGGCTGCGTTCACACTGTGATGACGATTTTTAAATGTGAATTTGCTCTATCTTTTTTCATGTTTAATTGTACTATAATAATGGTTGATAAAAGATTTGCTGTCAGCTTCTGCATATTATTTAGATCATATTTTAATAATTTGCATTGACTTTAGTACAGTGAAAATTTGGAAACATAAACGTGTATAATTTTAGACTTTTTTTTTTTCTTACAGTGTAAATAGGTTTTTATACATGAAAACATACAGCTGCTTTTATTATTTAGGATGGGGGTTCCTTAATCATATTCTTTGCATTAAAAAGTTTGAGAATCCTTGTTGTGGAGATTTCTAGCATTTGCAAAGCTGGAGAGAATGTTTTACCAATGTAGTGTTTTGTCTGCATTTCTTGAGGTGCTTTTCATTACGATTCTCCCTTCTTTTTGCACAAGAAGCAGGTTGGTGGTTGTATTGCTTCCATTTTAAGCGGGATTCCATCTGGAGCCCACCACTAAATGCATTTGGAGGGAATTTTACCCAGAGGCTCGAGAGAACACCTGTCTCTGAACGGCCTGTTCTAACTGCTCCACTCCAAGACAGTTTTACAACAACTCAGAGGATGACATTAAAGTGCAGAAAAAAATGAGAAGTCAGCACCTGAAGGACATTACCCACTCTATTATAGTGTTAAAATGCACCGGTGATCGTAGCACCTCCTGTGAATGTCATATGTGAGGTCTCATATCCTTCCCCCGTGCTATTTATCGACCCTTTGGATGATAAGTTTTATAAGCACAACTTGCTGTGCTGTGGAGGGTGAAAAGGTGGCGTGTAGCACACATTCTGAACGCTGAAGCAGTATATAAAACACATCTTGCTTTTTCTATTCAACAAATTTCATTGCACTATTTGCTTTCTGACTGCAAAAAAATAACCAGTGTTTTCTTTGTACTCTCCTCTGTGTGACTCTCAGAAATCACGTCCTTCAGTAACACCTTCATATTATACTCTGCCTCTATATTTTGACTTCAGAAACGTCTCGGTCCCCGGAGCATCGCCGGCTCCCACGGACTGGAAAACCCCGCGACGTGAAAACAAATAGCGGTTCCACACACCCGGGGGCAGAGGTGATGGGCCGCAGACAAAGCAGAAATCTCCGGCACTCTGAGTCAAATCTGATGCCCAGCGGCAGGCCATGAGGCAGAAATCACATTCTCACTTCCCACGAGAGAGTCAACAGGAGCAGCGGGGAACAGAAATGTGAATATTGGATATCCCTAGGCGACAGGCAAACTCAAATAACCTTCAGTACAGCTGTGGATCAGTGAATCCACCTCAGGAAATAAGATGGAAGGGAAAATTCAGAACGTGGTATAATAAAAAGACAAAATAGCAAAATTCAGTGACGTGCAGACCGTAGCGGAGCGATAAGGACGGACGGGGTCTGATTACTTCATCTAAGCTTTTATAAGAGGATAGCTCAATATCTTTCTGCTCTTGCACGGTGTCATGAATAATACGGGGAGCGTGTAATTTGGGGATCTGCATGTGAAAATGCGTGTTTGCGCGTGCAGTCGGATCTTATTATTCAGCCGTTGCGCTGTGTTCAGCGGCGTCGGGAGCTGTGAGATTAGTATTTTCCTTAAATTCATGGCAGTGAATAATTTGACTTTTTCGTTTTATATCTGAGTGACTTTTGACAATAATACAGTGATACTATTATCTTCGACGGGGAGGAAGATGCGTTTCGCCGGCTTAACTGCAGCCGTCTGCGCTTTACGCCGTAAATCTCACGATTTTATGACCAGATTCATATTTTGCCAGTGCAGCTGTGTGGAAATGCCTGCCGTCTGCATCTGTATACAGCACTCAAAGCACACGCACACTTAAAAAATTCAAGTATTGACCTCACCGTTCTGCTGATTGATAAAGCAGCCGATGCACAAAGAAGCCTTAGAAGAGATCAGATCTATAGTCTTGCTTTCCACCAAAGCGAAACCCATGGAAGCGGATAAAACGAAGCTTGGTCCCTTCTTTCTTGAGAGGTTGTGCGGAGCTGCTATAGTGAAGCTCACAGAGAAATCTGTGAGTAATAACTCAGAAAATCGAGTAATTAGCACGAGCAGCTGTAACACAATGACCCCTATTCATCAAAGCCATTTACTCTAGGTACAATTTGAAGCGAACCCTTTGCCTGGAGGGAGTACTTATCAGGTTTTTTTTCCCCCAATGTTGTTTTTCTGCTACGAGCTGAAGACAGTGAGCTCTCCGTGTAGAGTTAAACATCCTGTGGTTGGATGGAGGGGTTGGAGGGTGGTGAGATGCTAACTCGGAGGTCGGGCTCGGAGGATTTCGACATGGAAAGATAATTATCCAACACAGGGAAAATGGGGGATAAAGTGTAGCGTGCGCTAATTGCAATAGTTGTAATAATTGCACATAATTCAGGGGTCGTTGAGAATTATGCTGACTAAAGGACTCGTAAAGACACAGATTCCATGGCACTTCAGTTCTACTGGCAGGGAGGCAGATGTACGAGAACAGGCAATGTCAAGCATTAAACACTAACCCCTTTGAAATGACCCAGTAGAAAGCAGGGGATTGGAGTGCAAGGGGACATATAAAGATATCAAATGAGCTTTATTGTGGTCCGTTCAATAAGTGAGTCTCGCAGCATGATAGTGCACTTGCAGTTCATTGGCATTCAGAACTTGTTTCTCCAGAGAGAAAAACCTGCTTGTTTTTTGTCACGCAGTCACCTATCAGAGCAGCATGTTAACATGGCAGTGTGTTTATCCTGTTGAGTGATAAGGTGCCATCACATTGGAAGCTCAAGTTGAAACGTCCCTCTTTGTCTTTGCCATCCCCTTCAGCCAGCAGTCAAAATCGAATCCTGGAAATCTGGATTCTTCCAGAGAGATAAGGTGCTTATCCGCCTCATTACAATGACTTTTTTTATATCTATCTATCTATCTATCTATCTATCTATCTATCTATATATATATATATATATATATATATATATATATATATATATATATATATATATATATATATTAATCTAATCAAAAATACACTAACAATTCATTTTGTACTTGTGTTTATATATAGTATTGTGTTAGAATATACCTCTTCTATGACAATTAAAATTCATGTTTATTTTTAATAATAAGGTATGAATCAAAATGGGCAGTTGAACAATTGTCCTAATATCATAATGAAAAAATAAATTGTAATAAAATGAAAAGCCTACTTAAAATATATATATATATATATATATATATATATATATGTGTATTGTATCGAAAGTCATATCATTAACTGGTTTGGCATCATTCTTTGCACATTTAAAATTAATATAATTAAAAATATATTTCTGAATAGCAGTTTTGTGAAGCAGTTTTTTTTTTGCACATTTTTGTGAATATGTGTATTTGAAAAACAAAGGTGTATCCTTTTCATTATCATGTATATTCTGAACTGTCTTTGACCCATGTACCAAGATGTCTATGCGAACGTATAACATAAAACATGCTTGAAGTCAAAACAAGCCAAGTGTTTATGCAAAAACATATTTTTTCCCCCCACATTTTCTTCCTCCAGAATTAATTATTATTCTGCCCCCATTTCCTATTTTAAACCCTCACTATTCTGTTGGTCCCTACAGGCCATTATTTTATCATGAATGCAAATTCATTTGAGTTTCTTGCTGATGACATCCTCTGTCAATACAGCTTTCAGAATTGGGAGAGCGGCGAGAGGTAATACGCCTAATATTAATAACATGCATCGATAAAATAACAATCACAGATACGTTTTCTTCCCTTCAACGCCCTACACATGCATCAATCTGCCATGGACGTGGATAAGCAGTATTTTAATGGAGTCTCATCTGAAGAGGTAGTAATGAATGTGGCAGGGATTTGCTGGAGACCAGAATGAATGGCTTTCCTTCCGCTTTTGCATGCTGATGCATACACACTTCTCTCATTTGATTGTAATGCAAACGGCGCGATGGCAACCGTTAATCAGTGCCGAGGTGTAGAGATTAGTATCTTTAAGTGGAATAGATGGAGGGGGATTTGACCTGGGCTAACTTTGATAAGTTAACTTTGGCACTTTGTCTCTCGGGTCTGCAGGCCGCTGGAAAACTGGATTAACTCCGGTCCACATATTCTCCTGAGCAGGCCAGACTGTTGAAACTTGAATGCACTCAGAAGTATAAGCTTCTAAGGTCATCACATTGAGTTTTAAAGATTCAAATGGTCTTATTGTGTTACCCAGACTGATGCATGACTCATTTTTTTTACCAGAAGAGCTCTTGTGGCTTGACATTTTCTCAGTTTGCTTTGTGATTTTTCATGTTTTGCCTCAACAACCTGAATGGCAATATGGGAAATTAAATATTACAAGTTTTTCAAAGAGGTCTGATTCCTAAATGTTTAGTGATTAATTTTTCAGTAGATGCTGGTGTAGTTTTCAGGGAATTGTGGTGTATGATATTTTAAAATGGTGTAGTCAACATTTACCAGGCAGAAATGAAGCAAAATGTCTCTATGGAGACCATCTATCAAACAGCAATGCGTGTGTGTGTGTGTGTGTGTGTGTGTGTGTGTTTGTGTGTTTCCCTGCCAGTTTTTGTATCCATAATGGCCAGCTCTCCCCGTGCCCCTCTCCCCGCAGGACACAATTACCACCTCTACGCAGAGGACAACCTCTGTCATGTAAATGGTCCAAACCCCTCGTATTAGACTGAAAAAGGTTCTCTTTTGCCCCTTGAATGGATAGTGTTTTTTTTTTGAGTTGAGCCACATTTAAAGAGACACAAACAGCTCCTGACTTCAAACAAATGAACGTGAAATGACCTTTTCATAATGTGCGCTCATAGATGCTGAGTGCACATAAACACACAGATTTAAATGGACCTCTTCCATACATATTCATGCCCAGAGGATTCACACAACCTCACATATGTGGCCGGAGATGGTCTGCAGTAATTGAGGTGTTTTGAGTCGGTAACCTTGATGGCATTTCAGCCCTGATAAACACAACAGGTCAAAAGGGCCTCTGTGTGTTTTATGACAGAGCTTGGCTGAGGCTTTGAAATAAAATGACTCGTTTGTTGAATGTCATCTGGGTGGAGACAAAAAAAAAAGCATCCATTCATCCATATGTACACATATTGTATAAGCTCTTAAACCTTGCTATCTGCTGTGTGAAATATAAAGTTAAAACAAATTCTAACATAACAAAAAAAGAAAAAAATTGTATTTAAATAAAAAAAATTGATTTATACTCTCTCTCTCTCTCTCTCTCTCTCTCTCTCTCTATTTTCTATTTAATCTTTATATTAGTGTATATTAATCTATTTTATATTTTTACATTAACAATGTAATCAATATTCAGTTTATTAAGCCAAGTATGAATCTGATCAAGTTAGTGTTTTTAAGCATTTTACATTTATTCCAAAATAATAACTCAAGGCAGTAACAATTCATTTATTTATCATTTATTTATTTATTATTAATATATTTTATTTGTGAACTTATGTTCAGCTATTTTTTTTATAACTGTTTATTTATTTATTTTATTTTATTTTTTATTTTTTTGGATCATCAGTCATCAAAGATAATATTGGTCACAGACACTGAAATTTACTTTACATCTTTCCAAGCTGATTAATCATTAAAAACTCCTAAAGATCATGTTTTCATGCCATTAAGTCTTATTTTGATGCAACAAAGTGGTTATATTGAAGTATGTGAGTTGTTTACTTACTTTTTTAAATTAGTCTTCCAATTAAGACATTAATTTTATTGTTCATTCAGACTGATTCGTGAACGTAGAACGCACACGAACACAAGAGGCAGCATTTTTCGCATGAACCAATCACAACCGAGTATAACCAGTCATATCCAACCATCATATTTCGATGGAGGCATTGCCTCCTTTCACGTGACTTTCCCCCATTCATTATCAATTATCCCCAACCAAACCCACTGCACGCTTTAGGAGGTCTGTTAAAACTCAATGGGCTCAGTGAAGGCGAGGGAGACATCCTTTTTTATCAAGGGATAAACTTTTATCAAGGCAGCATAAGCTTATTATACCTACTTTTTGGAACATTAGTGTGTCATTAGTGTGCTTATGATGCTGTAGAATTCCCCCTATGTAGGCAGCTGATTAAGTTTGAGAACAGAGCTAGAATGGTGTAAGGCTGTGTAGGACTGCTAACCAGTAGGTTGATAGATTGATCCTCACCCTTTAGTATTAAGTGTAGTCTATGTTGCTTTAGTTAAACCGTCTGTTAAATGACTTCTGACTTTTAGCATGCATGGAGAAAACTGTATTTGTTTGTGTTGTACTCCACAACATGGCTTTTTATTATTATTTTTTTGGCTGGTTTGTTAGAGCAATCAATACACATTCATACAAATTGTGGTATGACGCCTCAGTAATTGCATCTGAGAACACACAATGGCTGTCTCGTTGCTATGTGACAGCAGCCGTAGAATGAAGGCTTTTTCTTGCCTTTGATTTGATGGACAGGTCTATTGTGGGGGGAGGGTGTTGACGACTTTTATAACAGAAGGAGGATGACAATATGTTTACCCGTATCATAGAGATTTCATACGTGGAACAGAATGCTGCTGCTGTTGCAATCTGATTCCTCAAACGCTGTCCACTAATATTGGGTTTGTTATGCGTCTTTTGTTCTTGTGAGGGGACATGGATATCTCATCAAGAAACATCAGAAGTGGATTCGGAAATTTCCAGGGATGGAATTTTACATCTCAGAGACTGTGAAATAGTAACTGCTCTTTGGATAGAACATCTATTACGGCAGAAAAGGTCTAGCGTGTGATGTTTCTCCGCGTCTAACAAGAGCTATCATGGTTGGCAAGACATCATTAGTGAGGGTGTGTGCTTGCTTGATAGACTGTCAAAGGACATGTGAACTCATGAGTATCATTTTCTCTTTTTTCCTCGTGCCCAATTATCATAGAGAAGATTCTTTTTTAATGCCTAAAACCAAGAGTCATATGAGACAAGCCATTCTGTCTTTCTACCGCTGTCACTGCTAATTCTGAAATTCAGACATTATAGCGCCTGTTTTTGCCTTACACGGAAGCAAACTATTTATCTTGCAGTTTGTAATTTGACACAAAACAATGTAAAACCCAAAGAAATTTCAAACATGAAATATTGAAGTGTACCGGCCTGAGATGATGGAGCTCTTGACTCGCTTATTGGTTGACCAAACGTGATTGTGATCACATTTGGAACTGGGTGAATCTCACAGAACTGGTCAAGAACTTACTACTACTACTTCTAAATACTATTTATATTATTAATTATTTATAATAATGATATTTTTTGTTTAAAGCCTATTTTTTTTTCTTTTTTGTATTTATTTAATTACATTTTTATATTAATTTAAATATATTTAGTTGTGGTCATTCGTCATGGTATAAATGCAGCAGGCTTTATTTAAAATTAATTTTATTTATTTATTTAGTTAGTTAATTATTCATTAGAGATTTTAAGGAATCAGGGGATGTGTTTTTGTGAGATTCACTAGGGTACATCTTGAAAACCTATATAGCATAAGCCCCATGTTTATATGAGGCTTGTAGATGTGCTGTTTCTCCAAACTCATTCACACATCACAGACCGGTGTGCTTGACTCTGTATGCACATTTTTTCACTCATCGGTTAAGTTTGCATACGGATGATGCCAAACAACCCTAGCAGTCAGCAACACAGCTTCACCCAAACAATTTGGCGCAACAGTCTGCCAAATCACGAGTGTCGTTTCGCTGTGCTGAGCACACAGCTGTGAAAGCCCCCTCCACCAAATCCGCTCATAATCTAAGTGTTCGTTCTGTTTTCAGACAACAATGCAGGCCTCAGTGTATCGGCAGGTTTGAGCTAAGAGCTTTGCACCAGTGAAGGCATGTAGATCCTCCATCCTCAGCCGTTGGAACACTGTGTCTGAACAGCCCTTAACACGTGTATATCCCCCCTTTCTCTCTCACTCTCCCCAGATATTTTTGGCTACCGCCTTGAGCTGTACCTTACTTCAAAGATGAGCAGAGGTGCTTTGTTTTTATTTATTTATTCCTTCTTTTCTCTATTTATTATTCATTTGTTCCTCCTTCAGCCGCTTGCAGACAGGCAGGCTGAGCTGATGTCATGGAACTGGCTGGGACTGTTTTGAAACCGAGGCGGAGCATCTGCTGGAGTCCCTCATGATCTGGACTTGATGTCCTTCTGGCTTTGGAACGAAGAGATCATTACGGAAAACTAGCCTGACCTTGTATTGTTGTTTTGAGTGGTTTTAGAAGAAAAATTACAGTTATTTTCAACCTAATGCCTGTGTACTACACGTGTGGCATACTGTCGATCATCATAGATAATTGGATTAGTATTTTTTCTAAGGAAAATACTGGTACACTCTTAAATATAAAGGTTCCAAATTAGGGTGTTTCACAGTGATGCCATAGGAGAAACATTTTTGTGAACCAACATTTTAGTGAACACTTCTTAAAAGAACATTTTTATTTTCTTAGTGTGAAGAACATTTTAAAAATCTATAGAACATATTTCCACTATAAAGAACCTTTTTTCAATGGAAAGTAGAGGTTGGCAATATGACCAAGATGTCCTGTCCTGATACAAGTAATTTTATTTCACGGAAACAATATATATATATATATATATATATATATATATATATATATATATATATATATATATATATATATATATATATATATATATATATATATATATATATATATTAGGCTTAAATAAGGTCTTTATGATGTCAAAATTTTGATACCATGTAAATTTCATAATTGTTGTCACTAGTGTAAATATCACACACAAAAAATAATACTAGAAAAAAAAGTAAACAGTCAGCGATTAAATAAGAATAAGAAACTAATTACAAGCAATAGGACAAAAAACTACAGAACAAGTAAATAAGAAATTCTACATACATTGTATAAAGTAATCAACAATGTATTCACTGTGTAAATTAAATACATATCTCTTCTTATTTAAGTTACAAAAGTGATTTACTTAAGAGCAGTGAGAGATTTTCTCGCTTGTTGATTAATTAACATGAATGACAGACAGCAGGAATATTAGACTGCTGTCACTTTAAGAGCTGCCAATATAAAAGCGTATACAATATACAGGTGCATCTCAATAAATTAGAATGCTGTGGAAAAGTTCATTTATTTCAGTAATTCAACTCAAATTGTGAAACTCATGTATTAAATAAATTCAGTGCACACTGACTGAAGTAGTTTAAGTCTTTGGTTCTTTTAATAGTGATGATTTTGGCTTACATTTAACAAAAACCCACCAATTCTCAACAAATTAGAATACTTCATAAGACCAATCAAAAAAAAAAAAAAAAAAACATTTTTAGTGAATTGTTGGCCTTCTGGAAAGTATGTTCATTTACTGTATATGTACTCAATACTTGGTAGGGGCTCCTTTTGCTTTAATTACTGCCTCAATTCAGCGTGGCGTGAAGGTGATCAGTTTGTGGCACTGCTGAGGTGGTATGGAAGCCCAGGTTTCTTTGACAGTGGCCTTCAGCTCATCTGCATTTTTTGGTCTCTTGTTTCTCATTTTCCTCTTGACAATACTCCATAGATTCTCTATGGGGTTCAGGTCTGGTGAGTTTGCTGGCCAGTCAAGCACACCAACACCATAGTCATTTAACCAACTTTTGGTGCTTTTGGCAGTGTGGGCAGGTGCCAAATCCTGCTGGAAAATGGAAATCAGCATCTTTAAAAAGCTGGTCAGCAGAAGGAAGCATGAAGTTCTCCAAAATTTCTTGGTAAACGGGTGCAGTGACTTTGGTTTTCAAAAACACAATGGACCAACACCAGCAGATGACATTGCACCCCAAATCATCACAGACTGTGGAAACTTAACACTGGACTTCAAGCAACTTGGGCTATGAGCTTCTCCACCCTTCCTCCAGACTCTAGGACCTTGGTTTCCAAATGAAATACAAAACTTGCTCTCATCTGAAAAGAGGACTTTGGACCACTGAGCAACAGTCCAGTTCTTCTTCTCCTTAGCCCAGGTAACTCTGACGTTGTCTGTGGTTCAGGAGTGACTTAACAAGAGGAATACGACAACTGTAGCCAAATTCCTTGACACGTCTGTGTGTGGTGGCTCTTGATGCCTTGACCCTAGCCTCAGCCCATTCCTTGTGAAGTTCACCTAAATTCTTGAATCGATTTTGCTTGACAATCCTCATAAGGCTGCGGTTCTCTCGGTTGGTTGTGCATCTTTTTCTTCCACACTTTTTCCTTCCACTCAACTTTCTGTTAACATGCTTGGATACAGCACTCTGTGAACAGCCAGCTTCTTTGGCAATGAATGTTTGTGGCTTACCCTCCTTGTGAAGGGTGTCAATGATTGTCTTCTGGACAACTGTCAGATCAGCAGTCTTCTCCATGATTGTGTAGCCTAGTGAACCAAACTGAGAGACCATTTTGAAGGCTCAGGAAACCTTTGCAGGTGTTTTGAGTTGATTAGCTGATTGGCATGTCACCATATTCTAATTTGTTGAGATAGTGAATGAATGTGAGCCAAAATCATCACAATTAAAAGAACCAAAGACTTAAACTACTTCAGTCTGTGTGCAATGAATTTATTTAAACACGAGTTTCACAATTTGAGTTGAATTACTGAAATAAATGAACTTTTCCACGACATTCTAATTTATTGAGATAGATACATATTGAATTTATTGAATTTTATTAGTATACCTGAACTGTTGCATGTGTTTTCTTTCTTAGCTGTTTGCTTTCACTTAAGACCTAAATTAATGTTTATGAGGATACCTGCAAAGACGAGCATTTTGACTTACAAGTGTGTGTATTTAACCGTTCAGATCCTATAAAGTGGCAAAAATAACTCTCAATTCAATGCTCTTGTGCTCTATGAGCACCGTCTTCCTGTGCGCACCTCTCTGACAGCACTCAGAAGCGTGCACATATAGCGAAATGAGTTCTCTTTCACTGCTCATTGCATTTCAACGGCTGAACATCACTTGTTTTTAAACCGCAATGCTTTCGATAAGCACCCATGCAGACGATGAGCTTTCATGATTTTAATCTAAACAACCTTTTTCCACTATTTAAAAAAAAAAAAAAAAAAAAAAAAACCTTTGTGCAGTAGAAAGTTTCCATAATCGAGCCTAGATTCCAATAAAGAACTTTTATTTTTAAGAGGATATTTGCAAGATGGAATTGTATTTTTAACATTTATTTGTGATGGATTCGCTTACTTTCTAATTTATCCCATGAACTCATACAATAATTTTTTCCTTTGAATGCACTTTGAAATTGCACTTTTTATATTCAGACTCTTAAATAAGAGTTACAAATCATTGTAGTCCCATAAAGAAAAGGATATCTGTTGCCTTTTTAGAGGTAAAGATTGCAAAATGTCAATTGCTAAAACCTCCATGTTACAAAAGGTCAGCCACTCCATGTCTAAGTGTATAACAACAGATTTTGTGTAATTGTCCTTTCAAAACACTTATGCAGTAATACCAGGATTGCTTGACAGGAGATGCTGCAATGATGACGATAATGGTTGAAAACGATTAAAAGAAAATTTAAGAGGGATATAGCCCGCAGCTGAGCTAAATGTACGTTTAGAAAGCACACTGTCAGGAACCAGTGACCTGCAGCTGGGAAAAAAAAAAAAAAAAACCACAAGAAAAGAAAATGAATTTGCACACGCTGGGCATTGTGGGAAACAGCACTTTCAGGGGCATTACACTATAATGCCTCCACCAACCTTTAACTCCCCTCCTGTGCACTTTCACTTACGGAGAGAGGGCAAGAGAGGAACAGCGTTCATCATCAGTGCCTTTTTTGCGACTGTGGGGCTAAAACAATATAAATAACAGGGGCCTTGAAGGATTGGTGCGCTGCACTCTGACAGTGAGATAGAGTATTGATTCTGAGCGCAGTGCTAAAATTGCCTGCCTTCAGGCCTCCAGGCACACATGTTGGCAGTTCTCAGAGAATGTGAGGCATCCTCTGAAACATGAGAATGCTGTCAGTGATAGCCATGTTGAAACAAAACACCAAACACGGGAGAGCTGCAGTTCAGCATTACCTGCTGCCCACTTTAATGTCAACATTATTTCAGTGAGCTGCTACACAGAGAGTCCATTCATCAGAATCAGCTCCGTACTTGTCTTTTCATTGAAAAACAAATTTGAGCTCCTACTCCGATGCAATCCGCGAGTGGTGACCTAGGCTCTTAAGCTAACCGGTTCTCATTTAGAAAATGGATGCCATGCTGTCAGGGCAATTTTTACATGATTAAAAAACCCCTAAGACAACCTTGCATTACCTTGGCGCTCCATTAATAATGTATAGGAGGCTGATGGGACTCTAACAGTGTGGAGAGCAGCAAATCATGCCACCTCTATCTCAAATTTATAACCCGCCTGTCCTCTCTTATCCACGCTGAGCACTGTGTTCCTGTGACAAGGTGTGATGCTTGTGAGCCTAGATCAAACCCCAAACTGCAGCTGTTTGGAAAGAATTTCTTCTGGGGTCAGAGGGCACATGCTGTTTTTTTAATGTAGTTGGCATCTTTGAGTCCGGACAATAAAGACAATATAAGTTTGTGGCCAAGAAGAACAGAAGTTCCTGTGGTAATCTCTAAGAATTATTATTATTATTTATTTTGTATTTTTTTATTTATTTATTTATTTATTTTTACTGAATTTTTAGGAAACATTCAACTTGTTTTGTTCAGTGATACAGTTTTTGTACAGGAATTTGTGCAGATTAGGCTTCCTTAACATTTTGTATATTAGTTGTTTGGTCCAGAATAGAATAGAATAGAATAGAATAAAATAAAATAAAAATATTTTATATTTACTCCACAATATGGATAATAAGTTTTAATAATAATAATAAATTTTTGGTGAATTTTTCCCCCCGATAATTACAATAGTTTCTTGTTGGAAGTACAGTAATGCCATTGTTGGGTGCATTTCTTTCCAGACCCATTAGATTGATATTTATCATTTCACCAATATTGTGTTGTTGGGTGCAGTTCTTTATTAAACCACTAGTTGCTGCTAGTCATGAGTTGAGCGAATATTAAAGAGCTGATAAATGATTGAGTTTTGAAAACTCAAAACTTTAGGAACAACTGACAACAACATTTTGGTAGCAACACACACACACACACCTCTCACATTTTCATCAGAAAATTTAAAAATCTAGTTCTGGTGTTCAGAATTTAGCTTTTTTGCTGTTGTTGTTGTTGTTTTTTCCAAGTTCATATTAAAAACATTCTTGACATTTATTAAGAAAATGTCAAGATGCAAGGCTGTAATGTGGTTGTATTATGCTTAGCTCTATATGACGTGCAGCTGAGACAATGGAGACAATCTTCCACAAGAAGCATTTTGAGTCTATTCTTCACAATATCTGCATGCTGGTCTTTAGAATTAAGCTCCATCATGTTTGTGTGAAAAGGGGAGAAAAAAAAAAAAAAAAAAAAACATCAAATGGCTTTTAGGCAAAGCGTCTTCTCAAGAACACAAGAAGTAAGAGCATGACCTGAAGTGGCAGTCCTAAGTGACAGGTCGCTCCATCCCCCCAGCGGCAAACGTGAAGCCACATCACTTCAAATCCCCACTCACATGGCTTTAGGATTTAGGGCTCTTTTATATCCTTCTAAAAGTGACAGTACTTCCTCCAAAAAAACAGGAATATCGACAGCGCTTCGAAATCTGTCTTTTATAGCGCTACTATTGTGCGGGAATTGCCTTCTATATGGCACTCGTGGAGTACTGCAGTTGCTCTGAGCGGACAGCTAAGCTATATTATTATGTATCTGATACAGGTTGAGTTAAAACACAATTGCTTTCTAACATCTATGGTCATTGTGGGACTAAACCAGACATCCTTTTCCCCAGAGTATAAACTCAAGTGGACTTGACGGTAGAATTTAAAGACTCCACTGCTGAAATGTTCTGGTAACATGCTAGTCATGATAATTCAAGCTTCTTAAGAACTGGTCTTGGAAATCTTATTGGTTAGTAACACAGATGTAAATCACAACAGTGCCCGTCCACTTTTTCAGCCACCTTGGTTCCAGAAATATTTTTCCCATTTAAATTTTTGAGTTAAAGGGATAGTTCACCCAAAAATGAAAATTTTGTCATTAATTATTCACCCTCATGTCATTCCAAACCTGTAATACCTTCTTTCATCTTTGGAACACAAATTAAGATAAGGTAGTAAGGACAACGTTAAATAGTTCATGTGACTATTCAACCGTAATTTTATGAAGCTACGAGAATACTTATTTGTGCACAAAGAAAAAAAATCTTGTGTGCATCTGGGTTACAGAAGCATTGATTAACAACCTCACAATTGGTCTGTCTTTAAAGGTTTATCGTTTGTTTACTTCTGGATCCCAACTGTTGCTTTCTATTTTGGTTTTGGTCCATTTCAGCACGATTGCAAAGGTCACTCACCTCTTGATGGCCACATTTAGCATGCTGACCACTTTTAAAAGCCAAACCCCTGACACTTTGAGATTCATCTCAGTGGCAGACACATGTCCAGTCAAGATGGGGCATCCCTTGCCTTGACCTAAAGATCTTGCTGTCACTCCCCAAGGCAATTTGCATTCTCTGAGTCAAGTCACACCATTGGTACGATCTGGCCTACCCTTTGGCCCCATTTTTTATGGGCCCTTCTGCTAAAACACCTATAACACTCTTCGTTAAAGTCAAACACTTCTGGGTAAAAAAGAGGCACGCACTATCAAACCACAAAGATAAACCTAGCAAACCTTGCTTAATTATCCAGCGCTTCTCCACAATGGCTGTGTTCAAAGTGCACATCCGGGGGAGTTTAGGGAGGGAATGAATAAATCTAGCTTCGGTGTCGTACAGAAGTAACAAGTATTGATGAGCTATTCAGAGTGTATTTCCCAAAGGACGGGTAATTGTGCCCCGTGTGCTCTTGTACTTGAGAAACTGCACAGGCTAAAATGAGCTCCTCACGTGACATCACGTGAAAGGCCCGTACTGATGAATGTTCATGTCTTCTCTGATCCGGAGTCCGTGTTTGTAAAAGTCATCCTAATACAATCTCGGAGATTGGTCGGATGGTAAGTGGGAGAGTAATTTGAACATATACACCGTTGAAGAGGATCTCGCTGGAGGGAGGACGCTCACCATAAGCACTTGTATTCTCGCCGTGCATTCACTTTCAAGCTTTATAACCACCTTTATGGTGCTTCTTAAATTACTGTATGCATGCATTTGATTCTAATGAGCGCTTTTGCGGTGATAAAATGAATAGTAGTAGGCAGGATGATTCAGCAGTTCTTACGTGAGGAAAGTATGAAACACATTTCCTTATTGCTTTAATTCTGTGTACTCTGCTGATCTTTTATTTTCCCAGTTGCTGCGAGGTGGAAAACTATCTCAAGGACACCTGCTAATCTTGCTTTTGCTTATGTTTTAGTCGTCGGATCCGAGCACATGGGATAATTCCCTCATCACGATTGTTTCCGTGCTTATTTACGACGAAGCGGGCTATTACCGTACAGAACCCTTTCTGTTCACAATCATTAGGTGCGGGAAAATGAGATTCCTGAATCATTAGACGAGGGGGGATTTTTGTTGAAGGGGCAAGAACAATAGACTGCTTTTGTTAGCACTTCTGTCTGGGTGTAAGAAACCATCACAATTACGCACACCGAAACCGTTGTAATTATGGAGAGGGCATTCGTCTTTTTTCTTCCCATTAAAGCTTCTCCGCGTATTGCCGAGGAACACTTATAGTCCACTGAACGGGAGACATTACTGGAGCTGTTTTTCATCCGGCTCACCCTGTAAACACTATCTCATTTTGCTGATGGCTTTTCGCTGGTGACAAAATGACATCTGAAAAAAGACGGGGAGAAAAATGCCAGCTAGCAGTCTCGGCTCGTTTTATTGTTCTTTCGCAGTTTCCGTGCGCTTCAGGACCGGTAGACGTAAGAGCGGCGCTCAGGCTAATCGTATTTTAGCTGCCGCAAGTGGTAATTAGCATGCGGCTCCACGCCGGCTCTAAAATCAAAGGCCTGACCGTGTCCGGGAGGTGGGCTAGCTGCGTCGTTAACACGCGGTCGGGTTGTTGTTTCCGTCACGGTTGCAAATAAATGGCTTGATGCTAATCTACATGGGAAGATAAGAACACAGCTACAATTAAAAACACATTAAAACGTAAAATAATCGCAAGCCCAAAACATTCCAGGCGAGTTCAATAATTACATCAAGCAGCGTATTCCCTGTTGGAGGAGCAATTTCTGATTAGACTTGAATGCAGTTTATGTTAATTTCATTATGTTTGAACATTGCGGGGGAAAAAAGGCGCAGGAAAAATTCTGGATTATCTGTGCGATAAGTAACTTTTAATGTTCTCAGTGGGTTTAAAATGAAAAACAAAGAGTCGTTTCTTACAGTAAATCTCAAAGGTAATTTATAATCAGCTAGCGGAGCATATGTAGCACGGGAAGGACAAAAGCCAGAAACGTGCATAAATTGACCAGAGCGCTTGTGTTCATAAAGCAGCCAATTTAAATGTAGTGTTCAGCTAATGAGGCCGCTTTCCCGTTTGAGCACCGAGTACTTCCCTCCCTAACTGACCTATTGTTGACAATGTTTGTTTGTTATCTTGCTGTGCTAATGACATCTAATCTCAGTTGTAGGCCTGCTCCTTCTGGACTGTGTGCTTTCATAAAGCTGTCTTTGGCCAGGACGACGGCTCATTCATTCATTTTCCCTGTACTTTTGTTTCCTTCAGAGACAACAGAGCATCTGCCGTTGTGGTTTCCCAGTTTTTTTGAACTCGTCATCTGAACCTTGATCTCCATCATAACCTTGGTAACCATTTCATCTTTTATTTCTCCCATCATTATTTCCTTCTTGTTATAATTTTCCCTGTTATGTTTGCTTTAGTTAGTCACGTGAATCAATATGAAAGCTTGTTTCCACCATGGGATAAAAAAAAAAAAGTAATTGTGAATTTTTATCTCACAATTCTGACCTTTTTCCATGGAATTCTGAGTTCATATCTCTCAGTTCTGACTTTTCTTTTTTTCTTTCTTTCTTTTTTTTTTTAGTAATTGTGTTTATATGTCACAATTCTGTCCTTTTTTCCATGGAATTCTGAGTTTATACCTCACAATTCTGACTTTTCTTGTTTTTTTAGTAATTGTGTTTATACCTCACAATTCTGACTTTTCTTGTTTTTTTAGTAATTGTGTTTATATATCACAATTCTGACTTTTCTTGTTTTTTTAGTAATTGTGTTTATATATCACAATTCTGACTTTTCTTGTTTTTTTAGTAATTGTGTTTATATATCACAATTCTGACCTTTTTTTTTTTTTTAAAAGAAATTGTTTATGTAACACAATTCTGACTTTGGTCCTTGCGTTTATACCATACAAATAATTTATTTAGTTTTTTTTAGAAATTGTGTTTATATATCACAATTGTGACTGTTACTTCCAATTCTGAGTTTATATTTTACAATTCTGACTTTTTATCTCACTATTTTGAGTTTATATCTCACAATTCTGAATTTTCTGAAGAAATGTCAGAATTTTTTATTCTGTGTTGGAAACTAGCTTCCATACGTCAGTGTTGTGTATTTATTTGTCAGTATTTACCCTTTCTCCCCCAATCACATTTAAAGTTATAGAAGGAATGGTGTCTTTTCATTTCATTTTTTTTATTTTTATATATTCTGTTAATTTTTCAGACATATTCTCATTGATAGAATTTGTGAATTATGAGTTATGTTATTATATTTTATTTTTTTTAAATTGCACTGGTACTAGCTGTCAGCTGATTAATGAGCCTATATTTAGCATTCATTTCACCTCAATTGGATTATATAGATCACTCATTGATACCCGTGTAAATGAATACAGCAGAGTTTCATTGTAGTAAAAGCTGATGAGAGCTGTTGGACTTTCCTCGTCATGAAGCAATCGCCTTGTTTAACAGATGACAGATGAATCAACTGCTCCTCTTAAAGTACATTCATTCCTGACCATCTCCCAATTCTCAAACGTCCAGAAAACAAACCAGCATCCCACTTGCACTGAAGCGGACGGGTAAGCAAACACACGCTGGGCTGTGACAGCTGACCTTAATAAGCCCTCGTCGGGTCTGACCTCCGCATCCAGGCCTGTCCTGTGAACACAATCGGGACGGCGATCCAGACAGCTGTTTTTTTATCTGCTCTGAGCTCTGCCGTCACGTACATGAGGCCAGCGTTACAGGTGCACTATGATGTGAACAGCTTTCAAGGGCGGCTCATCACTATGACAGCTTGCGTGTTCTCTTTTGTGAGGGTTCAGGAAGCCAGAGAAGGTTCGGTGCAGTAGTTTTGGCGGTGCAACACCACCTTGTCATGATACTAAGCTCTGTATTAGTTAAGGAAAATTAAGTGTCAGGCAGAGTATAGGCAGGCCACAGTGCTTTACTGACTTTATTAAGCCACGAGCATCTTGTGTTATAAACCCACTGATGCCTTTCACCATCAAGTTTAATTAAGAACAGTTAATTGCAAAATCTAAATCAGTGGAGTCCTAAATTATGCTTTCCGACATTGCTAATTATTGCTAATTATATTTTGTACGCAGTTTATCAGATTTTCTGGGTCTGAATGGACATAGTTTGATATTCAATCAGCAATCAGATGGATTTGGGTAGATTTCTATATTATTGTATGCTCATGGTTGAATCGGTTAAAAAAATGTTGTGGGACTTATTTCATCACAAAATCAAAAGAAAGAAATAAGATACGATATTTTGCAAAAATTGTGAAAAAGCATTTTATTGGACATTTTTATACATTTTTGACTATTTATGATAATTAAACATAATTGAACAACTAAATGAAGTATTCAAGTGATTATAAAGTGGTTTTACTGAATTTTATGTACTTTCTGTATTAAAAGAAAAACAGTATTGCTTTTCTTTTATTTTTTTTACACTGTAAAACAATCAGACATATCCTATAACAGTAATGTAAATCAAATTTAAAATGAACTGAAAAGTAAAATCCGACTGGATTGCACTAATGAGAATTTAGGAGAAAGCTGTCATGAAAATAATGAAGAACATTATTATTATTATTATTTTTTATTATTATTTTTTTAATGAGTCTATATCTCACAATTCGGACATTTTTCCACACAATTCTGATAAGAAAAGTCCTCATTGTGAAATATAAACTCACAACTGTGAACACAAAAAGTCGCAATTACACAGTTTCTCACAATTATGTGTTTTTATTGAGTGGCGGAAACAAGATTCTATAGTTTTTTTCATATAAAAAAAAATCCCCCTTTTTTGTGAAATAATGCATGTTTTCATGAAATTGACACATATATTAAAGTCATGTTTTTTTTTTTTTTTTAATAATCATATGTAAATATGTCCAATACTAACCTATTTTATATGGTAAACCTTAGTAGTCCAGCATTTGCGTAAAAATCCTCGCTGCAGAATAATGCTGCGTGCAGAAAACAACGCAGAAAGCCGCACCATAATATGAGGAGTTGATGTTGAAATGCCTCAGCAGTTTTCAATTTCCGACAACACCTAGAAACAGCCGAGACCCCGAGCCAGCTATTATTTCCCACACAATCATCAGCCCCATACAAACCCTCTCCTGTGACAATTTTCAAAGCCTCTCCAATATCACTGTGCCGTGCACCTACTTACAATTGCCATCAATTAGCTTTGTGTATTAATGTTCCGCTTTGCGGCAACGCTACGACACGGCATAAAGATGCTGTCACTCGAAGGTGCATCGCTCATTTGCGAGATAAGGTAAAACAAATTGCCCTATTGTTTTATGCCGCAGTACCGGTGCAGATAGGTTTCAAATAGAGGCTGTCACAAAGCGAACAGCAAGCGTTTTGAACAATAGATCAGAGAGATTCGTCTAAGCTGCATGCAGGGGTCGGATCCTTCCTAATCCACCTCGACCTCTAACGCTTTCCTCACGGACACTCAGTCTTTTGAGGCTGTATTCATATAACCTTGCTGTACGGATAAGCCGTTAGGTCAGACTGACCTGTGTGACTGATGTCCTCTTTTCAACGCATGTGTCCCATCGGACTGGGCCCTCCTGTGTACGCTGCTACAGATAGAGGTCAGATAGTTTTGATTACAATACCCTGTTCTGTTCACGATACTATCTGCCTTTTACCTGAGAGGAAGCTCTTTCTGCATCATTCATCTTTGCTCTTTGAGTAGCTCTGGTAAATAGTACACATTGTGTTTGTTCCCTCTCCGGGGGAAGATGGATTTAATAAATCTTTGTGATATACTACTTGTCTTATCATCGGCAAGTACCTCACTCAACCTTTTAGCAGGAAAGGAAAAACATATAAGTAAGCTAGAGTCAATAACAGCACGTCACAAGTGTTTGTCTCTGAGGCGGTAGCAGAGCTTTGTTTGCTCTGACCCTGTTCAAAGACATGCCAAACTATAATACGCCTCTCGTACACTCAGGTTTAGGTTTATGACAAGCTGTACCAGTGTGGTGTGCAGTTTATCAGATTTCCTGGGTCTGAATGGATGTAGTTTGATATGCAATCAGATGAATTTCGGTAGATTTTTTTATTGTTGTCAAAAACATTTTGTGGGTTGCATTTCATCACAAAATCAAAAGAAAGAAATAAGATATAATATTTTTCAAAAACTGTTTTATTAGACATTTTATACATTTTCATGTATAATTATGACAATTAAACAACTAAATTAAGTATTAAAGTACTTAAAAATTTGTTTTACTGAATTTTATGTATTTGCTGAATTAAAAGTAAATCAGTATTACGTTTCTTTTTTCACTGTAAAATGGTAAAAATATGTTATTACAGTAATGTAAAACAAATTTAAAACTCCAAAGTAAAATCCAGATGGATTGCACTAATAAGAATTTAGGAGAAAACTGTAAAAATAATGAAAAAACAAATTAATGGTACACTCAAGTTTAGGTTTAGGACAAGCTGCACCAGTGTGGTGCCATGTCATGAACGATTCAGTTTGCCCATTGAAGACCCCAAAGCAATCCCATTGGCTAAAATAACTTTGAATTGATTCTACATTCTGTGCCTGATTAGAAATTCTACGAAAACTACTTTCATACAAAAGTTTAAAAGTGTATTACATATAATGTATATTTAATTCACATATAAAATATCTAAAATTATAATCAAAGTCGAGAAAATCGAGACAATCATACAGCTATATAGAGATAGATAAAATAGTAAGCAAAGCCTTTTTTTTTTTAGCTTGCTTACTACAAGGCAATTAGCTTGCTAGCTTAATCTATATTCTATGTATGTGTTCAGTTATGTTTTTATTTGCATTGTATGCATTTGTTTGGTCAGACATTATAAACAGCTACACCCTGGGGTCCTAGGCAGACTTGATTCAACGGACGGACCAAATTTTACTGCTAGTTTCTAAAATTCAACACCAAGTAATGTAATTGTTTAATCAAGTCATGTGAGATGATGTATGCATATGCGTAGTCATAACCAGCATTGTTGGGCAGCAAAGCTGGAAGAAATCAAATATTAGCATGAGGTCCCCCGTGATATGATAAGATCGCCTCTGGTGAAGAGACTTCGACTTCATTCCCGGCCAAACAAAAATGCATGTCAGGAATGCCTCGCTCGCTACAGTTCAGCAACTTTGCCAAATATAAAATATTTATTTTGCGCTCTGGGAAAAAAAAAAAGGAGTGACGGTTGTGAGAACCATCAGAAATACTGTGCACATCAAAGATGCCCTTTGCTTTTAAAGCTCAAGTAATCTTTACAAACCCGGTCATGTTCAATCACCGCTTTGCACACAGAAATAATAATGGAAGCTGCCCGAAAAGAGAATCCTTGCTCATTAAACATGGCTTTCTTGACAAAAGACGGCAGAAATCGAGGTTTGATGTAATCCTAAAGCTTCTAGGTGACTCTTATGACAGTAAACCTGGCCGTCTGTATCCAACATGTGTTCGTTTCCCCTCAGGCGGCGCACCGAGATGCCACACGGCTGTAAGGAATATGTATTTGCATGAGTATCCGTCTCCATGCTTCATGTTGATGCCTCTTGTGAAGATGCAGAGTTTCATCAGTTTGCTTTGTCAGACTCCATTGTAATTCCAAACCAGGTACAGGGAGGAAGGGAGCTTTAAACATTAAATCAATGAGGACTACGGACACCAATCTATGGAAAAAAAGAGGGTAGGGGGAAAAAAATCAAAATTTGAGGCAGTTGAGCAGGGACCATCTCATTTAGCTGGAGCTCAGAGGCATGCCAAGATTAATATACCTCGCCTATTTGGTTGCATATTGCATATCCCTCCTCGACTCAAGTCTGTCTGGGCCGGCAGGCCCCACAGTAGCACAGATCATTTTTAAAGCGCTTCATTATTTCACCAACCAATCTCTCTCTCTCTCTCTACCAGGTCTCTCCATTGATTTAATTAGTGTGCAGAGAGAAACTGTGCGTTTGAGATGTTCCATGATCTCCATTATGTATGCTGGAGCATCATTTGGTAATCTGCACCATGTCGGCTTTCTTTATTGGCCAGCGGTGAGGTGGACTCCTGAGGAGCCCGTTGTCTGACGGCCACCGTGACCATGATAAAGTATTGGTGGGCTTTAGAGTCCTCGCTTTTCATTTTTATTTTATTTATTAATTTGCATGTGTGCGTGTAATGCGGTCTGCGTTTCATCAGGACCCGTTAGAGAATCGGACAAATTCCGCGATTCCGAGGACGGACCCTTGAGGAACACCGTTGCACAGAGACAGTGATTAATGTGCATGACTTACCTACACTTTATTAATACTTAAGGCAACACTTCATCATGTTTCAGCAAAAATTAGCTCACTTGCAGCGATTAGTGCTTTTTTTCCACTGCAGATAGTTTTGTAAGAACAGCTGTGAGCCCGAACACATGCGAGTCCATGGTTTGGTCAAGAGGGGAGGAATGCTGAGTGAGTCTTCCAGGTGGACGGCGTTCTGGCAGAGTTTCTGAAACTAAATGAAATGAGCTAATCAATTTGTGCCATGCTCAATTTAATCTCCCCGGTGCCGTGCTATAGATTTGAGTTTTGACTCTTGATTTGCGAAAAGCAGAAGAATAATGTCATATTGTAATGAGGTCATGTTATTAAACGAGAGCAGCTACTGAAATGTTCTTACAAGTGTTTTTTTTTTTTTTTTTTTTTTTTTTTGAGATCATATTTGACAAAACTTTCAGCTAGTTAAGGCTGGTCTAGACTGAAAAAGCACACATGAACCAGGCATTGTTAATAAAATAATTTTTCTTCATAGTGTGAGAAATTAATGTTTTTATTCAGAAAGGATGCCTTAAATTGACCAAAAATGATAATGAAGACATTAATAATGTTGCAAAAAATATTTCAAATAAATACTATCCTTTTTAGGTTTCTGTTCATTAAAATCCTTAAACAATGTATCACCATTTCTACAAAAAATATTAAGCAGCACAGCTGTTTTCAAATAGTGATTTCTGAAGGATCATGTGAAACTGAAGATTGGAGTAATGATGCTGAAAATTCAGCTTTGCATCACAGGAATAAATTACATATTAAAATATATTCAAAATTATTTTAAACTAATAGTATTTCAAAATTTACTGTATTTTTGATCAAATAAATGCAGCCTTGGTGACCCTAAAAGGCTTCTTTAAAAATAAAATGAATACCAATTATTTATACCAATTGAAGCATGGGCTTTATGCATTAATTTCAGAGTCAGGAAAGATGTGTCTGATTATGATTGAACATGATGGTATTTTGGTGTCGATTGTGTGTTCACCAGGTCCGTTTTGGCAGTAGAGATGAATGGAGAAATGGATAGAGATGAAGTGGTATGGAGAAGTAGCAGTAGATATAAAGAGGGGCTGGTGGGATGCGAGTTAGGTGCCAGACCAATATAAAACCTCATTACTGTGGCGTCATGGAAAATGTGTGCACTTTACACTCCATCTAGCAGCACTTTTGCTGGATAAGCACTGTTCTTATTTGGCCCTTTGTAACGGCCTGTTTCGTTAAGGGCAGTTTTCAGCACCATCCTTTTAGTACAGGTGACACCTGCTGCCGTCACCTTGACTCTGTCTTTGTCTTGGAAACCCATTCAAAGGCTGTGTGTCCATCAAAGATTGTTTATTAGATTTCAGTCAGTCTCTTATGAACTGTTCAGAGTCGTTAGCTCTGTTCCAAAACCTAGCGAACCAGCTCCCTTACTAGCCCCTACATAGGCAGCATCCAAAACAAATGGAACCTGAGAAGTGATTTGGAACACTCTACAATAGACATCAACTATTTTAAAGAGATGATTTCAATACAGGTGACTCTAGGAATTATGCAATAATTAAATGAACATAAATGTCATTTAAATGAAATTGAATGTTGTTGTTTTTTCATTATATTATAGCATTAAGCTCTTTAGGTTCATGCAAAACTACTTTAAGAGTATATTTTTTGTGACTCACACATTACAAAAATATAGGTGGATGTATGGATGCATACAAGGAAATGGATCATTAGATTAAAAGACCTGATGCAGGATGCATGGTTCATAGGGATAGGAGTTACATCAATGTCTTTTTCTTTGGAAATGGAATTTCTCTTTGAAGGCAAAGATTGAAGGCCATAAATGCATACAGTGTGAGCCTTGATGGTGTCGTGAAGGAACGGTCAGTGCAGAAATGATCATTTCACATCTTCAAAGAAAGACTCCAAGGAAAATACAACACTGAAAAATCAGCAGTCAGTCCTGAATTGCAAGTGTGTGTATGGTATACAGCACACACACACATCCACAAACAACATTACCAAGCAAGACATTAAAAAACATGTCCTTGCATAAAATTTGCACCAATAAAAAACTGCAGTTGCAGAAAATGCAGCTGAAAAAAAAGGTCAGCGGCATAAACCGGCTGCAATTATAACAATGCCGGCTGAAAAACCAGTCTGCACTCGGCTAATTAGCCAACAAACAAAGTCTCTCGTGTGTCGGTGTGTGATAGTGAGCCAGATAGACTCAGAGATTGTCTGGGTGTACACTGACTGGTAGACTGCTACGCAGTTGTCCAGACTGCAGTTGAAAAATACAAATAAATAAATAAAAATAATAAAAAATTTAGATGATTGTGCCAGCCTCGGGCCTTAAAAGCATCCCGCTGAGTTTGGCAACTGGCACTCAACCGCTCTCCAATTTTAGATGGAGCTGCTCTTTGCCCAGTCTTTCTGAGGGATGTTGGTAACATTGAAGTTTTGGAGAAAGATCACATGCTGGATGCATTGGTAGGAAATTATTTATTTTTTATTAAGAAATGCAGTAACCAATTCGCTCTTTGCATATATATATATATATATATATATATATATATATATATATATATATATATATATATATATATATATATATATATATATACTGTATTTTACTATATAGATATACTATTTACTATACTCTATTTTTCATTATTTTGAATTAGATTATAAAAAATACTCTTTTGGCTTTTGGTTTCACATCAGAAGGGTATTTTCTCATCTTGGGGCTGTTTACATAGGACTTGTTCCCACATTTAAAAACAGGTACTGTAGATGGAGTGCAGTGAAAGCTGACAGCATCATAAATTAAGTTTTCTTTTTTCTTGGCCAAATGAGTTTGCAGTGTGCAAAAGACCTAGAATAGTCCATGCACCAAATTAAAGATGGCGTGGCTGTTGAGATTACTACTAGCGTGCTTAGTTTGTGCAGATAAAATCCCTGCCTTGGTCATAAATTGTGTTACTGGCTCTGGGATGCTGTTCTCTAATTGGATCCTTGTAATTGGGCAAGTGGAGCTAAACAGCCGGATTCCTGTTTGTTTATACCTCTCTCCCATATTAGTAACGTGCTGCGACTCCTCAAACAGGCTGAGGGGTCACTAGCATCTAGCCAAAGGCATAATTAGTCACTCATTCTTAGCATATGCCTCACTAGTAGCCTGGGCCAATTATTCATGATTAACTCGAGTCGCAGTGCGAGCGGCTGATTCATGCCTGCCCACACCGGCTTGCTATCTGAAAGATTCAGAGCAGAGAAGGAAATAAAAAAAAACAAAGCCTATAGTTTTTTTTGAGGAGATGAAAGAGGAGCCCTTGATGCAAGGGGCATTCAGCCTGCCAAGTGTCTGTCAAGGTCCTCGAGCACCCTGCAAAGTGTGAGGAAATTGGTAAAGAAGAATAAAAAAACACTTTCGACCCAAGATTCATAGTGTTTGAAAGAAAACCGAGACCCTAATCTGAAAATAAGTGCTAGGAGAGGAGATGGAGAGGAAGAGGGGTGAATAAAAAAGACCCCTCGGATATGTTCCGTATTGAATTTTCTCGACTTTGATCCGCCTGATAGATATAGTTTAATTAAATCTAAATGAATGTCTCACCCTTGGCTTGTCAATAATAGTAGTTCTATTTTTAACATTGCGCTGGGGAAAAAACATGCACAAACTATTGAAGAGCGTTTGAAAAGATGTATGTCGAGGTAGTGAAAAGTATGGGGTTTTAATGATTAACCAAATGCTGAAGGGTTAGAAACGACTACTTAAGACTCAGGCGTCAATGTGTTATCAGACCTGGGCTGTAATAAAATCATGACTTCATTATTGTTATGAGAGCTTGTTCCACTTTCATCACGAAGCTCTAGCTGTGTGCCGTTCTGAATCTCTATTTAACTGACACATTCCGGTAATAAATCAGCTGATCGAGTCGGTTAGAATGTTTAATTGTAACCTCATGTTATTTATAGCTTTCATATACACATATATAATTGTGATATTTTGATGTGCACATGGACATTTATCAGAATAGCAGCATGTTGAATTAATTGCTTTCGCAACCCGTTTTACATCTATAATGTGTCGCATTTCTGGGAGAAACGTGATATTCAGTAGAAAAAAAATGTGTAAAAACTAATTCTGTTAATCTGGAAGTGATTTCACTGTGTAAATTTGCTGTTGCACACAAGAATGGACCCGGTCCTGAATGCAAGTTTGCAGTTGACCACAGAATCGCTGTTAGAAACCACTTTTGAGGAGGCGTTTTATCCAGGACATTGAGTAATGCACTCTTTTCTGAAAATATTTGTTGTTGTTGCAATAACCTTCATTAAATTAACATTAAACAGCTGTAAATTAATGCAAACATTAGAATGCTTACATGATCATTTTATTTGGCAATTCTCATTAATTTTGATGAAAGATTATGAAATCAATTTTGTTCATTAAAACAATGCACTGATGAATTGTTCTCAATGAGACCAAGAGCATGTATTAAGAAAGTAAATGAGGTCAATTTTGATGTCACCTTATCAGACATGACAGGTTCCTGTCATGTGCGTCTGGAAAACCATTGACATGGCCATTTCACAGGAGGCTTTCAGCTCTAGTGATCAGCAGAATGGTGGTTTGACGCCCCTCTGTGCTCTGGGACAAAGGTCTAGACTCCTTCGCATGCAGCAGAGCCCAAACGGCCATGCATCATTTCCAGGCGATATCCCACATGTTCTGATAATCCGTGCTTCTCTATAGGGAAACTCACGTTCCTGTAACCTTGACAGATTGTAGCTTTTGGACAAATAGAGCAGAACTGCACATAACATAAACGGTTTCAATCAAAATGTACTTTCTTAATACAAATTCCTGGTTTCTCATCAGTGCTGGTTAACAATAATAGCAAAGTCGTGCAGAGGGTGAACTTGACCTTCGACTTCCATGACCAAAAAGCCAAAAAAGCTGGTTTAGGAGGCAAAAATGTGTCATGTTATGCAATTAAAATAGGTTGGAACTGTGTCGTCTTTTCTGACAGTGGGTCGTTACACAGCACCAGTCATTGGCAATTAACTGCATACATTTTGCATTTGTCTACTTTCAAATGAAGTCTCAGGTCCAGCGTTGAAAGGAAAAGTGAGACCATCATTATACAGTTGGCGAATTCCTGCCGACAGTCATCCGTTTTCTCTGTCATTGGTAGAGGAGAAGGGTAGCAAGAGAAAAACAATTGTATTTTGACCTGACACCAACTCCCAGATGAGAGCTGTCATTTCCTTTAAGGTCACGGAGAAATATGGGATGCAGGCAAGTAGTTATTTGAGTTAGGAGATCGAGAGCTTGCTTTTTTGTCACCAGCTTCTCTCCAGATGCTCCAGCCACGTGTTTCTTTCCGTGCCTGGTGCCGCCTGGTCTGGGCTGCTCGGGACCCAGCGGGGAATGGGGGCTGTGACACTGACAAAGCTATCTAAGGCTAGCACTATCCGTCATCCCCTCCAGTTTAGCATGAGCTATCGCACAGTCCAAAAGATGTCAGTGAACCTTATCGCCAAGGAAACCTCTCAATAACTTATTCATGATTCGCGAGGCAATCGCCCGGGCTGCTGTTTCACTTGGCAAAGTAGTCGACATTGACAAAACATTCAAGGAACGCTCGACTCGACCTGTATCCGAAGTGCTCCGGTTGGCGCCGGATATCCATCTGGTCGAAATTCTCAGCACGCTCCCCTTAGGAGGCTTTCATAGCAGGTGATGGGTTTAAGATTCTTGGCAGGGAAGCATTTTAAGAGCAATAGTGGCTGTCACCAGACAATTTCCCTTGTGGTGGGTCTGCATCTTAAAGCATTAAACCAAATGACTTCTTGGTCTGGTTCAGACAAGCTGTTTGAGCAATGGCACCGTTCGAATATTTACACTTTAATATAGCAGCTCGTCTCGGGGTCTGCGCTGACCGTGGGGACATCCCGCAGATGCTTCTCTCTTTAATGTCCGTGCTCAATTAAAGGCTTTTGATTGAACGAAGCAGCACGCTGGATGCTCAATTGCAATCACATATGCAAAAGCTGTCAGAGATATGAAGCGCTCCCCTCATGCTGCGAATTATATTATATGCTCTTTGCATTTTATGAGTGCCGTCCCCATAATGCATTGTGCTGTTATAAGTAAATATATCTGGAATGACCTTTCTCTACACATCAGAGTTGGGACCACTGAGAATGCTTATTAGCTCACTCCTTGTGTTTTTTTTTTTTTTCCCCTTTTGCTCTTCGAAAGGTCCCACCACGATGAAAGATGGAGAAAATAGATGGGTTCCGAAAGAGAGGAGACTTCACCAGCTGTGTGCCCCAAACCCATTTAGTTGCGAGACTGTGATGGTTTTTCATCGAATTCCCCGACCTGCCTTGGAATTGTCGCTTTCCCCTCTAGCTACACAGAATTTGACAGGATTTAGTGACTCCTTTGTTTTTCTCCTGACATAAGTCATGTGCGGTCCTTATATCCTCAGATGGGCTCGCTGTTCTTATTAGGCTTGAAGGCAATTTTGGTTTTGGCTTGCGAGTATCACTTCGTTTGTGTATGTCAGAGCTGTACAAAATTCAGCTCCCTTTCAATTAATCTAAATTTATGAATTTAAAATGAATAGGCCAAACCCCACAGAAAATTTTATTGGAATTTGAATTTAAATGACAGGAAGTAGGATTAATGCATACTGGTAAATGGAAATTCTGCTCCATAGATTATTATTTTCATATATAAAATTTAAAAATGCATATTTCAATAAATGGCATTTTAATCATTTGTCTGTCTGTCTATTGTAATGCCTATAAATCTTCGACATTTCTTGGCCTTTTAAGTTTTTGGTTTTTGTTTTGAACAATTTTGTAGTTAAAAATGACTACAAAAATTTGGCATTCTTTTTGCTTCCTCAATTCCATTTCCAAAGTTGAAGCCAGTTGCATAAACCACTGAAACTAGTCTTACGGGTACAAGATTGTTCAACTTTTTAAAGTCAGTTACATAAAACATAGATTTGAATTTAAAAAGTAAGGCTGATTACCTCTTGGTTAGCTGCTAGTTGGGCAGACTAGTTAAGACACTAGTTGTTATGCAACTACCCACTGGTATAGAAAATACAGTAGTCACTCAAAAATGTTTAGGTTGGTGTTATTATGCATCTTCAGGTCTTTACCATTACTAGAGCTTCCAGGTTGGTTTGTTGGAGCAGGATCAGACGATTCTGAGCTAGTTTTCCAGTTCGGTTCTATACATACAACATGGGTTGTAGCTGCCACTACTTGAAGTTTTCAGGAGTGAATTTGGTTCTAGAATGCAGCTGTCACTTCCATAAATGGTCAAACTCTGTGTGTACAGAACGAGATGAAGCATTCATTCTGCAGGAGTGACAACTGTATTTAGCTGCAGTGTGTATGTGACCTGTGTGTGTGTGTAATTCTTCAGCGCTGTTTGCTCTAGTTCAGCTTCCAATTCCCACAGTCCCAGTTTCACTGTGTTCCTGAATCTGCTTTCTGACGCAACCCTCCTCCGTCTGTTGCGGCTGGGCGTCCCGTGGCGTCTTCTCTTCCTCCCTGTGTCCCAATCCCAGCCCTTCCCAGAGCAACACAACACGCTGTTCCTTTCCGTGCTGAGATCACAGCCCTCCCAGCCACAAACCCAACCGCTGCGTGTTTCCCTTCCTACCTGTGAAGTGAATTCCCTCCAATGGCACATAAGGTAATAGAGGACATCCTTTCTTCCCCTTAGGCCTTCTCTCTGTTCAGTGTCATTCCCGTGAATGTCTTCTGAGAAGAAGCGGAAAGCTATGCAAAGTGCGGTTGAGCATGATACACATGTTGGATGCCTTCCAAATGTGGTGATTAGAGATAGACAGGTGTTTGTTTGACCTATTTTTTATTTATTTATTTTTTAACAGATTTCCGACTTTTCAACGTAAGTAGTTATCAGGTTTTTCTACAGACGAATGGTGCAATTTGGGTTTCTCAAATAGCATCCAATAACAGATAAGGAACATATTCAATGCATTGTTTTGATAATTACTTAAAAGCTTTTTGATAAATAATAGGCATTCTTTATTAAGCACAAAATGTGTGACTTAAAGTATGGAAGCCCACTGAATTAAAAAAAAAAAAAAGTAGTTGTGAGTTTTTATATCGTAGTTCTGACTTTTTTTTTCTCAGAATTGTGTGATATAAACTTACAATTGTAAGAAATAAAGTCAGAATTGTGAGATAAAAACCTTTTCTCGCAAATGTGAGTTTGTTTAGTATCATGCAATTCTGAGAAGTAAATCAGAATTGCGAGATACTAAACAAACTCACATTTGCGAGAAAAAGTTTTTATACAGTAAACTCACAATTGCGAGTTATAAAGTCCAATTCTGAGGAGAAAAAAGACTGATGTTCTCAGAATTGCGAGTTTATCTCACATTAATAACTCACAATTTTCTCGCACTTCTGAGAAGAAAAAAAGAATTCTGAAAAAAAATTAAGAAGGTAATTGCAAATTCTGACTTTATTTCTCAGAATTGCAACTTTAGTTCTCAGAATTGTGAGTTTACAGTATGTCTCTCAAATTCTGATTTTCTTTCTCAAAATTGCAAGTTTATTTCATGCGATTCTGACTTCATTTAAAAAAAAAAACCGAATTGTGAGATGTAAACTCGCAACTGCGAGAATAAAAAGTCAGAATTTGCAATTAACTTTTTAATTTTTTTATACACAGTAAAATAATAGTGTTGTCAAAATATTTTATTATTGTTAATAATCACAAATGTTGTAATAATTATCATTAATGTAATAATAATAATTCATAATGCATATTGTTTTTATTGTAATCTAATGATTATTTAGTTGTTGAGGCAAAAAGCAGAAATAAAACTAATCAAATTAGTTTTGCGTTTTAAACAACTGTTAAGCAAGATCAATCTGTATCTGTTCTGTAATTGTGCTGGAAAGTGGAAATCTGCACAAGAAATTTTCACACTTTTTGACTCGCTCACCTCTTTGTAATGAATGGGATATGATCGTTTGCATGGTCTTGTTGTTTTGCTACTTGATTAGGCTTTGGTGCATTCTCTCATCATCATGTCACATTAACACAGTGTTTAGCTTAATTAGCCTAAGTGTGGGGAGGGGGGTGTTAAAAATGAGTCACCGATGGGAAAAAAAATGATGTCCACATTTAGAGACAAGTAATTAAGAAAACACTGGGTTTCAAAAATAGGCTTGAATAAAGTGATTATGGAGCTAAACAAGTGCACCTAATTACATGCTCACAAGGTGTTCATGGCAACATAGCGTTGTTATGGAAACACAGAAGTCTTCTCTGTATCCAGGGAAAAAACTGACCCCGGTCTTGTGCTGGAGGGCATTTCCTCATCAACATCGATACCTGCTGTGTGTGTGGGCATTTGTATTTACGTTATGGTATTTTTATAACCGTAAAGATATTTATTCTAGGGTGGATCTCACGAAACGTGTCGAGAACATATATCCGAGTGATATTTCACTATAAAATTGAAGAAAAAAGGTTATTATTTCAAGACCATTCAAATTATTTTACATTGTGACATTATTTCCATGACAAGTAAATTACATTTTCCCATTATAACCTTATATTGATGTAAAAAATAAAGTGTTTATGTCATGGTAGCATTTTTGTTCTGTTATTTCAGGACTATTCAAATTATTTTACATTGAAATAAATAAATGAATGAATGAATGAATGAAAACATCAACAAAAAAGTATTACAGTAATGAGAATCTAATAAGAATCATCACTGAAAATGATAATTACAAACTCAAAAAAAATGGTGCAGATGCATTGCAGTAAAGCAAATTTGAAGGTTTAAATATGCTTAAATGCCAAAAAAAAAAAAAAAAAAAAAAGTGTCAGTGCAAAACAAAACAAAAATCTTAATTTTCTTAAAAATAGGCTTAAAAAGCAAACAGTTTCTTGTTGTATAGCATACAAATTTGAACTGAAATGAACTGGACATATTTTCGAGAGATTCATCCACGAGGAACTGAGACGAAGAGAAGCTGCGGCTCCAAAGTCTTATGTGTACCTACTCATTCAAATAAATGGATAAAATAGAGAAAAATAGATCAGAGCATAAATTGTTAACAGGGGTCTGTCAGGGACAGCGAAGCAGTCAAACTGGCCTACTAACAAGCTTTCCCTCACCATTCATTTGCTCTCTCATCTCTTCTTCATCTCTACTCACCTCCATTATACATAAGTCCTCCTATGAAAAAGTCATAAATGGCAGGAGTGGTTTCTCTACGCACAATCTCGTACCACACCGCCTGCCTTGCAGATTAATTAGAGGCAGCTGTCGTCCATTTCCAATAATTAATCGCTAGAGTGGGGAAACTCCTATTCCAGGAGAGCTTGACAAGCTTACGAGTATGTTAGCTCCAGCGTTGCTTTTATTTGATCTCGCTCTTTACGGGAACAGACATATCATTGCTGGATGGACCTCTAAAAATGAATTTTTTGGGTAAACACAAAGGAAATAAATTGCAACACAACGGAAACAAACCACAACACAACAAAATTAGCACAACACAATGAAAACAAGCTGCAACACAATGAAATTTGCACAAAACAAAGAAAACAAGCCACAACACAACGAAATTAGCACAATACAACGGAAACAATCCGCAACGCAACGAAATTAGCACAACACAAGGGAAACGAGCAACAACACAATGAAAATAGGTTGCAACACAACAAAATTAGCACAACACAATGGAAACAAGCCAACACAGCATAATTAGCACAACACAACTAAATTAATCCTATGCATCGTGTTGCATAGGCAATTTCATTGTGTTCTGGAGTTTTCTTTGTGTTCTGTACTACTGGACCACCGTAGTTCTCTAGATTGCAAAGAAACATAACAGCTATAATGTTCCTAATGTTCAAAGTTTTAATATTGGTTGGATATTTTTTCTAAGGAAACAAAGTACTCATTACAGTTGTTTTAGGTTACAACAAAGCACAGCTGCTTGACACCTCATTTTATTAGAGGTGAACTTTCTAAGGATACGCCCTACACCGCTCTGCTGACCAAAGCTTGCACTCTCTTGGTCTAATTTCACAGGCCTTTCTCAAAATATCAGTGGAGTGCAATCTCAGCACCTCCAGCAGCATCCACTTCTTGCTCACGGATAGGAGGAGGGTGTGCTGTGAGCCTGGGGAGATCACAGTTCTTCAGAGAGGGGCATTCTGCCCAGTTTTCATTTAACCAGGCACCCATGAAGGGAATTTATGAATGACAATTAAAGACATGCTTCAGCATGTTTTAATGATAGTTTCCTAGCCAAAACCGGAGGTAGATACAAAGGTTGCACTTTTAAGTGGCCCAATGGATTAGGGCTGAAGGATACAGTTTCAGTTTGCACTTTTGAAACCTGTTTCAATGATACGCAGTGTTTTTGTTAGGATTGTTTTTGTAGGCCAGTTATGAGGAGAATTTCAGGTTAATTATATAAAATAAGAGAAAATATAAAGGTTTTCCATTTTTACCAATCATTTGCAGGAGATGCAAAAAGTCATTTTGCATATGTATTTGTCCATTTTACTGTATTGTCACTGTAGTACAACTATAGTTCTATCATGACAACTCTCTGAGGGTTTAGCATGGTAATATATGTTGCAGTGTTTGAATTTGGTGGAATAGATCTGCTACGCTGCTGCGGCAGAGCAAGTACCGAGACTTGCTACTGCTAAAACATACACAACATGCTGCTGTGAGCATGTAAGAAATACTGCTGCTGCACATATATCTAAAATAACCCCCATATATAGCATACATGAATCACCCCATTGCAGATCTATAAAGGTGGACCTGGGGAAGATGGAGGGTTTCTGAAGTGCTACAGCAAGCTGCTACAGCAAGCACGAGCCAAGTATTTGAATGTTGAACAGCAAACTCATTGTCTGCTGATACAAAAAGAACCAATCAGCTGCGCCACGTGATAATGATGTCATATTGTCAGATTGATTTAGACCTATCGGACTGCATCATCTAGAGTTTCATGACAGAACTTAGGATTTCATAAGTATCACAAAGTGAGTGTTGCACCATTTCTTAGGCAGGAATTACTGTACATGTTGTCTTCAGCCGGCAAATGGCAATCTCCAGTGGCCTTGATTCTGTGAGGAAACTGCTTAATTCATTAGCCCCTAGATTGTGAGATGAGAAGAGGGGGATTTTAATTGCTCCTGCGGATATAAAAATTTAAGAGCGCATCACAGACATGGCCGTTTAGGTGTCAGGACTATTAAAAGATGTGCTTACTGTGTTTATTCCTGCCAGACTTGAATAGGACTGGGGTTAGGGGGTACTGGGCTTAATAACGTCCTGCTGTGAGTGAATTCAAATCAACATCCTCATTTTTCCAGGCATTTTTCTTATATATATATATATATATACACACAGTGGGTTTGGAAAGTATTCAGACCCCCTTAAATTTTTCACTCTTTGTTATATTGCAGCCATTTGCTAAAATCATTTAAGTTCATTTTTTTTTCCTCATTAATGTACACACAGCACCCCATATTGACAGAAAAACACAGAATTGTTGACATTTTTGCAGATTTATTAAAAAAGAAAAACTGAAATATCACATGGTCCTAAGTATTCAGACCCTTTGCTCAGTATTTAGTAGAAGCACCCTTTTGATCTAATACAGCCATGAGTCTTTTTGGGAAAAATGCAACAAGTTTTTCACACCTGGATTTGGGGATCCTCTGCCATTCCTCCTTGCAGATCCTCTCCAGTTCTGTCAGGTTGGATGGTAAACGTTGGTGGACAGCCATTTTTAGGTCTCTCCAGAGATGCTCAATTGGGTTTAAGTCAGGGCTCTGGCTGGGCCATTCAAGAACAGTCACGGAGTTGTTGTGAAGCCACTCCTTCGTTATTTTAGCTGTGTGCTTAGGGTCATTGTCTTGTTGCAAGGTAAACCTTCGGCCCAGTCTGAGGTCCTGAGCACTCTGGAGAAGGTTTTCGTCCAGGATATCACTGTACTTGGCCGCATTCATCTTTCCCTCGATTGCAACCGGTCGTCCTGTCCCTGCAGCTGAAAAACACCCCCACAGCATGATGCTGCCACCACCATGCTTCACTGTTGGGACTGTATTGGACAGGTGATGAGCAGTGCCTGGTTTTCTCCACACATACCGCTTAGAATTAAGGCCAAAAAGTTCTATCTTGGTCTCATCAGACCAGAGAATCTTATTTCTCACCATCTTGGAGTCCTTCATGTGGGCTTTCATGTGTCTTGCACTGAGGAGAGGCTTCCGTCGGGCCACTCTGCCATAAAGCCCCGACTGGTGGAGGGCTGCAGTGATTGTTGACTTTCTACAACTTTCTCCCATCTCCCGACTGCATCTCTGGAGCTCAGCCACAGTGATCTTTGGGTTCTTCTTTACCTCTCTCGCCAAGGCTCTTCTCCCCCGATAGCTCAGTTTGGCCAAACGGCCAGCTCTAGGAAGGGTTCTGGTCGTCCCAAACGTCTTCCATTTAAGGATTATGGAGGCTACTGTGCTCTTAGGAACCTTAAGTGCAGCAGAAATTTTTTTGTAACCTTGCCTTGCCACAATTCTGTCTCTGAGCTCTTCAGGCAGTTCCTTTGACCTCATGATTCTCATTTGCTCTGACATGCACTGTGAGCTGTAAGGTCTTATATAGACAGGTGTGTGGCTTTCCTAATCAAGTCCAATCAGTATAATCAAACACAGCTGGACTCAAATGAAGGTGTAGAACCATCTCAAGGATGATCAGAAGAAATGGACAGCACCTGAGTTAAATATATGAGTGTCACAGCAAAGGGTCTGAATACTTAGGACCATGTGATATTTCAGTTTTTCTTTTTTAATAAATCTGCAAAAATGTCAAAAATTCTGTGTTTTTCTGTCAATATGGGGTGCTGTGTGTACATTAATGAGGAAAAAAATGAACTTAAATGATTTTAGCAAATGGCTGCAATATAACAAAGAGTGAAAAATTTAAGGGGGTCTGAATACTTTCCGTACCCACTGTGTATATATATATATATATAGTTCTGTTTGCCAAATTAATAAATGTATTGCATAATTAAGTGCTTTGCAGCCTGAGTGTATTTGTGTACTGGTTTTTGTGGTTTACGGGGACAAAATTTGTATAATGACATGAGTATGACAGAGGTATTACAATTTGAAGGTGGTTTATGAGGACACTGCCTATGTCCCTGTAATTCAAAAGGCTTAAAAAACATACTAAATGGTGTTTTTTTGAAAATCTAAAAATGCAGAAAGTTTCCTGTAAGGGGTAGGTTTAGGTGTAGGGTTGGTGTAGGGCAATAGCACATACAGTTAGTACAGTATAAAAACCATTACGCCTATGGAGAGTCCCCGTAAACCACAATAAGAAACGTGTGTGTGTGTGTGTGTGTGTGTGTGTGTTTGTGCATGAAAACTAAATGTGGCAACACCAGCTTTAGGTCAATCCTCCACTGAGTAACTCAGTAAAGCCAATAGTTTCATTGTCTCTGCTTTCCTGTTTTTCTAGCTTGGACACATGAAGCGGCAGTGGCCGGTTTTGGTTTAGTGTCATTATAATGGTAAAGCGTGGCGTCCTGCTGGCAGCAGCAAAGCGGTAGGCATGAGAAATGAATGGCTCAGTCTCGTCTGGGTGCCTGTTTGAATTTTGTTTATTATGCATTTATGCTGTGCACTCCTACGCGGCCGGATCACACCGAAAACACACACCCACTCTGAGCAGTTAGTGACAAGGACTTCTAGTATTTTCTCATGACAAATATTCGCCTCGTGGCTCTTTTTTACAAAATAAACATTCATTGCGCAAATGGGTGTGGAAATTAGGAAATTTGCTTTCTTTTTGTTGACAGTGTTTAACCATTTAGTACGACTTTTCTCATTAATAAGCAAGCGATTGCTCTGTAACTTTTATTAGCTCTGTATTTCATTCAGGCTCATTTGACGTGTTGAGTCGAAGTGCTCATGTGGGTTATGCAAGTACTTTTCTGATCCTGTTATATCTACCATTTTCTGTCTTTTTTTTACTGTCCCACTTATAATAAAAGAAAAGAGGTTCCAAGTGTTTTTTAGCACATTGCTATGATGTTGAAGAGTTCTGGTCATTGTTATGGTGTTGCTAGGAACATAATTATAAATGTGACATACCACTAATTGATATGAGGTATTATCATCATTTGTAGCACTAATTATGAGCAATGGTAAATAGCCATGGTTGCCTTTGTACAGACTTCTAGTAATAGCTCATTTTTTCTTAGTTATGAGACATAGAGAGATAAACAGTTTGTATCTTTGATCATTTTGCTCAATTTTTCTTGTTCCTGTGAGTTCCAAGGTTTCACTGTGATGCAAGGGACATGCACAAGCTTTTGGCTCCATCTCCAAAATCTCCTTCACTCAGAGTGCACGAAAAAAATCTCCACACTCTCTCTCTCCCTCCCTCCGTTCTTTAAATAACTTGAGTCAATGTGGAGCTAGAGGAATCGTGATGCTCAGGGAATGTGAGGACACACCATGCAGACGTTCACACACAGATTTGCTTCCATCGCTGTAATGCGGGTGTGTGTGTGTGTTCAGTCACTGCTGGCACATTTGGCACAAACAGCAGCTCAGAGTTGAGGGTTGATGGAAAGGTAAATGGAGCACTCAGTCCTGAAATGCTGCCAGGAAGAGATTGGCTGAACGGCTAACAAAAGCTGTGTTTCGAATGTTTTCTCACCACTGTCAAATAACAACTATGTACAGTGATCACCTGAAAATTTTGGACGCTTAAAAATGTCTGAATGTCTATGCATTATATACTAAATTTTAAAGCAAATGTCTGTGTCTTAGGGCTACACGATAATGGTTAATGGTTTTTCTCAAAAATCTCACAAAATCACAAGAGAAAAATTGGTAAGCTTAAGAAGTTTCTCTCAAAATGGTGAAATTTGTAATATCAATATCAATAATTCCAAATTATGTTCATGTTTTTATATTAAAATGACAAGAAAGACTCATGTGGCACAATAACTAAGTGCATTTATTCAGTAACCGCAGTGGCAAACAAAGTAGTTAGGAGTCATGTTTGGATTTATTATAGTTCGTTAATGAGAAGGTTTGCTTGCAGTTTTATTCACAGAAAATAACACATTATGAAGCGGCATTATGAAGAAACGCAGACTGGCTGAATATCGCAGAATATCACAATGGAGATCACTAAACTCTAGTATACATGTTTGTTGGCATTTTCAGATCATCTGTATTGTTTTGCAGCCCAGAAAGAGCAGGTGCACATGGTTGCCAGTTTGGGAAGGGCAAGTAAAACACTGGGCAGAAAATGTATCCATTTTGGAGAAAAGCTCCGATTTGGGGATTTTAAACTCTTTGCATTTGGCAACCCCAAGCATGAAAGCTTGTGGAGGTTTGTTACAAATGCAAGATAGTAAAAACTAAAAATGTTTTTTGGATAAATAATCTGAGGGATAATATAACGGACGATTATGCTTAATTAACAGAGAAAAAAAATAACGGACGATTATGCTTAATTAACAGAGAAAAAAAATCATGATTAAAATACAATTAATCATGCAGGCCTACTGTATCTGTTTACAGTAGGCTCCCCCCAAGTGGTTCTAAAGTGGGTTTTCGGTTCCCCAAAGAACCATTCAGCAAATACTTCTTGAAAGAACCATTTTTTAGGAGGGTGAAAATATTTTAATCATCTAAAGAACCTTTTTCCACTATGAAGCACTTTTTGTCCAATGGAAAGATATTAAAGGTTCTTCATGGAACCAAAGATGCCAATAAAGAACCTTTATTTTAAGAGTGTGCATGCAGCTGATTTATTTAGGAGATTTTTGGTCTATAGTTTTATAATTGTGTACTTTGTAGTAGTTTAATGTTATAAGTTTATCGTCCATGACGACTGCAATTTAAAAAAAATCAGACTTTGACAACATTTTGCATTTGCATTTAGTTACATTCAGCCTGGTGAAGAACTAGTTAAAGCCTCACGGCCCGGCAGTGAAAGTGATGGAAACAAAAGTGACAGCAGATTTTTAGGTGAAGTGAGAGGTTGATCTGGAGACTGGCCGGAGTCATTACACACTTGTCTTCTCCCTGCTTTTCTTGAGCAGAGATCTGAAAGGATAATTAACAGAGCTTATGGCTGTCTCTCCTTACTGTAGTCTTCGCACCCCGCGAAGGACCAAGACTAGCCTGACATCCACATCCTGACATCCACCTGGCAAGCTTTTTATTGATATTGGAGGTAATATAAATCAGTCATGTTGTGATTAATGATTTTTGAAAGCTGTTTGGAAAGAGTGCAGAGTGATTTTTAGTCTACGACAAATGAAATTAGAAATCAGCCGTTAGGTTGGTTCGTTAGGTTGGTGGTATAAAAAAGCAATACATCTTGACATGGCAGTGAGCATTATTAAAAACACAGACAAAGCCCATATGCGATATTAGTCAGGTTGCAAACTCCCAAAGGTCCTGAAAACGAACAATAAGCTTTGGAGAGTTGCTTTGTCCATCTAAAGGTCATATGTCACGATATCCATCCTATCCACCTTTTTTCACATTGTGTCACCTAATTTGTCTGTCCAGGGAAAGTGCTGGAGATCTCCCCCTTCTCCTGACCCCGTGGTCAACTGTAATCTGCTAAGAGTTATGTGGGAGGTGGCGTTCGCCAGGCCCAGACATCCAAATGAATAAGGCAGGGACATGATAAAGCTTTTTGAAAACTCCAGCAGAGTTTGGCGTAGGAGAGATTCTCACCAGCTGTGTCCCCGGAGAGCTATTTTTTGCTATTAATGTGTCCACTCCTCTCGTTTTAGCCTTTAGCTGCTCAGCAGAGCAACGTAGGTAACTGGGTTAGCGGCCTCCCATTACGGAACTTTAGGAGGTGGGAGAAAGAAAGGCGATGGGGTGTTAAGGAATGGGAACACTTTCTCCCGTTAACCTTATCACGCCATTCAATCCCAGCATCCTCAGGGAGCCCGGCCTGATACAAGAAGAGACTGGAGTGAAGGACGGAGTGACAAAGGCTGTAGAAGAGAAGGACTGAAATGCAAATGTGGATTGTAAAATTAGCTGTGATGTATCAGTCTTTTATTGTCAAGATCTAACTTGTGTCATCCAAATGAGCGCTAGTGCACTAACCCTTTATCAGCTTCACCTTAAAGGCACCTTTACCACAAATAAAGGTGCCAGAAAGAAACAATAAGAGATTTTCACCTCAATGCCACTGAAGAGTCATGTTTGCTTTTCTTGAAATATTTTATCTTTATCTTTTTAAATAACTTTTTTTTCCTCCACTATAAGGAAGTTTTTGTGCAATGGGAAGTTTCTACATGTCAAGGTTCTTCAGGGGTTATTCTCAAAATATTGTGAAAAAGACCTTTTTGTCCGTGAAAAAATATTCTCTCAAAAAGCATAGTTTGTTAGATAAATTGAAATAGTTTGGCTATACTGTTTTGCACACGTAAATAAAAATGAATAAGTAAAAAATTGAGATATGCAGCTGTTTATGCTTATTTTATTTTTTCTTAGTTTGTTTTTCCAGGTACAACATTGGTGAAAGTGTACAAAAACGAAAAAAGGAGTAATTTAAATTAATTCTACAGGAAATCCTTAGATTTGTGCACATGGTGGTTTTCTTATTTTTCTATTACATAAAACTATAATTATTATTATTATTATTATTATTATTCTGTATGGTTTGTGTAAAAACCACTGGTGCAAAAATTGTTTTTGTGAATGACTTTCATTTAAAAATAAGTCTGATTAGTGATATGCATCTTGCGATTATATTGCTGACACCATCTTAGAAATGTCATTTATATGAATTATTTATAATTACATTTTAATTGTATATTCAAATAAATATTTAAGTAAAAGAAAACAACTTGATACTTTAATACATTTTCACCATCAGTTTTTATGTGAGAAAACTAAAGTGAATTCAGTCAGAAAATCAGTATATTTTGAGCATAACCCTGATGGAACCATACACCCCAAACCATTTTAAGAACCTTTATATGAACCAGTATGTTCACTTTTTTCACAATTACTCATGATAAATGTACTCTGCTAAACCGTTTAGACACCTTTCCTTTTTGAAACCAAAAAAAAAAGCCTCACTCAAAGTCTAATAAATTACAGAACGTGAGGCCTGTGAAAATGTTCCTTCCTGGGAGGCCGAATGCTGATTCAACATGTAGTTTTGTTTTGTCCTCGTTTCACCAAGTAGGATATTTTTACCACACGTACATGCCTAAGAACAGATTGAAATGTTCAACCTTTTGACAATATCAGTAGGTTGGTTGCTTTGAATATAAGAGCTGGAGAGCTTCTCTGGTGAAGGAGAGCATGAGCGTTTATGTGTGTGGGACCGGATGATTCAGCACCAGCCGAAGAGAGCTTCCAAGTGATTATTGGAACAAAAGGAGACACAATGGGGTGTTGAGGGGTAGGAGGTTGTCCCGGAAAAGGAGGTAAACTTTTATGTAACTGTGTCGTGACATTGTTCCAAGGAGGACGCTGTGGGTTTTTGTTCTTGGAACGCACTTTGCCATCAATGTGTCATTCTGTGTCACAATATCATTTGGAAAGGTGGTTTCGAGGAAGAAACGGGTAATTTGCGGTGCTCGCTTGCTCTGTGGGAAATCTCGGGCTGGTTAATAAGACAGATATGTTGGATGTAAGTGCAGAAAGAGATGTGAATACTGTCAGTTTACAGCCAGACTTTTTGTTGTACGCATCCAAAAGGAAAATCTTAATTGGCCAAGGTCAACAGGTCAAAAATTCCCCGTCTCCCATTGGAAAAGCCAGATGAGACATATAGGAAGCCAAACTTGTCAGAGAGCTTCTCCTGCCAAGCAGATCCGTACAGTATGTGCTGCCACTTACACCTTACGACCCGAAATAGGGACTTTTGAGCCAATAAACTTTGTTGGTTGTGTTTGTTGAAGCTCTTTGAGTGTAGTCGAGCTCCAGAGAAGCCTCACAATCTCTGTGAGATGTTATTGGGAACGCCGAGTGAAGCGACAGCAAGGAGAAAAGCGACAGAGAGAAAAAACAGGACCTGCTTACGTGAGCGTGCAGGTAAAGCGTCGAAAGACTGAAAGAGGGATCATCTCATTCCAGCTCTATTCAGTAGTTCAGAGTCTCGTCTGTTTGAGTAAACAGTTTAGTTTGCATCCGGAATGTGCAATTTAAGAGGGTAAATATCCCGCTAAGCCCTCACAAACAGCAGCAAACCCAGAGGTTAGTTTGTGTTTGCTGAACCTGTTCGAGGAAATATTGAGGAGGATGTCCTGTCCCATTCCGCTTGACAGTTACTCCTGAACATTTTTGTATTTCCCACATAATGATGAGTCAGCATGGATCGCGGCCCTCGGTGTCTAATAAGTATTCTCATTCGTCGCTTTCTGACAAATATCTGCGCAATCAATTTGACACGTTTCGCATAAAAATGCCAAGCCTTCCCACAGAGCATTGTAGAGCGAGAAACAAAGTTTTTGAAAAGCAACAATAGGCTGGCTTTATGTTTGTGAATCTTTCTGCACAGGACACTGCGTGTAGTTTTTTCGTTTTCTTTTATTTCTTTGTCTGACATGCCCTTGACTGCGTCACACGCTCTTTCATTTTCCATCTTTCCACCATTGCTGGATCTTTGGGTCTGCGGAGGTGGAGAATACAGTCAACCATCCATGTTATTCATTTGTCTTCATTTCCATTAGAATATGTTTTCAAATCTGGCACGTAGCACTTTTTATTCATCCTTATTTACTTTATTTCATTGCTGATTAGTACATTGGCACGTTGAATTGTGACACACTGTAATCAAAATTCAAAATTAGAAGCTCATTTATTTATTAATATTTTGTTTATTTATCCATTACTGCTTTAATTATTATTTATTCCTGATCTTCAAGCTGAATTGTTTACTGACTGAATGAAATTGGATTTTAAGTAATTACATAAGAGGTAATTATAAAGATGTCCACCTAGAATTTCCCGGCAGTAAAGCCTTTAGGTTTGAGGTTTTATCAGCCCTCCCATTCCCCACAATTCCCTTTTAACCTTCCATCTATTGGCCTGACCTTGACTAGCACTTTCCTGTCATTCGCTTAAGGACAAAGCACAGGAGTAGCTAATGTTCTTCACCCTCTTTCCTCTTCTTTATCTGTCATTTTTTATTCATAATATGATTCTCCCTTTTGTCTTTCATAAAACGACGAACGGTTAAGGGATTGCCATCACAAAATGTTCTTCGATCACAGATTTGTTCCTCAGCAGCCTGAAAAAGCTTCAGTTCCAGCGAGAGGACGGACGTGTCGCGGGTCTCACATTCTGTATGGATTTATTTTATTACGAGATAGTGTTTACCAATAAATCTTTTTGAATTTTAGTGATGACCATCGAATCATCACCTTCTGCTCATTAATATGCTGGAAACATCTATAAAATCTCCATAAAGCCGGGCGCTGCTGAGGCAGTAAAAAGTTTGTTTTCAACTTAGAGGGTGATGATTTGGTCCTTTTTCTCTCTGTGACTGCTCCGTTGCCTTTTCCTGAAACTGGATCAAACGAGACAGTTGTGTATTTATTTTCCGCTCTTTTTTTTTTTTTTTCCTCTCCCAAGATAGAATTTCGATTAGCTTCATGGCGTATTTTCAAATTAGTGATATTCTAAATTAGCATCAATTGCTTTCCAGCCCATTTGGTATCACTCCCGACCTGCACTCAACCCAATATCCCAGCACTTCATGAAAAAAACATGACTTTTCTTTGGGATTTTCATAAATCAACAAACAAGCAGCAATAAGCCTCCGTTTTCTCATTGCAGCACAAAATAATAACTTATCAAAACAATTTGTCTTGCAAGAAAATGCCACATCCAGTGTTTATCGTCATTTGGAAATGGCAATTATGTATACAAATAATGCCACGGTCTAAATTTTAATATTTGCATATTTGTGAATATGCTTAATATTGCTGATTAAGACACGGTTAGGCTCTCTGCCATTGTTTGATCTCGGCGGAGGCTCTTAATGGTGTTATTAATGATGAGCAGAGTCGTGCAATGACATATTCAATCAACGCTGATGGTGCGATGAAATCTCTGAAAGTAAAAGTGATGCCTAATTTGTTAATGGGCCGAAAACAGATGCTTTGTAGAATCTGCAAATTGCAAGTTTCTGGATTTAGGGTTATTTGTGTCTTTTTTTTTATTTTATTTATTGCACACTGTATTTTCTAGAGAATTTGTTAGTTTTCTGATTGTACAGTTTTGTTAAAGATTTAGAGAGTAAAATAAAATAACTGTTTAATCTCGCATAATCACAAATGATCCAGTCTTTTCCTTTGCCTAATGCAGTTTTTATGGCTTTTTCCATTTCTCCCTCTCTCTAGTTTACACTAGCGTGTAGGTAGAAGTGCAGCCCATGGCAAGGGTAAAGCTACGGCCGACCCTGTGGAGTGCAGCCCTTACAGCACATCACTAACAATCATTAGCTTTTATTTGCTGTTTGCTTTTGCCTAATAAGCCCAGTAATACTATGCTGTACATCTTTCTTTCTTTATTTCTCTCTCCGGCCTGGTGAGGCAGAGAGCGAGTGAGGGATGAGCAGCGAGGGAGAGACGAAGAAAGAATAATTCAGAGATGGAGCCGTTGTAAGAGTATCCCTTCTTTAGACATGCCCTGCAGAGCACCAGCACAATTAAAATGATTCATACTCGCCATAACTCGATAAATATTACGCACAGCTTAATCAAAAATGCATATCCGTTTCACCTCGTGCCATATCCTGAATGTACACCATCAGACAGATAAGAGGAGAGAGTGTGGGAGCGTGTTAAAATATTCACTGCCGTGTTTAAGAGATTAAAATGCCCTCATTAGAAAAGCTGAACTTTGTAGAGGTTACTGTGTTCCACGCCACCTGGAACCTTATTTTAGCCCAAAGGACTGATTAACATTGTGCCGGGAACGCCACTGAAGTTATAGACCCCATTACGGGCCTGTTTGCATTTGTTTTCACCCTCTTGCTTTTAAAACAGGGCCAATCAGGCTAAAAGGATAGAAGAGCAAAATTAATAAGCCAATTAAAGCAGAGGACGGTGAAGATAGCATGCAGCTTTGTTAATGGAGCTTATGTGTGTTCCTATGTCCAGTGTATGTTTTGTCTATGGATTTTAGAGCTTTAATAACTGATAAATTGCCTCTTCTGGAGATTCTGTTAATTAGAATGCTTTAGAGAAGTTATGCATTTTTCCTGCATAGAGCCGCAGTGAAAGGACATTTTCACTTGTGTTTGTTTTATGACACTCCCTACTTGAAGAACTACATTTGCACACCGATTGCTCAGCACATGCATGTTTTAGTACCATGATCAATGTTGCGTCCACACTGATAGATTCAGTTTGCATTAATCACTTAATTAGATCATATATGGATGCACTAAATCAGAGAGGGACTAGCATACAACAGTCTGCTCTTACTAAACCTGATTTACTTAATGGATGCCATTTGAGATGAGTCATAAGCAGAGATGCACAGTAATTTATGTACGACGATGCCACCTGTATGAGATGAAGTCGTCCGCTCGCCTTAGCATCAATAACACCGGAATAAAGTGATAAATCTTTCCATGTTAATCTGCATTTTTGTCCTAACCAGGGATCACATGTGCATTTACATGCATTTATGTTTTTGACAGTTGTACTGCATTATAGTGCATTCATTTTTGGGAGGTTTTCGTTTGTTTTGTTGTGCAGTTATAAAAAGAAACTGTCTGTGTTTAACACACCACTCTTAACAGGTTTTATTATCAATTGAAGGAACGTATTGATGCATTTCTAGTTTACTACTTTATTACTGGTGAAACTTGCTCTGTCCATGTGAATATGATGGCACATATTTTCAACTGGACAAACTGGATTTGCACACTTTTTCAAGCTTAAAGTCTGATTTCTAGAGCTATTTTACTGCATTTTTTCCAAATAAGAAGTTGAATGGAACACAGCTCATCACAGTATTTTCTGGAAGCCCTTTTACATCTCAGATTAACATAACGGAGTGTCTATTTACACTAAGTGCAAATAGCCCACCTTGTTGGCAGAGGCTATTTACACTAACTCCGCCCACCAACGTATGATTGGGATAGTCAACACTGAAAAACGCTTATTAAACTTCAGTTTCAGTGGTGTAGATGGTAAGGTCCGTGCTTTTTGACGCGATCGACCCGAGTTCGAACCCGCCTTTTTCCGAGCTTTTTTTCTCCCTTTTCAAATCTCATATCGCATTGGAAAGGCATTTATTTTCAATAAAAATGAAGGAAATAATCAAAAAGTTGAAAATAAAGTATCGGGTATGGGTTAGGGTAGGTGTAGAGAGGGCTTTATTGTCCCAATAAGTTGGCATCCATTTAATAATTTGAATTAAAACTATCATTTACACTCAAAACATTATTATTGCATACTGTTTTATAATGTACTACAATACTGAGGTGCAGGTAATTGCCACTATTTGCAATAAGTAGTATAAATAGCAGAAAATCTTGCTATTTTAACATAGTGTAAATAGAATCTATAGCTATTTGCACTTAGTGTAAATAGTATCTATCGCTAAGAAAATATGCTGTTTGCACTTAGTATAAATAGAATTGAATTGCTATTTACACTTGCTAGGGCTGTCGCGATAACTGCAATATCGCGATACCACGCTATTGACAAGCATAACCGCAGAGGAAAGCAGCAACCGCGATATTTGCGTGTTTTCTTTTTCCTAAGGTTACTCCCTTCTCGTTTTACACTTCGTGCATGTGTACTGAATATTAGTAATGATAACATAATGTGTACCATGCTGATTTATACAGAGGCTCAGTAAATTTGCACTTAACAAGCCTAAACAGACAGCAAATGAGAGAGAGATCGACTGAGCACGTGCGATTACCTACGTCTGTCCTTCAGGCCGAGTCATGTATATTTGTGAAAACAGGTTGTCATGTCCAAGGAAAGCGAAATCTGTCTTAGCATCAATGCATTGCTTGTCAGCTGAGCCTTTAAAAGTGGCGCTCAAAGTTAAAATGATTTCAACAGCATGCTTCATTACATCTCTCTTTGAATGAATCAGCGTTTCTGAACGTGTAGTTGAATGAACGGTTTAAAGACTCACTCAAAGACAGTCCCTTGCAGCCACCTTGTGGCGCAACGATGAAACTGCACTGACTGACAGCCCTCTAGAACACGCAGGTGAAATATCAACAGAAAAAGTATCTTGTCAGTCAGATTCGAGGATCAGAACTAACTTCTCATTCTCTTCTGTTTACTTCACTTCACTTCCTGTTTCAACGCGATTTAGTTTCTGTTTCTGATTATGACCTCGTTACATCGTAACACATACCTACACAGATTTTTATATATATTTTATATACCGCATACCGCTCTATTGAGCCACTCAAAATTACCGCAAGGGAAATTCCTTCACCGCGACAGCCCTAACACTTGCTAAATCTTGCTATTTTAACATAGTGTAAATATAATCTACTGCTATTTGCACTTAGTGTAAATAGCATCTATCGCTATTTACACTTAGTGCAAATACCCGCTGCTTTAACATAAATTGATTTAATGTCTCAAAAATGTTACATTATTACCTATAGTTGTGATTTTATATTTATTTTGAATTGTAAATAAATTAAATTGGTCACACTTTAATGTCCTATTTTTGCTAGTAACAAACCATTAACTATGACTTTTGCCTCAATAAACTCCTAATTTTCTGCTTATTAATAGGTAATAAGATAGTTCTTAAATTTAGGTACTGGGTAGGATTATGGATGTAGAATATGATCATGCAGAATATGTGCTTTATAAGCACTAATAAACAGCCAATATGTTCATAATAGTCATGCTTAGGTCTCTAAACTAAAGTGTTACCATTAAATCTCTTCATTGTTACTAAAATGCTTAAAATGCTTTGCAATTTTACATCTCATGACTGTAAATTTAAACTTTATCCCGTAATTTTTTATTTATTTATTTATTTATTTTAAAGCAGGAAAGGGCCTTCTTTATCTCTCAGAGAGGACAGCTAAATTACTTAACGCTTAAAACTCACGTTTTGTTTGGTTAAAGCCATGAGGACGTTATGCTTGGAAGAACTGCTGATTGTTGCTGAGATTGCAATGGATGCCAATTCATGGCTCTGATAAACTATTCAGGAAGCATCTCCTCATCTATTTCCCATTTTCAGAGGGAGGGAGAGGGCAGATGGATTGAGAGAAAGAGAACCGATCTATCCGTGGTGCACCTGTGTTTTGGGGTTTGAAAAGCAGCTTTCCCAGCTTTTTTGCGTGAAGGCGTGGCAGCCAATCAGAGCTAATGACCAGGTTGCTTTGCTCATCAGCGATCGCCGGGTGGATGGACCGTCTCGGTGCCTGCCTTTGGTTTAGCCACGCAGCTCATGTGCTACCAGCTGGAGTACCACACAAACTGCCTGATTAAAAGTAGCCCTCTCAAGACCCCTGAGTTCTCATCCTGAATGCCAAACTACAGGACTCCGGGACCGAAATGATAATGTGTTGAAGCAGCTTAGCCAAATATAGAATGAAGCTGATGAAGCATGAGCATATAATTGTTTAAATCGCTATGCACAAATAAATAGAATTGTTTAAATTGGTTCCTGATACATATGGAAATCCTTCTCTGCAGTGTCTATAAAATGATTTTTTTTAATTGTAATATTTAATAAATTTTATTAATATATATATATATATATATATATATATATATATATATATATATATATATATAAGTTCTGTCAAACGATTAATCGCGATTAGTCGCATCAAAAATATACGTTTTTGTTTACATATGTGTGTGTATTGTGTATATTATGTATATATAAATACACACATATACAGTATATATTATGAAAATGTATACATGTATTTACGTGTCTATATTTATATGATTATAACATATGTTATATAAATATATTTAATATATAAACATAACATACTTTTCTTAAATATATACATGCATGTGTGTGTATTTATATATACATAACAAACATACACAGTACACACACATATTACGTAAACAAAAACTTTTATTTTGGATGAGATTAATCGTTTGAAAGCACTAATATATATATATATATATATATATATATATATATATATATATATGTGTGTGTGTGTGTGTGTGTGTGTGTGTGTGTATATATATATATATATATATATATATATATATATATATATCTGTGTGTGTGTGTGTGTGTGTGTGTGTGTGGGTGGTCAAACCAAAAATTATTCAGACACTAGATACAATTTTTTTTATATTTTTTTTTCTAGTGGGTGCAGGACACTATAGTTCATTTATGTATCATACAGTGGACTACCAGTAAAATTGATAAAAAAAAAAAAAATTGGGACCAACAATTATTCAGGCACTTTGACCTGACCATGTTTTGCTTATGTTTTTTTTTTTTCTTTAATTGCTAATGCAACCTTTTTATACCACATATTAAACTAAATTAAACATTGCTTGGTAATTGGTTGATCTAAATTGGCATTATCTAATTGTGTACTTAAATTTAACAGCTGACAGGTATTCAACCTAATTCATTACATACCTTTCTATCAAAGTTATTTGATATTATCAAGATGATTTTTTTTCTGACACAGTTCAACTATTTTATTACCATTTTCTATAGCAAAAAAAAAAAAAAGTTATAATTTGAGAAATGTTGAAGGTGTCTGAATAATTTTTGGTTTACCTGTGTGTGTTTGTATGTATGTGGGAATTCTGAACTTAAATTTATAATTGTATTAGTTAGGAGCCAAAGAAATATTTTAGTGTTTGCCCAAATATCTTCATCTGTGCATCCCTACTTCAAGCCGATTAGAATCCAGAACTTTCTGGGAGAGAAAGAAAGGTAGAGATTTCTTTGTCTTCTTAACAGCTCCAGGAGACACCTGAGCAATAGCTTTCAGAGTTACACAAAGCCCTGGCAACACAGGAAATGTTTTTACGAAGGTGCTCCAAGAACAAGTTCTGAGGTGAAATTAACAGCGTGATCACCGGTCCTTCAAAACACGGCTGAAATTCTTCAAACAAACTTCAAAACTCCCTCTGGTGGTCGCATCTCTTGTTCCAAGGCTGTTTGATGGATGAGCATGAGAGAGACAGACAGACAGAGACATTTGAAAGCAGCTTTGCTTACGTTAGTCCATAGCGCAGCTTTCTGCTGCCTGATTCACGGCACAAACGCATCCTTGAATTTCAAGCGATGGTTTGGGATTCTATTATAAGGAATCCTCATTTCCATTGCCTCTGTTCTTTGACCTACAGAGGATTACTGTGTCACCCTCTGCACGGCTTGCTGTTTCATTCCCGCACACAGGCCTGTGAAAGATCACATCAGTTAGTTCAATTACGGCAGCCATAAAGAGTGCTGTGCATCTGCGTGCGTGTGAACGAGTCGTGAAAACCCACCCTATGCAAAAAACATGCTGTCTGTCTCTCTCTCTCTCCAGAGCGAGCCAGAAAGAGCAGACACGTCTCTCGGCTTTGATTCCCCTCTGGGTCTCTCTGACTGCCTTTATAGTGAGCACTTGAGTTCTGTCAGCGGCTGTGTGTCTCTCCGCTCACCACAGAGTTCATGGTGAAGGTTTTGAAGCGGTGACACTGCGTCTGCGCTGATAACAGTGTGAAATTAAAATCCCTCTTTCTGATGACGAAGAGAGCTGTTTCGCTAATCCTCAGGGGTTTGGGGATTTTTTTTTTCCACCTTAGTGTGCAAGGGGGATAAGTGCTGGTTAGAGGTGCTGGAGGGGCTGGACTAGTGTTGGGAAAAAATAACCACTTCAGTCATGTTTTGGTTGTAAATTTGCAGTCTGAATTGAATTTTGTGAGAGGAGGAATTAGTACGGAGACCATAATAGATACATCATCACAATTGTCCAATTCGTGAGCACATGATTCTCATTGGATTTTATATGAATTGACCTTGAACTTATGTGCAATTCAGGTTTTACAATTTTTGTATTAAACTACATAGATATGTTAGCCAAAACAGTATTTAATAGTAATAATATTTATTAATGTTTTAATAAATTAATATAATTAAAAACATTTTTAAAAATCATAAAATATTTTTGTTTTTTAATATACACTACTGTTCAAAAGTTTGGGGTCAGTTTTTATTTTTTAATTTTTTTTTTTAAGAAATATTCATCAAAGATGCATTAAACTGATCAAATTAAAGTTGATCTTTTGAACTTTCTATTGATCACATAATCTTGAAAATGTATTCGCACAAATATTAGGCAACATAATTGCTTTGGTAACACTTTAGAATAGGGAACATATATTCACTATTAAATAAGAGTTTTACCTCAATAAAAGTGTAATTTGCTGCTTATTAATAGTTAGTAAGGTAGCTGTTAAGTTTAGGTATGGGGTAGGATTATGTGACCCAAAATATGGTTATGGCATAAGGCATTAATATGTGTTTTACTAATAAACAGCCAATATAACATAATATTCAGTTTTGCATTACAGAAATAAATTGCATTTAAAAAACAATTCAGATAGAAGACAGTTATTTCAAATTGTAATAATATTTGACAATATTACTATTTTTGTGATCAAATAAATGTGGACTTTGTGAATATATCTTTAAAGGTCACATATTTTACACCTTTCTGGAGTTTTATTTTAGGTGTTGATGTCCTTAAGAATATATATTTGCGGTATAAGTACCAAAAACCATCTCAATATATTTTTACAGCTCCTCTCTCAGGAGCTCTGCTAAGAACAGGTCGATTTTGGCCTGTCTAATTAATATTCATGAGCCTCTCTTCTGATTGGCCTGTTGTTTTCTGAGTGACGCATGACCAGACCAACCACAGGTAGCCATTTTAGGGCCGACGTCACAATTACGTCACAGCGCTAGCTGGAGGCAAAACAAAGGTAAAACTGGAGGCGGCCCATTCAAAACAGCGCAGATTCGGCAATATAAGGAGCTTAAAATATCATCTTGTTGTGATGTTGGGTGCTAGAATCAACGTAATACAGCCTCAGATTAGAAATTTGATTGCATACCTGCTGCCACTGCCAGACAAAAAAAAACGACGACAGCTGTGGTTAAACGCGATAAAACGAGCAGACTGGACAGAAACGATCGTCAAAAATGCTCGCGTTTGCAGTGCACACTTCTTATCAGAAAGGGTTCAATAAAGTATTGTCTTTTGTTGTTGTGGACGCATCTAAAGATTTCTTGCATCTCACGACTATGTCGTGTATGAAATAATGTCTGTGTGCATGTGTGTAAAACAACAAACTGACGATTTATATATAATCATTTGTAATTGTATTTACATTGCTCTGACTGGAATAATAATGTAGCTGTAAAAATAGTTGCCTGCTGAAATTGAAATGTATATAGCCTACATCTTCATCATGACTAGATAGACACGGTAAGTTTGTCTTTACTATACACGTTAGATGTGATCCACCTCATAATAACAATCCTGTCAGATCGTCCATCCTTGGAGTGAGCGTGTAACATTACAGGTCGGCCGATCTGGTTTCGTCCGTTAAAGTTAACCTTTTTGACATGTTTCCGTGTTGTTGTTGCTCAGCAATGGCATGGACGCGGTGTTGTCTGGGGGTTTGGAAAAAGCAGGTTGGGACGGTGGGCAGTGCTCGGGGTGGTGACTGAAAGCGGTGACTGAGTAGATCGGACGTCACATTTTTACGGAAGTCACAGCGGCTCGTAAAAAATCACAGCTACTTTATGCAGGTTGTGTGCATTTTACTTTGGATTGACTGTTTTGAAACTTGTATGGTAGTTACATAGCCCCTAGACCTCTATTATCATGAAAAAAGCCAGGAAATTTCAGTTTTGACAATATGGAACCTTTAAAAAAAAAAAAAAGAATTAAAAAAAAAAAAAGAATTCTTTAATAAAATCTTTAGTAAACTATTTTGTCTGAGGCATTTTCATAGTAAATTTTGCCAGGGCTGCTTGTAGATCCCTTGATGACACCCAACATTTCTTTGACTCTTCCTGAAGCATTGTATGTTCTGCTTTTGGAGTAAATTTATGTCCACATGACCTGGACATTTCTTTTAATATTGGCATGATGGCACATTTTACTTGCATGTAATACTTATGACCCCACCAGACAAATTGATTGAGGTTTTTAAAAGGCATTACCTTCCTTTTAAAGAAAGTTCTGCTAATTTGCACTTGATTTCGACACAAATATTGGGCAGTTCTGTACAAAATGTCATTTTTTTAAATTGTATTATTGTTTATCAATGAGCATTGGTGAAATGACATTCCCATATCTATATGTCCTTCTCATGGGGTGCACTTACTTTTTCTCAGCACTGTGCTATAGGTAGAACCAGTGATTTTGAGGACTGAATCAGAGGTTAGTGACTCCCAACCGAATGCAGGACATCACTTGGTTGGTGAGTGAGGTGAAAATGCAGTTGTTTTCTCTCGGGAGGCTAAAGTTCATAGCAGTCGATCGTTCAAACGCCCACCCAGAAAGTGTCTTTTCCATCTCTCTTTCTCTTTCTTTCTTTCTTTTCCAGTTCTGCTGACAAAGGTGACAGAGTAGGACATTGGCGATATGGCATTAGGCGTCTCTCTCTCAGTCATTGTCTTTCTCTCTGAAAGGCCGTTTGCACTAAAGCTGCTCTTTAAAAATAGAGCTGCCTCTCATCCCCGTGAGGATGTGCCTTCTCACAAACAGAATAACATCCTCTTTCTCACAGGATCTTCCTCCTGATGTCCTTTACCACTTTCTCTCTCGCTCTTGCTCTCTCCTTCTCTGAGTGTTGCTAATAAATAGAGTTCTGAACTCTTGAATTGCAAATGCTCTGATGTGGGTCATAAATCTTGTGTGTGTATGTGTCATAACTCTGAATCTGAGATTTGTGTTTGTGTGTGTGTCTTTGGTGACTTTAGAGGCACAGGGGCAGGACTTTCCACTTTTAGGAGAGTTGCAAAGGGACCCCGGGGCCTGAGCGTCGTGTTAATTCATTCATTTATTCATTGGGCGAGAGTGAGAGTGGTACACCAAAGGCGCTAGCTTGTGTTATCTCGAGTGCTTTTTTTCGCCATGCTATTTGTAAGAGAACCAATAACGTTCCCCCTTTTCCCAAACACGCAGCCCTTCTCTTTCCCTCAAGAAAAGAGCACAAAAAAATAGCCTGAAAGAGTGTGAAATGAAACACAAACGACAAAGTGAGGGAGAGCGCAGGAGCGTTTAGCAGGGCGTGAGGGGGCCGCTCTGTGGCCTGCCCTGTTAGTAATGGATTGGTTTTATGGAGATGGAGTACACGGATGGAATTTGGTGCCAAGCAAAGGGACAAACCCTCTTGAGAGTGGAGATGAATTAAAACTGGACTAACCGCATCTACAAGATGGGGGTAGAAGGAACGCATTGGCCTTGAGGAGCTGATGCTGGTAGATTTACTTTACTCAGAAAGCATAGACAGCAGAATATTGGGGTTTCAAAGACATACAGCCCTTTAAATGATTCATGTAAATGTTACCCATATGGGAGAAAAAATTAATTAATAAAAAATTTAAGTATATATTATTTAAATGTATTTCAGAATATACAAAAATGGCCAAAAATATACCTTTGTATATATAAAACTTGGTTGTTTATAATGCACGTGAACATAAAACACTTATCAACATATATTTAGCATATATTTAAAGGGATAGTGCACTCAAAAATGAAAATTCTGTCATTAATTATTCACCCTCATGTCGTAAAAACCCGTAAGACCTTTGTTCATCTTCGGAACCCTAATTAAGATATTTTTGATGAAATCCGAGAGCTTTCTGGCCCTGCACAGACAGCAATGCAACTACAACGTTCAAGAAAGGTAGTAAGGACATCATTAAAATATCCATGTGACATCAGTGGTTCAACCTTAATTTTATGAAGCTACGAGAATACTTTTTGTGTGCAAAGAAAACAAAAATAATGACTTTATTCAACTTTTTTTTTTCTCTTCTGTGTCAGTCTTCGACGCACGTTCACAAGAGAACCACGATGCACAAAAGTATTCTAAAGATTATTTTAACGATGTCCTTACTACCTTTCTGGGCCTTGAATGTGGTAGTTGTGTTGCTGTCTTTGCAGGGTCAGAAAGCTCTCGAATTTCATCAAAAATATCTTAATTAGGGTTCCGAAGATGACCAAAGTTCTTACGGGTCTGTAACGACATGAGGGTGAGTAATTAATGACAGAATTTTTCAATTTTTAGGTGAACTATCCCTTTAATAAAATACATTTTGGACAAAATATACTGTATGCATGCATTTTTGACATATGGGTACCCTTGTTTAAATTTTCATACTTTTGACCTAGTTTGCAGCCAATAATTAACAGATAATTTGTATCACTGGTCAGTGCTGATTGTCCTGAGTACTTTTTCCTTATAGTGATGTCTCAAAGCAATCACCAGGACTTTTCTTCTGGTCTAAGCTCAAATACATGTTTCTTTTTTGGCTTCTTTTTCTGTTTTCACTGTGTCTTCTTGATTTCTTGCTAACTAGTAACCTATTTCTGCAGTTCCTTTTATGTAGAAAGGAGAGATGCTCTTGTGAAATGCACTTTAGAGAGATGTCCTCTGGTCTTACTGTACATTACTTGGTGCACATTAGATTAGGAAGCACTATTCAGAAACTACTGTACAACAGTTACCTTACTTACTATAAATAAACAGCAAATTAGGAGATTATTGAGGGAAAACTCTTAGTTAATAGTGAATGTGTGTTTCCTAAAGTGTTTTTTTATTAGTGCATCTTATTCATTCTTTTACATTCATATATTCAGAAGACACTTGTATCCAAAATGACTTGCATTCAATTCAAGCTATACATTTTATCAGTTCTGACCTTGGCATTGCTAGTGCCATGCTTTAGTGTTTGAGTTACAGGAATGCAATTTCTAAAAGAAGAAAAAAAATCAGAGTGAATATTTTCAATCAAACAAAATAATAACTGCTTCATCTTTAACCTTTCTTGTCAGCTGACATCAACAAGGCTGCATTTTTTTACCAGTAATATAATATGATTCGATTAAATTATAATGCATAAAATCAGGTCCTACCTCATTTTTTACACTACTGTTGAAAAGTTTAGGTTTGGTAAGATTTGGGATGTTTTTGACTCTTTATGCTTACCAAAGCTTTATTTATTTGTTTAAAAATACAATGAAATATTGGAATTTTTTTTTTAAATATTTCAAAATGAATGTTGTCTGTTATACTGTATTTTTAAAATCTAAATTATGTGGCAAAGCTGAATTTTTAGCTTTAGCCATTACTCCAGTCTTCAGTGTCACGTAATCCTTCAGAAATCAGTAATCTGACATGTTGGAAAAAGAAATATCTTTTTATTCAGTTGCACCTAGAAATAGGACCACCAGAGAGGAGTGAGAGCTCTGGGCTCTCCTGTTTCTGCAGGAGGTTGGAGCAGCGACTATTTTCAGTGTATAGGTGCTGCGATGTGCTATGTAAAACTCATGGAAAGCTCAGCACCCATGTTAAATTCATAGACACTCGAGGAAAATAGACGAAAAGCTTTCAGCATGGACTCGACCTGCTGAACTCACATCTTTATTTAGATGCTGCTTGACTTGTATCAAGGAAATTCTCTTAACACATGACCTTGTACAGAGCTTTTTATAATCCCATGTGCTGTACAGTGATTAATACATTTAAGTGAGTTAATACATTTTTTTTTTTTTTTTTTTGCCTTCGAAGTAAAATCACATATGAATTCATCATCTCATTTTTAAGTTATTTTTTTGGAAGCATATCCTAAGATGGGTGACCAAGGTTGTTTCCCAACAAACTAAATGATCCCTCATTTGCATGTGTAATCAGAACGCCGTGGGCTCAGGAATCCTGCCACGATTAGCACCATGTTTTCCCTTCTATTAGACATATTTATTGCCATTTACTAATTAGTATCCTTCTCTCTTCCTCTCTCTTTTCTCCTCACTGTTTCGTTGGATGCTCTGATGATGGCAATAACCTCTTCCACGTTCTCTTCTAATCCAAGGTAAGACATTAAATTAAAATTTTCCTCTCAGCCTCCTGCAACTCCAGACTAGGTAATGAGGCTGTTTTAACTGAGACAGATTGACATGAGACATCTTTTTGAGAAGACTCCAAGAAGATTCGCTCCAGGGGTTGGACCGTCCGGTTTGAGCCATGCCAGCTGGCCTATACTAGAGTCCTCTCATCCTGAGAGGCGCTCTCCTCAGATCAATGCTCTGCTTCAAGTGCCATTACGTATTCCTTCAGAGGCTCATGTAAACATTTATCAGGAACCCAATGCTCGAATTTACCGTTGGGCTCAGTTTCTGACACATTGACCTCTATTCATTTCTATGATGTCATCTATCTATCTATCTATCTATCTATCTATCTATCTATCTATCTATCTATCTATCTATCTATCTGTTGTTCAATCTATCAATCGTTCTCTATCTATCTATCTATCTATCTATCTATTAGGGATGTGCAGGTCTAGTCGACTAGTTGACTAAACGGTACAGCTCCTACTAGTCGACACTGAAATCAATAGTCGATTACACGACAGAAAAAAAAAACCATGATTTTATCATTCAAATTACCATAATTTTTAACATTATATTTAAAATGTAACATTAAAAAAATTAAAAATAATACATATCAAAATATTTAAATGTATAAATATTTTTAAAAGCGTATCTGGGTGGAAACTACATTTTTACCTCAGACCTCGCGTGCGTTTTCTTTATGTCAGTTGCAGCGAGCTCGAAATGACCACACGAAAGACCAGCAAGGTGTGGGATTATTTTGAATTAGAAGGAAATGGAAAAGTTTTGTGTAAACTGTGTAATGTCGAATTGGCTTACAATAACTTTACTGGAGCGATGCGTAATCATATTCAATACAGGCACGTATGCGTTAGCTTGGAGGCTAGCCAAAGCCAGCAAATGTCAATCATGTCATACACTACAACCCGTCGCTGCAGTCCGCGATCCCATCCGCACGTCTATTCCTCTAAATGAAGACACACTTCAGTGGTGGTGCGGGATTTCCAGGCTCTTTTCAAAACTGTCTGCTTGCTTGTAGTAATCTCTCTGCGTGCCTGTGACTTCAGTTCCTGCTGAGCACATTTTTTTTTTCAAGTGCAGAATCGCCTGTAGTCCCGTCTTTCGCCAGACCATGTTAACATGTTAAATTCACTGAACAAATGCGCATGGTCTGAGTAAGTAAAACTAGCATTGTTTTGTTTTTAGACAATATAGCCAACATGAAGAACATTTTTAAAAGCCGTTTTAATGCTATTCCTTGATAAACTTTACTATTGTTTTTGATTTGTGTTTTAATATGTTGGCTAACGTTATATGAAAATGAAGAATTCTGTCAGTCTATTGATTGATTTTCCGATCTGAATAAACAGGCTATGCACTGGTTTATGCTGAGTGTATGCACTTCCTTTTTTTCTGTTTAATGACGGCCTAAAATTAAATAATGATATCGCGAGGCAAGCATACGGCATAATCGTGACCTATTTTTAGCAGAAGGGATTTGACAGTGTGATTTAAAGATTAAGTATTTCAAGTGTAGTCTGTTATATAGACACACGCACAGTTTTTTTCTTTTGCCATTTTTTGGGGGTTTCTAGCTTTTTTCTATCTATCTATCTATCTATCTATCTATCTATCTATCTATCTATCTATCTATCTATCTATCTATCTATCTATCTGTCTGTCTGTCTATCATTCTACCTATCGTTCTATCATTCCATCCATCTGTTCTATGTACTGTTCTTTCTATCATTATTTGATTTGTTCTCATTCTATCATTCTGTTGTCTATCTATCTATCTATCTATCTATCTATCTATCTATCTATCTATCTATCTATCTGTTGTTCTTTCTATCATTCTATCGTTCTATATATCAATCTGTTTCTCTATCATTCAATCTGTTGTTTTATTTTCTATGTATCTATTGTTTTATATTTTATGTCTCATTCTAGCTATCTATTGCAGTTTTTCTCAATTGCTTTAGCACATTTTTCGAAACAGTCTTAACATTCTCTAAACTGTGAGTGCAAATGTCACAACTGTTTGCTGGAACTTCAGAACTTTATTGCATGTCTGCAAAATGTAGTTACTCACCCAAAACATTTCATTCATGCTTCAAAACCTAGTTATCCTGTCAGTAATTTGGCCAAGGCCACCAAAATATAAAGCATTTTTGTCATCGTGTGAGCCACACTGGTCAAAATGTTTAGTTGTTTTTTCACCATGACAGTCAACCATGGAAATTAAGGTTTTATTAAAAAAAAAAATCTGATATTTGTTGAGAAGAATCAATAGTACATAGAAAAAATATTTGTATTTATACAGTACATTTATTTTTGTACGAATGTATTACATGTAAACTGAAATCTTGCTTGTCCAATTACTGTACATTTCATATTTCTTATGTTACCACAAATACACAAAAATACAAAAGAACTACAAAATAACATCCATGAAAAAAAATTATTCTTGGTGGACATCCTGTCGCTCTTGTTGGTCAGGCCGAAGATTTTCCATCAACATCACATCTGATGTTTTCCATTGCCATGCACCGGGGAAAAAATCTCCTTGAATGCCGCACCCATCCCCTGCAGTGATCAGCTGTGATGTCCTCACATGCAGCATTCATGGCATCCAACAGAGACATCTGATCTTGTGGTCTATGATCATATACTTTCCACCTCCATGCTGAAAAAAACTCTTCTATTGAATATTTAGGAATGGAGAGTATGGTGGAAGGAACTCCACTGTTATCCTTTCATGTGCGGCAAACCACTCCCTAACAATGTTGGTTCGGTGGAAGCTGACATTATCCCAGACAACAACATAATTAGGCAAATGTGGTCTAACTAAACCTCTTTCTTGTTCTGGAATCAGGTCTCTGTAAAGTGTGTTTAGGAAGGCCAGAAGAAGTTGGGTATTATAGGGCCCAATGTGTGGAATATGTGTGCTCACACCATTCTCTGAAATGGCAGCACACATTGTAATATTGGCCCCACGTTGGCCTGGTGTGTCAGTTGTGGCTCGGTGTCCAATGAGATTGTTACCACGTCTCCGCCCTTTGGACAGATTGAACCCGGCCTCGTCCACAAAAACAAGAATGTGGGTTATTTCATGTCCTTTTAACTCCATGATTATCTACGAAGAAAGAAGTTAATTTTTATTCTAGAGTTCAGTAAATGTTTTCTCTTCTTATGGGTTTCTAAAACTTCAAGTAATACAGGCATCTTAGAAGTACAGTAAAACTCACTAAGTGCACACCAATAGTTTACCTGGACATACTGGTACCGCAGCTCCTTCACTCTTTCACTATTCCTCTCAAATGGCACCTTGTAGAGTTGTTTCATAGTCATTTGATGTCTTTTCAAAACTCTGTCTATGGTGGAAATGCTGACAGAATTTATATTTGCGAAGACATTATTGTCATTTATGATTGCACTCTGGATCTCTCTTAGCCTGATGGAATTGTTGGCTATGACCATGTTGCAAATTTCTTGTTCTTGCTGATGGTTAAATACTGGTGCTCTGCCACCAGCGCGAGGTTGTTGTGCAGTTCTATAGAATGTACAAATAGACTTGCATTTACCTTTACAATATTGTTGTTTATAAAAATTTACTGTAAAACTAAAAAAAAATAAATACATATTTACCTGTTTTCCCTACGAAAGGTTTGCACAATTGATGACACTGTGGACCTGTTTACATTAGGCTGTACTCTTCGACCAGCCTCTTCTATTGTAAAACCACGATTTATGACATGATCCACAAGCGTGGCTCTGATTTCATCAGAGACTCTGACTCTTCTGTTTCCACCTCTTCCTCTATTATGTATTTCCTCTAACACCACCACCACATATTCTTACACGTCTTACAATTGCTCTTCCACGAGCATGTTCCTGCAGTTCAGGGTTGTGGAAGTCCTCCATTCTCAAAAAATGGTAGTGATTGTGCTGTGGGCAATCTACATATATATGCTCCCAAACTTGATTGGTAAAATGGTTGAATGGTTGATTGGTTGATTCAAATTGTATTGCAATTAGAGGTCATTTGCCAATGTAGCAGACATTACAAACAATGTCAATGTCAGATATTTATGGAATATACATGCGTGTATACCAATTTTTCATAATTGAATGGATCGTTTTGAATGTGATGGCTTACACTATGAAAAATAATTGAGAATTTGTGAAGAGTTTGACAGTTTAAGTGAGAATCGACTCATCAGTTTTGATCAACAAGTCATATGCAATTAGTTGTTGTGCAAACTGCAGACAATTGTACTTACTGTTTGCACACATGTGCCAAAACATTTGCAGTTTGCTCAAATCAATAAGAAATTCCAATCTGATGTGAACAAGAATCTAATTGTTCAGAGATCTGAACTTATTGTTTCGAAAAAAAAAAAATCATTCGAGAATTGAGCCAAAGCAATTGAGAAAAACTGTAATCTATCATTCTATTTACCATTATTTCTGTCAACATTCTATCATTCTATCTATCAATCGGTCATACTATCTGTATATGAAGAGTTCATTTGCAAAATCCGATAACTTTTTTTCAGAAATCACGTTTTTTTTATTGTGCATTCCAAGTAATATCATTCAAACTGCAGTTGGGTTGCTTTGATTAAGTAATAATAACTTAAATACAGGTAATTTACAAAATTCAAGTTCATTGAAAGTATGTTTTTATTTTACATGTTAAAAGTTTGTTTTATAGCAAAAGCAGATAACTCCACATTTCATGTTTTAGTGTTTAAAAAAAACACTCGTTTAATCTTTGTAATCTCCTCAGATGACAATGTAGATGCCTGACAAAGGTTGTTGTTGTTGTGATCATAAACTGTATGGATGTGATTACACGCAATACACGGAGCTTTTCACTCACCATTGTAACGCGCTGCTTTTGCAAGGCTCCGTGAAAACGTTTCAGCTTTTATTTTCTTTTTTTGCCCTGAAGAAGATATCACAGGTTCATTAAGATCATCAAAATGATCCATCCTCGATCATTTTTAGTCAGCTTTAACAAAACTCCTCTCAGCTAGCACGTCTTTTCAAAGTGAAAGCAGCCTTGTCACCTGACCTGAATACAGCGCGTTGATTCGCTAAAATGGACTTATCGGCTTCTGTTCAAAAACAACAAGGGCGCTTGTCGGCTTCTGCAGTAAAACGTGAACTCGTGATGCATTGAAAGCGGACAATACCGGCTTTTTTGACAAAACCTGTTTAGGGTTCAGATCGCACTATATGTGGAGAATAATGCACGGCAATCAGCTAAATTTTTTGAAAGTGGCGTTTATCGGTTTTTGCAAATGAACTCTTCATATATTTTTATTATTTATTAGATATATCTATCATTTTATATATCGTTCTATCTCTGTCTCTCTCACTATAATGATTTTGTTCAATTAGTTATTCATTGCATTCATTTCTTTCTTCTTTTTTTTTCTAGCAGAATTTTTTTTTTTCTAATATTTTGTATTACATAGCCTTTTTTAATCTCATCACAATTAATTCAGACTGCAAACCCACATTTTCTTGTCGTTGTGGAACTGGAGCACAGCAGCTCCTGAAAATCAGTGTAGATGCTGAAATTCTATTTTGCAATGCACAAATCAAACTAAATAATAAAACTAGTCAGGATAGTGACATTTACTTTTTGTTTTGCATTTCTTCCTGTAGTCAAAGAGCCATAAATGTGTCTGTAGAGATTACTGATACTCGCTGGTTTTGTTGCTGTGAGTGTGTTGGTGTGAAAGTATGTGTTCAGCTGTAGTCTGCACTAGTGAATTTCCTCCTGTTTGATCATTATTTGGCAAAGCATGAATGTCCTTCCCTTCACTTTCAGCTACACTTCACTGTACGCCCCACGGGACCCAAAAATGCCTTCTGATTGGCATCTTCTGATGTCCCCCACTGTGGCACAGCTCTTTTCTTTTACTTTTATTGTCTCACCTTCACTCGTTCCCCTTTCGTCCAGTCTTTCTTTATGCTTAACATACTTCCCAGCCCATGCAAAGTTAAACTAAGACAAAATAAGATGCAGAACTGATAAAATGTAATCTGAAAGAACTTGACTCTCTTGATAAAATATGGGATCTGGCCAGACGCTCTTACTCAAAACCAGAGCTGCTGGCTTGATATTTCCACTTCACGCTATATTCCTTTTTTTGTTCCTAAAAAGGACAAATCTCTCACTTTAATCAGGGTTGAGACACAACTTTGTTAGAGTCTGGTGGAAATATAGTCGTATGTGAGCTGAGAACAGGCCGTGAGCGTCGGTGTCTCCGATTAGATATGTGTAGAGAGAATCCCTGAGTAAGCAACTAAATAATGGCCCACTGGAAACATCACAACACAACAAGACAGATTCAATATAAAGAGATGAAATCTATTTTGAGGGGGAAAAAAGTATATTGGGTAGCAACGGTTTTTGTTTTTGCACAGGGATGTGGAAAAATGAACAAAGCAGGCAGGGTTACTCCAGACAGACATAGTGGGAATTTTTTACATGAATCTTAATGGATTCAGAAAAAAAGTGTTGCATGTTTAGCATTCTGAACTGTTTTGACATTTAAAAAAGCAGGATAACTTAGTGTCTAAGCAAACTGTAGAGTGTATATGAAATGCTTAGTTAGTTGATTTTATAATATATACTACTATACTTTTTAAATCTATCTATCTATCTATCTATCTATCTATCTATCTATCTATCTATCTATCTATCTGTCTTTTAAAAAAAGTTATTTTGTAGTTTATTGGAAATAAAAAATAAAATATATTTATATAATATTGCATTTGCAGTCAATTTTCTTTCTTTCTTTCTTTCTTTCTTTCTTTCTTTCTTTCTTTCTTTCTTTCTTTCTTTCTTTCTCAAATAAAGAGTTCATCCTCAAACGATATCCAAAAATCCTTACATTATACATGTATTAGGCAGATGAAAGATAATAAAGTATATTTTTCTTTAGAATATCATGCACTGATGGTTACACCAGACTTTTATCACGAAAACAAACTTTTATTCATGCTGTCATAGTGTTAAACTGTTTCTATGGAATATTCCGGCTCTGAAATGACTTTTTCTCATGTTCAATATCTGTTAGTCATCTCTTTTCCTCCTGTTGTGTGGCAGACTCTGAAAAACAGCGATGTAACGCTTACTGATTGATAGGAGAAAAAAAAGGGAAAAAAGACTTTTAAAGGAATTCCCCATTGCGAAAATGTGATGTGAGCAATTTCTCACCTCGAGCGGCTTGGTGAATGTGTGCATTAGCGTGAGAGCTTTCTCCACACTTCTGCTTAAGTGTGAGTCTAATAGCTATGTACACACTGGCAGCGCTTTAGCAAACCCTGACACTAACAACATCGCACACCGCTTTCTCAGCATAGGCATGTTTTGTTTTTTAGCTTCTGTGTTTACTGATTTTACTGATGAACAACAGACATATTTTGGAATAGCATTGTATTAAGTTAACATATATTGTGCAAAATAGAAAACTTCCAAATAAATACATAAACAAACTCCCTCTGGATGTTACACTGGAAATAATCTCACAGATGTCTGAAACAAAGAAATTTGCTTTGTTGTTGCTGCTGTCTGAGAGGATTTTTTTTTTTGTTTGTTTGTTTTTTTTTTTTTGCTACTCAACTGAAATAATACAAATACCTTCTACTGAAATCTTTAATTTTTCCTTTTTTTTTTTTTTTTTTTACTTAAGTTAAGTGAACACAAATCCCTACTACAGAAATCTCTAATAATTAGTAGTTTTTGTTTTTTTTTGTGTTGTCTTTTAATATTTTTGTTGCTGGATGAGTTTAATACACACTGTAGGGTTAAAGTCTGAGCAGTAGTACTAGTGATGTTTGCCGTAATTATAATAATAACACCACCAGTAAAATGCCTTAAATGTCATTTCACATGCTGTTAGAGTGTTTATGTAAAGCTGTTGTTTGGTTCATTAAATACACTCACACAATCAACGTGGAAAAGTCTCCGTATGCTGCATGAAGCCACGGCTCTTCATATCTAACGGCGTCTTATCCTGTCATTCAGAGAAAATTAGCCACTCGTGAGTTTACGGAACGTGTTCTTCGTTTGTTGATAAAAGCTGTCAGCTCGCTTTGTGTGAGTGTGTGCAAGCGTGTCCGTGTGTGTCATGCTGACATGCTGTAATTGCGAGCGGGAGTTGAATCATCTGTGAATCAGCTCTTGTATCATAACTCATCTCGGCCCCTATCTGTGACCTTTTCTTGTTGACGCTCTTAATATGATGGCCAGATACTGGAGCTCTGAACAGGTACAGATCCATGATTCACCGGCAGGCCCCTATTTCTGCCTGTTCTGTCGAAAAGGCCAAGTCAAGTGTTGTCAAGGCCAGCAAACAATGGCGAAGTGACACTTGTGGAGAAGGTTTCTGAGCACGACCTCTGCAAATAGGGCTGCTGTTGATATTTTTGCATGCTGGAGAACTTGTCGATGTGACCAGTGCTGTGTTGTACTAGGACTGCATGATATACCTGTGTGAAAAAACTTAAACGTATGATACCATCATTTTGTAAATTTCTGCTTTCTTTGTTAGTTGGTTAGTTGGTTAGATTTGTTTGTTTGCTTTTTTTTTGTAATAATAATAATAATAATAATAATTATTGTTGTTATTGTGTTTGTGGTTGTCGTTGATATTACATGAAAATAGTAATACATATAAATGTGGTAAATGTCTAAAAGTATTATTATTGTTGTTGTTGTTATTAGTTTTGTTGCTGTTGTTGTGGTTGTTATTATTACATAAAAATAGTAATGCATTTAAATATGATAAATGGCAAATGTGTTGTTGTTATTATTATTATTATTATTAATATGTAAAAATATAAATATGTATTAGATTAGAAATATTATAATAAATGTCATTAGTAATATTAGTAATGACTATCTATATTAATTAATACTATCAATAACACTGTGTAATAATAATAATAATAATAATTATTATTATTATTATTATTATTATTATTATTATTATTATTATTATTATATGCATTAATATTGTTATTTATGATACCATAATTTTGTTGATTTCTGCTTAGTTAGTTGATTAGATTTGCTTGTTTGTAGTAGTAGTAGTAGTAATAGTAGTAGTAATAATAATAATAGTTATCGCTATTGTTGTTGTGTTTGTTGTTGTTACATAAAAATTTGTAATAAATAGGAGTGCTCCGATCAGGATTTTGAGGCCGATCACAGAAAGCAATATCTGCCGATATGATCACCGATACCAATCTTTTTAAAGCCTTATTTTTATCATGTAGAATTATTTATAGTAATACTTCAATCAGGATTTTTAGACATTTATACAGGGCCTGAATTTCATTTTTGAAAATGGGGAGAATTTCCCTCTTATAGGTGGCTCTTGTGAGAGGGTATTTTTTTTTTTTTAATTTGAGGGGTGGAGTGAAGCATTTTGAGACATTTTTCAAAAATATATATTTATCTCACCTGAATGTTCGATCATGAAGTACATTTTTGTTTTTACACTCATGCAATTGTTGCACAATAGCTTACACACAGCACAACACAGTTAATCAAGCAAGTGGCAAAACATTTAAACTACTTTTCTTACGTTATCACAAACATTCTAAATTAAAACTTACCATTGACAGAAACAGTCAGCTCTGCTCCTTTTTCTTTTCCATTTAAATCTTTATTACAAGCAGTCCTGCAGTTCATAAAGAACTTTGTTTTCCTACCTCCACGAGTGCCATTTATCTTTGCCTTTTTTATTTTAAGTGCTCTTTTCCTTTAAAACTAGCCAACAAGCCATATGTGTTAACTGTGAAACACAGACTTTAATTATATGGATTTATGGTGTAATTACTACATTTTCGTTTTCATATTTACCGCAAACAACGTGCTACCACTTAAATTCAGTGCGTGCAGCAAACTCGGTGTGGAAACAATCACTGCACTGCTGCAGACCGCTCCTGGAACGCACTGCTGGACCGCAACCCTGTGCAGTGTGAACACTTTAAAAACAGTTAACATGAGCGTGGAAAAAACATGCACTGCATATGCACAGCAAACGGAGTATGTGTGAACCTGACGTTATGTGTGTGCGCTTCGATTGTGCATTACCAATGGTTAAACACATGGCAAGAATTAAAAAGAAATGTGATTCATAAACTTTAGTGACGATGCAACACTGCCTCGATTGTGCAAGTGATAATTCCTATTGCTATGTCAACTGTGCAGTGTACAGTTCGCTTATAGTGCAGACGCGATGTGATTTGAAGCCATTTGCACATTTTCAGAGGGAAGGAGAGAGCGCGCGGTCATTCACTCGCGCTGTTTGTGAAATTATGTCTCACAGGAAGTTTTTTAATTACTTTATACTTTATTTAATGAAGAAATATGAATTGTACCTCACCTTTAGCATTATAATTATTTCACCCACGCTGGACAGAGACTGAGACGGTGCCGCTGCATGTCATGCCAGACCTCTCACAGCAGGCGGGTCATCAGATAGTTTTTTTTTTTGAGATCGGTCATTTTAGAGACCGCCGATCAAACATCCCAAAGCGATTATCGGCCGATAGTGATCGGTAGCCGATCAATCGGAGCACCCCTAAATATAAATACAATAAATGTCAAAAGTATTATTATTAGTTGTAGTAGTATTGGTTTTGTTGCTGTTGTTGTGGTTGTTGTTGTTGTTATTACATAAAAATAGTAATAAATATAAATATGATAAATGTCAAATGTAGTATTATTATTATTATCATCATCATCATCATTGTTATTAATAATCATACTATGTAAAAATACAAATACATATTAGATTAGAAATATAATAAATGTAATTAATAATATTAGTAATGACAAAACTGTCAATATTAATTAATACTATCAATAACACTATCAATAATAATAATAATAATAATAATAATAATAATGTTATTTATTTTATATTATTATTTATTATTAACATTGCTGTTTTTAATTATAATAATCATTATAGTAATAGTGTTAACTGTGGTCAATGCTATGCAAATATACCCCGCATATTCAGTAGTCTACACATCAGCTTTTTTTCTGTAGTTTGATTAAGCTAGCCAAGCATTATTTTAACAGTTTATCAGTTGTCTGAGGCTGTGTATTTTTTGCCTCATATCGTTACTGAGGTACCAGAGCTGATATCGTACCAAAGTCGACATTTTACTACCTTGTTTCCGGTACACAGAACGCTGAACTCGTGTAATAGCAGTTTGCGGAGAAATTCGCTATGCAGACTTTAAAGATGTTGGCACAGTACTAACCCAGTAATCAGTTAGTAATCAGCAGGGAAAAGGCTTCAGCGCTCATTCATTAGGCCCAGCATTAATATAAAGCTTGTTATTAAACCGCTTTACTCATTACCGATGACTGTTTCCATTAGGCAGGGAGAGTGGGTTTGACCCCATGAGTGGATTGTCAAATGAGGTGCATAGAATGTTATGGATAATAAAATCCAATTGACCCCTCTGAGGGATCACAGGACGAGTATTCTCTCCATTCCTTGAAGTCACGCAAGCCATTCCAAGTCATTATATCTAAGTGCCGCGGTTTTCCAGCGTAGCTTCGCTCTCTTATTGCGAGCTGGTTTTCATTGTTCTACGATTATACCTTAGAGACAACAAACCTGGTCATAACCCCCTGTGTTGCATCTTTTTTTTTTTTTCCTGTTGATTTATTTAACTCCTGGGCCCTCTTTAAAAAAAGTAATTAAAATATGGTAATGACAGGAAGATGAATGAGAAAATTGTGTTTGACTAGGCTTCTCCGAGCCGTCACAAAACCTTGGCAGACACTGATAGAGCAGGAACCGGGAGCGGGAGAGAGCCAGAGATGGAGGCGCACTGTTAGAATGCCAAATCATTTCACGCTGCAAACACAACAAGCGGTTTGACGCATACGAAGAGAAGCACACAAATATACAAGCGGCGGTGCACACACTCTCTCAAACGCACGGTTGCATCTGGAGAGAGGGAAAACTCATTAGCACGCAGGAGGAAAAAAAACGTGCGCCGCCACAAACAACAAGCAGTGAAAAACAAAGACCAGATCACTGTAGCTCAGTGACTCTGCAAACAATCACTCCGGCTATGGGGTTAGCATCCCAGTGTTCCTTTCAACTGCCTCCTTTTTTGACATCTGTAAAGGAAGTTTCTTTTTCTTTTTTAACTTCCCTCCTCAAAAATATAGATGAGCTCACTCTCTAGAACATTTTAGTAGTCAATGTCAATTTGAATACAACAGCAAAGATTATAATGCTACTAAATACATTCCTTTATGTGATGGATGTCATTTTCAATTTAAAATAGTTTCTTAGTTTAATTTACAGAGACATTTTTTAGGCTGATTAATTTCCTCATGAGTTTGGAAGCAGAACCCTCAGCAAATGGAAACCTGTTTGTTCAGTGATCATTTTTCAGTTCCACATGACTCAAGTTAGTAAAACATTTGAAAATCCTTATGATATATGTTTTCCTGACTGTTCAACACTTTTAGATGCATTATGCTACAGACTGCAGGCTGGCTTACAAGACTTGACCAATTCCAAGAAGCACCATCTGGTCCCAGTTTACATTAGTTGTCTTTAAATACTATGTACTTAAGCTTTAGGTACAATGTACTTATTGTTCATGTTGAATTGCAAAACACTTTTGCTGCTATTAAGGTGGGATACGGGTAAAGATAGGACAGGTTTAGTGGAATGTTAGATTTAAGTGTAATTTAAAGAGTAGAAGTTATTTAAAAAATGTAGTTATAGGCATAAATACAGAAAGTAATTACAGATTTAGTAACATGCAGGGATTTTTTAAAATAATGTGTAAAAACATACAAAGTATGTACATAGTGAGTACAAATGATTAAGTTCAAAGTAGATAAAGAGTAGTCAAATTGTGAAATATTACAATTTAAAATAACTTTTTTTTTTTTTTTATCTGATTATATTTTAAAATGTAATTTATTCCTGTGATGCAAAGCTGAATTTTCAGCATCATTATACTCCAGTCTTCAGTGTCACATGATCCTTCAGAAATCATTCTAATATGCCAATTTGCTGCTTAAGAAATATTTCTTATTATTATCATCAGTGTTAAATATAATTGTGTCGCTTCATATTTTTGGAAACCGTAATTTTTTTTTAAATTTTATTTATTTATTTATTTATTTATTTATTTATTTATTTATTTTTTGTGCAGGGTTCTTTGAAAGTACAAAAGAACAGGATTTATTTAAATAAATAAATCTTTTGGAACTAATTTAAAAATGTTTTTACTGTCACTTTTGACAAATTTAATGCATCTTTGTTAAATAAAAGTATTAATTTCTCAAATCAAAATAGCAACCAAAAAAAAACATTATCAAAACATTTATCAAAATTTGGGGAAAAAAATGAAATATATTTACTCTGCACCATTTTATTCCTCTTAAGTAGTGGAGGATACACTTATGCTGCCTTTAAAAATTGAAAATAATAGATTAATAGATTAATTGTTCAGCTTATGTTTCTTTAAACGTTCTGATCCCACCCCCAAATCCATCCCAGCATTCATCAATCTTCTTAAGGATAACTGGCTATCATAGAAAGTTTGGAGGATCGTGACGGATTCCCGAGGTAATCCCTGGATAAAGATTATGTTTGCAGTGTACTTTTGCATAATGCAATGTGATCATGTCTATCAAACCGAAAGGATTTCAATTATTTTCCAGAGTGGAGTTTGCCCAAGGATGAGAACAGGCGACACAGCTGCGCTTTGGGCAACGTGCGCAGGGCGGCCGTCCGTTTGTGCCAACGTTTGTACATTTTGCACAGCGGTGTTCATTTTGCATGCCGGCGCTCCTTTGAAGTCTAGCAGTGGGTAAGTTCCACAGAATTGAAAACCACGCTGTGCTGCCTGGGAAAGCGTAATTGGAAAGAATGTAGATCGGGTTAACACACCTCTTGTGCAAGAACTCTTGTTATGGCTCTCGTCAAAAGAGAGAGAGAGAGAGCACTCCAACAGGTCTGGCTGGGAAAGTAGAACACGGTTAGCACATATATCAGAAATATTGCGGACACCTAGACTGCGAATTGTAAAAAATCAAAAATAAAATAAAAAATTAGATTCATCAGTTTCTTGTAAAAGGGAGCGGGAAGTCCAGTTACGGTGGTGAAATAGAATTTTGGGATGAAAGAAATAAAAAGGCAGTGGAAGGAAGGAGTCTGTAAAAGTGTGGAATGAGGAAACAGTGGCAAGTGAGGGAGGAAGGAGGAGGCTTGGAGAAATGCAGAAAGCCTACACACCTTCACCCGACTTTATTACTGTATCGACTGAAACCTTCATATCCCCCAGAATTCTCTGCCACTCGGCACTAAACTGGGGCCCGTTTTTTGACATGTTGATTGCTTTGCGCCATGTATTATTCAACGGCGGTAATTATTCTGCTGTTTAGTTTTAGGTCGAGAGTGGAGGAAGCTTATGTGCATTTTTTTTTAAAGGTATTGCTGATAATATCAATACTGGAAGAACGGCATAGAAAAAGACAACGGTTCTCCACGTGGTTAAGACGGTGTGTGTGCGTGAGAGTATTTCCCGGTAAGCTAATCCTAGATGGAGATCAAAGTGAGATTCTGAAAATCTTTATCTAGCAAGACCAAGAAAGCTCTGATGGGGGGAAAAAAACAGAGTAGCACTTCATTTTCAAGTTTAGAAGCAAATCAGTGACTGCTAAATGTTGTCTTTTAATTCTGAGCATTTGTGCATTACGTAAGCTTGAGAATGCATTGCTTCTCGCTTAATATTTTTGGGTGATGCATTGTGGCGTTGTCTGAGGCTTTCCCCTGGCATAAGCTTCTGGCTGCCCATTTAAAAAACAAGGAGAGAGAGGTGCGTAGACGTATCAGAACCACTCCAGTGATTAGATCTATTATTAGCGCAACAGCGGTTGAGGATTGATGCCACCCAATAGTTGTGTGTAAGCAGAAAAGCAGAGGAGTTTGCAAAACGTGAGCATCTCCTGGATTATAATAACCCTCATTAACATTTTCACACATGGCTAGCCAACAAACGAACATGGAGATCAACCTCTGCTGGCAGATTTATGGCCCTCGGGAAGTTCGACCCAAAGAGCTGGACTGAACAGGACAAAAAGACTCTTCTAAGCAGGGATGTGCACCATTCAGAGTTGAATTAAATTCTAATTCAATTCCTGAATTTGAATTAGAGTATTATTTGGGATGCAAGTTTGAAATTTGAATGTTAAAAGGAATTCAGTTACTTTAAATTACTTTAATACATTTAGTATTCATATATTTTATGTTATGCAAGTTAGTATGAGTCTGTGCATTAGTGGTGGGGATTTTTCAGTGACTCTTTCTTCAGGTTACATCATTTCGCCAGTAGGTGGCGACAAGAGACTTTCTTTATGAATGAATCACTCAATCATTAATGAATTTAGTCAGTCTGTTAAAAAAACAAAACAAAAAAAAAATCCCTGATAAATTTGGAAGTGAAACGAGTGACTATGTCACTGAATCCTTTAGTTCCTGTTCACACCAAGGGTGATAACTATAGCGATAACAATAACTATATAGTTTTAATAATCATTCTAATTCTATGAGATTTGTAGAGTCCAGGCACAGCTGTAATGATAAAGAGACAACAATAGGAACAATATCATTGAAATCACTTTAGATGTATTTTATCAGTTGATAAACAATAAAAAACATTGACAACTGATGGAACGATTCACTCAACTCACGCTGCGATACAATTCAAATTATTATATCATTTAACAAAATAAGATTTAAGACAAATTATTAATGAAAAGATGTCCTTTTATTATTGCTTGGACAAAATGATGCACATTTCTTTGTGAAATTGAAATATACAAAACTAAACAGAAAATTTTAAACAAATCTCAAATCAAATTAGTAAATAATAAATAAAAGAGGTCTCTTCGTATAAACAAATTAAGCCTTTACTTATGCTCTTTCCATTTGAAATTAGAAGACTGTATTTCAATCACAATCCAAACAAAGATGCTGCATACATGCAGCATGAGTAGTTTTAATCTAAATTAGATTATTTAATTTGAAATTTGAAGCAAAAACATAATGCCCTGACTAGTTTTATGAAACTATACTACATAAAACATTTCAGCACAAAACAAAAACAGCAGACAGGCTGAATGAGATGCACATTCACTTTCTGACAGCAGGTGGCGCTTATGAAACAGCAGCAATACAGCGTTTGCTTGGTTACTGCTGTAAGCAAAGCAGCGCTGCGCTTATAAACACTAATATGCATTATACAGAAAAGAAAACACCATTTAAAGACAGTCAGTTCCTCTCAGAGATACAGTCATATAAACATCTCAACCAATTTGAATCGTCACATATTTGTATCGATTTTCAACCGGCTCAGGGTGCATCATTACATCCCTATTGACAGCCAATCAGAATCATCCTGATTTGAAGAACTTGACCATTTAGAGCGGCAGATGATAAAACTGCAGCGCGATATCTTGCGTTGGTGTGGACGCTAATATAGTTATCGTTATAGTTATCCTTATAGTTATTGTTCTTGGTGTGAACAGGTTTTCAGTTAAATGGTTTGTTCAGAACATGTATTCATTCAAAGAATAAAACTAGTGACTCTGATTGAGTCATTAAATCATTAGTCATTCGATTCCAGTTCAGCTTCTCGTGTGGCGTGGGATCCAATCCTTGCCAAACCCTGGTTTCCTTGCATGAAGTTAATTAGTTATAAGCATGTTTTGATGCAGTTGTTGTTGCTTCTCACGACTGCGCCGGCAGGACATTTTTCATCCTGCTTTGATGGAGTATCGAGAGTTTTGGGGTTTCTCCCGTGAAGTTGCAAACAACCGCATTTTCCATTTTCATGCATACGTGCGCACGCATAGCGCAGCGCTGTGACGCTTCTCTCCGAGGAGAAGCTGTTTGCTGAGCGGCTTCTCGCATCTCTGTCACCTTGAGAGATCAGACCAGAGGCGCTTTTCCCACCAAGCACTTCATTAGAGTGACAAACTGCGTTCCAAGCTGTGCGCGAAACATCAGCGTCACCCAAAATTAGCGGCGACGAGAAAGGGAAAAGGAAAGCTGACTGACATCACCTGGGGGGCTCCCAGAACAGAGAACAGAGAAATACAGACTGTGGTCTGTGCGGGAAGAATCACACGTCTACCGCTATCCATCTCCCAGAGTTCTCCCGTCAAGTCTGTTTCTTCAGCAAGCTATTCTATCATCTTCCGTGGCCCGTTCGGATGTACATTAATCATCATGCCTCAGGGAAGAGATTCTGCTGTCCACACTGGTCATCATGCAAAGGATTATGGATGTTCTATAAAGCGAGGCATGGGAAGGGTGGCTTCTCTGAGTTTCTTATGCTTTCTGTCCCTTTTTCGTTCGGTCTTGTGCCAGTCCGTTCACCCGTGTTATTAATAGAGGTTTGGGTTTGAGAGGAGGAGCTTGATGGCTAATGTCCTTAAGACAAAAGGGAGAATACTCTTGCTGATTTGAGGAGCTGGAAATCCAATTTCCTGTCCTCTGTTTTAATTTTCAGACCTGATGGGGCAAAGAGATTGCCACTGTAATTGCTGGCGAACTTGTGCCATGTGCCAACGCAGCAAAATGTTGGCGTTTACCCACGAACGGTGAACCGATAGCGATCAGCTATCCAGAGTTCCCCAACCAAAGGCCTAATGTGATAACAGCCTGATAAGTAATGAAAAGAAAAGGCCTTTAAATGTTTGCCAAGATTCCCACTGCGCCATGGCTTCCCTGTGGTTTGGAAAGGCACTCTGTGTTCAGTTAACTGAAAGAAACTCCACAGAGGTACAGCTCATTCTGGGATAGATAGTTCTCCACATTGATACTTGCTTGTTGATCATTAGCTAGAAATATTATTCTACCATGATCTCACTGATTAAAACTTTTTATTGGGGATGCAGTGATATTGAAATCCTGCCAGATGCTGCTAAATATGTTTGACAACACTTTATAATAAAGTACGATTCTATAACATTATCTAAAGGCATCATAAATTATAAATAAAAAAAATGCATTTGAAGCACTTTTAAATCCAGATTAATGTTTTATTTGCATATAAATTATATTAACATTAATATATGAATTAATAATCAACAATTGTATGTTTATAAATCAGCATTAAATTAGATTAATCAGCGCTGTAGGCTATTTTTGTTCATTATTATTTCCTGATATCTTATGTATTAACTAACCTTATTGTAAAGTGTCACCTTATTATTATGTTATGGATAATAACCGATAAATGATATTACAAATCTATACTACTCTGAAAGTAAAATAAATAAATAAATAACATTTAAAACACTGAAAATTGAAATGGTCTGTCATTTTACACAGCTCTGTTTTCCTTGCATGTGCACAATAATAAATGTGCACTTGAAGGGACAGCGTTTGAAGGGTCAAATCTTTGTCATGATACACTGCTTTCCCATAAGTTAGTGCTAGATGTTCTAAATCTTAAAATGAAGAGTGCATTATTAAATCATCAGTGATACACTAAATACATATTGTGCATTACTGCTTTTTAGCTAAATAAAATTGTACTTTCTTTTAGCTTTACATCATGTTGAAAGCGTATTATATTGCATCCTAAACTTGGAAGCTACATCAGCAGCCATTATGGCAGTCTCATCCATTGCACCATAAAGCAGTGTGTGCAGTGGCTCATTACTCTGGTAGAGTACACAACAGTGGCATGTAATATATAATTTAACCATCCATGTCTCCCTGGCACTTTAATTTAAACAGCTCTGATGGTGATGCACGTCTGTGCGGAGAGAATGGGCTGAGTAGGTTCTCCATGGAATTCCAGACAAATTATATCCATGTCAGGAATCTCCGTTCTATTACGGTCTGCTTGTGATGTATAATTTACATTAGAGTAATGTATGTGGGTCTGATTGAATAGACAGAGAGCAGTTTAAATAAGTGGAGCTTTTAAGCAAGTGTGATTGGGATGTGTTTGAAAATTGAACTTTTAAAGTGAGATGCACGCGCGCAGACATTCAGAATGCCTCTCGCCGTCATCACGGCGGTAAACAGGAAATGCATTACTACTCAAGAAAACCGTCATTTGATGTGCTTCAGGAAACAGAAGCAGAAAAAAAACATGTTTTCATCCTAGAATGGAATGTCAGAGGAGATAAACATCATGAGCTGTTCCTTATATATTATTATGTGCAACAATTTGACAACCACAGAATTTAGATTAATAGCGTTCAGCCCTTGGGAAGTAATTTCCTTTTGAGAAAGTGATTTGCATGCGGCGGGGAAAGGAGAGACCCTTTTTTTGCTGCTCTTTTGTGGTGTCAGCTAAAACTATTGGCATTTAAAGCAACTCCCCAAGGTTAATGAGCCCCTCCATTAACCCTCCCCCAGGGGAACGACAGAAGGGCATTCTGGGAGATGTAGTTGTAAAGTCAATCCAGCTTGACTCAGCATTCTATATTAAGTCATTTAGGGGCGAATACAAGTCTTTCCTAACTAGTCTGCTCCCTGGTCAAAATTAAAGATGATTTGTTGTGTTAATGAACAGGCCATTAGTGGTTCTGCTACAATAAACTCAAATACACACTAACAAGACCCGCATAATTTAGTGGCTCTGCACAAACCCTCATGACGACCTCCAGATGTTATAGAGTTTCATATTGTGCTCCATCATTTAAACAAGCAATTTTGTCAGCCGTGTACATATGAAATCATGAAAACCATTTCACACTATAAGAACAATAACTGTAAGGATAAGTACTGTATATATTAGTTAGTGCCAAAGTCCTATCGTCTGCTGCTTTAAAAAGTCAAGTGGATTCTGATTTGCTGTCAACATTTTTATCAGTTCACCCAAAAATTAGAATTCTGTCATCATTTACACGACAAGCTGTTCCAAACCTGTATGAGTTTCATTCTTCTATTGAACACAAAAGAAGACATTTTGAAAAAATGAGCAATCAAACTGTTGACACACCCTGCTGACTTTCATAGTATGCAAAAATAAATGGAAGTCAGTGGGGACCAGAAAAGTGTTTTGTTAACAACATTCTTCAAAATATCTTCTTTTGTGTTTAAAAGAGGAAAAAAAAGCTCATACAGGCTTGGATCAACATGTGGGAGAGTCGAGGATAGAATTATTAGAACTTTGTAGTTAGTTATCGTCAGAGTTTTTCTACCTGATCTTATGACAGAAACTTACCCGTGGGAACTATTTCGCAAGATGCGAAATATGCACCAATAAGTACATATCACTGCAGTTTTCAACAGAAATTAACACTAAAGGCAGTAAAACAGCAAGCACTTATAATCGCTTTCGTACACAGTTATGATTACAGCTCCATATGTTTCGGTTTCCGTACGTAACAAGCTTGCTCGGTAGCAATTGGACTTAGGATGCAGAATCCTTTGGTACGAATCCTGTCAAAAACATGACTCACGATGAAAGAGCTCAAAGATGACAGATCAAAAAACAAGCTAAAACGGCATGCTTGCGCTTGCATTTTTACATCACATTTGCTTTTGTTCATACTATCAGGTTGGTTTAGGAGTAGTGTATATGGTACATTATTTTAAAACGTCAGGGAGCATTAGAGTTATAGCGCCACACAACGAACATTTCAAGTCAGAACTGCAGTGACACGTACAAAACCAATGTCACATAAAACGTACCATATGTACCTTCATCTGTTCCGGGGGAAAAAACGAACACTGTTTTAGTGCCACTCAATGGACATTTCACATCGAATATGTCAGGAAATGTACATGACGGTGCGTATTTCGCATCTTGCGAAAAAGTTCCCACAGGTACGTTTTCGTCATGAGATCAGTTTGGAGTTTTTGGTGTGAACAGGCTTTAAAGTATTAAAAAAGGTTTGCTTTGGGACTAAATTGTTACAAAGTTGCATTTTGGTTCAACTACATTTCAGAACAGACCAACATTTGCATAAGTTAAGGTTAAGGTACACTTTATTGTCTCTGAGGGAAATTTGTCTTAGTCTCAGAAATTCCGAATTGCAAGGCTTGCAGCATTTTTCCTGTTAAGGCCTGTTCAGACCGAGGACAATAACTATAAAGTTTTAATAATTGTTATTATATTCAATGAGAGTAGGAAGTCTACACCACAGCTATAAAGATAGTGACACAATATCATTGAAATCACTTTTAGAAGTCTAATGAACGATAAAAATGTTAACAGCCAGTCAGAATCCACACTAATTTAAAGAGCTTGTGCAGACAACATAACCACAGTTTGCACTTATAATAAACTAAATGTTATTGTACATTGTACAGTGGATGCTAATATAGCTGTTGTATCCTTCTTGATGAAGCCTTCTTGAATGGACCTTACACTCCATAATGTTTGTTTAATAGTTTAAGCAAGGAATCAAGTCTGCATTTTGAAAACAATAATTCCATACTCTCATTTCACAGAAGAGTCATTAAAAGACTTTCAGAGGGAGAGACATGTTTTGATTGTGAATAACCATGATGTGCTGACTCACATAATTCAACTCTAGAGATCTATCAGGTATGCTCACGGTTATCACAGGGATATTGCATAGGGATATTGGCTGGTTCTTTGGACCACTGGGTTTGATTGCATTCTCATCAAAAGAGAACCATTCCAAATGTGCTATGTGAAAACGGTATTTCTACAGTGTCTTGATCAACAAAACTTCGCTTTCAATTAGAGGATCTCCCTGCCTCCATCACAGTCTAACCTGTTCTAATAAGAACAGGATCTGCATATGCCTATAAATGATTAAAGCTACAGAAGGTGGCCTTCAAGCAAAGGAACGTCAGCTCTGTTCACCCAGAGGATCTAGTTCTCACACCAGCCCAAACTGGTTCATTAGTAAATCACATTCTTCCTGACATGTATCGATCCATGCATAGATATTGTACTTTAAATGTGCTGTAATGTACAGAGCATCCTCAGTGCCTGTCTTATGTCAGGGTTATCATGCTTCTGCTTCTCTAAACAGACTAAAATGCCCCGGTCGAGATCCAGCTGTTCATCTGTTTCTTTGGGAAACCCATAAGGTATTTTGCAGTGAACACGCTAACAGAATAATGGTAAATAAAGAAATACATATATTTAATTTATGTAATTGTGAATGTATATTTAATTTGAATCAGCATTATAGTTATTATAGTTAATGACTAAACCTAAAGTAAGATCATAAAAAAAAAACATTTCCGTTGCATGAAATAAATGTATAAAATATAAATATATTTTATTGAGATACTAAAACTGAAATAATTAAAAATGTATACATTATATAGGCAATTTAAAAAATAATAAATGAAAACACTGCAAAATAGTTAAAATGGAAAATATAAAAATAAAAACTAATTAAAAAATAAAAACTATAATAGTATCTCAATGGTAATAAAAACATAAATTATAAATTTATGTATTTTATGTAAATATGATCTATTTCTTTATCATTGAATAATATATAATAAGACATAAAATATATCCTGTTTCACTAGTAACTGTGATTTTAAAAATAAAACAAATAAATAATATAATGGCTTTTAACTTGTTACTAGTGCTGTCAAACAATTAATCGTGATTAATCGCGTCGTGATTAATCGCGTATATGTTTACATTATATATTTATGTGCATTGTGTATATTTATTATGTATATATAAATACACACACATACAGTATATATTTTGAAAATATTTACGTTTTTACATTTATATATTCATATTCTTATATTTTATATTATATATTATATATGAATATATTTAATATATAAATGTAACATTTTTCTTAAATATATACATGCACGTGTTTGTATTTATATATATATATATATATATATATATATATATATATATACACACAGTATACACACATATATTATGTAAACAAAAACTTTTATTATGGATGCGATTAATCGCGATTAATAGTTTGACAGCACTACTTGTTACATTTAAAATGTTTAAATATTTTGATTTAGATAACAATATCAATCCAGGGGGCACTTATTTTGAATAAAGTTAGCATAAGCACACTTCTCAAGCAAAACTTTTTCATAAAAAGAAGTTTGTTTTTCAAGAAAGGCTCTTGCATCATTTGTTTGTAGATGCCTCTTGGTTTGATATTTTGTTGCCTAGTGCAATGATGTTCATACATTTAGCATCATACGTACATACTTGAAGCTTTTTACAGACCTACAGTATAAAAACAGAACTTATGTAACCCTCAAATTCAAAGTAATCGCAAGAGACGTCTGATAAAGCTCGATGCGGCTTGATAGAAGGATTCAAATGAAGAGTGAGAAAAGAATCAGACAGGAAAATGTTGGAGAGGAGGTCAGAAAGGGAAAAGACAGCTAAGGGGTAATAGAAATAGATAAGCAGAGCTTGTGTTTTAGAGTAATAGAAGTCAGGGGAGTGGGCTGATGTCAGTGATGCATAGCCACCGGCTCATCAGTGACGGCCAGACTGGAGCTCGACGATTAGATTTTAATTCTCAATCAGGCCTCCGCTTCTCATTTTCCTGCAAATAATCACAGGGAAAAATGGCAGCTCAAAAGATTGTGTTATAAAGTCTTAAGCTATTATTTAGCCAACACCGTGGAGAAGACAGAAAGTCCTACGTATTTTAAAGCAAAAGTTAAATTAATTTCAAATTACGCTGAGCGTAATGACTCAGGCGCCCTGGGCTGTGACTGCAGAGCGCTCGCAAATTTGATGCACGGTTCTGGCAGTCCAACAGCGTCGCTCTCGCATTAACTGCATTTCTCAGCAGAGCGTCACCTGCGATGACAATGAGAATGATGAATAGCGTACTTAAGTCAGGCTCCTGGCTTTGATGTTCCTCTCTTCCATTCTTTCTGTTGTTGTTTTTGTTGTGCTTTTTTTTTTTTTTTCTGCGATACTTAAAGGATGTTGTTGGCTGTTGCACTTCAGAGAAGTGTAGCTTTAAACTGCTGTAGAACTCAATGCATCTTGTACTTTTCCAAGCAGGTGCTGGGCTCCTGTATGAAATGAGCTCTTTTATGTAAGGCTGGAGAAGTTTGCGATAGACATCATCAAAGACGCCCCTGCACAACGGGAGATCTTCCGAGTACAAAACGGCCTGCACTTGTTGCGTGACTTGATGTCCGTGATTCATCCGCCTCCCTCAGATAGGCGGAGTCGAGTTCAAACGACTTTGGCTGCAGTCGAGAGTCTCTGCCGCTCTGTGAGCCGTTTGATGGCGGGCGATTATGACAATGAGGTCAAGGAGCCTTCCCGGCAAGAAACAAAACTAATTACCTTAAGAACGCTTCTGAATGACGCGTGCCGAGGATGATCAGACAGCGCTGAAAAGTAATATTGGAAAATTAAATTTTTCTGCCTTCTGTATTTTCTTAAATCAATTGAAATCAATATAGCCAAGAGATTGAATCAAACCTCATCTCATTGACTCCAGCTATAACATCCATCTTCTTTTACAGTGGAGGAGCTCTAACCGCGAGCTTCTCTCAAAAGCCCTATTCAAATGGGATTAGTTTTCTTTAAAGGAGTTAGTGGATGTCTGTAATGTTTATTGACTGTTCAGGAGAAAAGAACGTATAGAAATCACAAACCTGCAGTTACACATTGTTGTCACGTGTAACTGATCTGTCTCAAAATTGTCAGTATTGCAAGTATTTAAGTTGGAAGTATTATGCATGATCGTATATCTGGGATTTGTTAGACAAAATTAATTCAAATTTTATTATCTGTTCACATTTTCCAATTTTGTTTGACTCTTTTACTGTTACTGTTCTAGTAAAATAAAATATAATAAAGAAATAAAAATAAAGAAATTTATAATGTTAGAGATTTCGGTTTCAAATGATGTTCTTTTGGGGGGAAAAAGTATCACTGTTTCCACAAAAGTATAAAGTAGCAAAACTGTTTTCAACATTAATAATAATTGTAATAATAAATGTTTCTTTTTAGCAGCAAATCAGCATATTAAAATGATTTCTGAAGGATTATGTGACACTAAAGACTGGAGTAATGATGCTGAAAATTCAGCTTTGATCACAGGAATAAATAATACTTTAAAATATAATAAAATATAAAACATTTTTTATTAAATAAATGCAGCTTTCGCTACTGTAAAACACTTAATTAAAGAACTTAAAATCTTACCAGCCTCAAACATTTGAACCGTAGTGTATATTAAAAAATAATGTATATATAAATGTAAATAATGTTGAAATTTGGTCATATTGAGCTGAGATATTACTGATTAAAATTTCAGCTTTGCCATCACAAGAATAAATTACCTTTTAAAATATATATAAAAAGACAAGAGTAGCTTTAAGTTGTTTTTACAGCACTTTTTGATCAAATAAATACAGCCATGGTAAGATTAAAAATCTTGCCAAACCTGTACTTTTGAACAGTTTGTATATGTTATAGATTCACAATTCTCAGTATGCTAGTATTACCCAGGGCTCTGAACCAGTTCAAGGAATGAGAACGAAAACAAAAACCGTAAACAAACTAAATTTTGATGGTAACATAACCAGAAACAGAAACTAAATCAAATTTAATAGTTTCAAACAGAATATGGAAACATTTGGATTCATGCCGAATGAGAGAAATATGCTTCAGTTCCACTTTAAATTAATTTGTTTTTGGCTTGACATTTAAATAGCCTAAATTCTGTTAACTTTAGAGGATTTGTTGTGGAGAGAAGGGAACTAAAATAGCCTAGTTGTGTTTATAATGTTGGTAAACATTTTGCTTTACCGGTATTCTGGCCTACATTATTTCTGAATGCAAAAATAAAATGTGACGAACAGCCTACACGATGTGTTATGTTTTTTTCCTCTCAGATGCAATTTTATATGAGTTTTTTTTTTTTTTAGCCATGCAGCAAACATTTTTAAATATCTCAAAAAATACTTTAATATCTTTAAAGCGTTGACAGTTTTTTCTTTTGTTTAATACATTTGGCCAAAATCTAGAAAAGATGAAGATGTATTGGATATGAATAAGCGAGGCTACCAGATTAAGACTCTATTTGTGGGTTTTTTGTTTTTTTTTTTAAATAAAAAAACACTCACCTTTATTATTATTATTATTATTATTATTATTATTATTATTATCATTATTATTATCATTATTATTATTATTATTATAGGCAAAGATAAAGTTTAAAAATAATGTTATTAACTGGTATTTTTTTCTACTCAAATGGTTTCGGAACGGTAATAATACAGAGGAATGCATGAACAGAAATGTTAATATCCTGATTCTATTTTTTTTTTTTCCAGAACATTTCATAAGTAGTAAAAAAAAAAAAAAAACTCTTTTCAAAAGAATATTTTCTGCCACAGGAAAAGTTCCAATTAAAATAATGGAGAGGCTTTGAAAACCATTACATTAGCCCACCTCCTCATATGAAACGAATCCCCTTCAAATAGGGCAGAAGTAAGTTTTAGTCCCCTCCTGCACACCTTTTGTGGTGATGTATTCTCCTGCTAGGTTTCTAGGGCTACCAGGCATGACACTGTGGCACGGCATGGTCATTCATCCTGGCTGATGTGTCTCGCTCGCCCTCCCTTCAGCTGGAGAGTGGAGCTAATCTCGCCCCTCAATCTGGCCACCTGTCAATGGGGGTCAGCGCTTGTCAAACCCTCTGTCTTCACCTCCCTCCTCCCGCTGCCTCACACAGCTGATAAAAGGGCCCGCGGAGGCTCTAGTCCTCAATGGTGCGTTGAAGAGAAAGAGGGTCCTTATCAGAGCAGCACCGGAGGGTCTCTGCTCACTCACAGTCCACGAGAGTGCAGGTTAAAAGGCTGAACGATCAGCAGGCAATGAGCCACTCCTAGCTAATATCCCACAGCTGATACACATCCATAACATGACAAACTCCATCACTTCTGTTATAATCAACATAGCTGTCTACATGTGAAGCTCTAGATGTGGCACATCACTGATGGCCTGTTGCTAATAAAGTTGTTTTATTGTCAAATATCATGTTAATTTTAAATTTGTATTTCAGTAACTTCAGACTGTTATACGCCAAAACCATCTTGCAATGTTTCCTGTGTTATTTATATAAATAAGCATTAAATGTAAAACCATATTAATTAGTTTCCCATTCCACATATTTCCCAAAAGATGCAGTGTATATTCCATGACTATAAAGTACAGAACAATCATTAAACTTTTCTGCCCCGTTTTTGATTGACAGCTCATAATTGGCTCTGATTATTGAGTTTTTATACAATGAACCGATGTGCATTAATTTATTGGATAATACATTGATGCATCTTGTGATTTGAAATCAATTTTTGTTAGTATACACTAATGTTCAGATGTTTGAGTCATATTTAATTTAATTAATTTATAAATTTATTTATTTATTTATTTTATACAAGTCTCACCATGCTCACCAAGATTTCATTTATTTGATCAAAATACAATAAAAACAGTAATATTGTGAAATTAGCTTTACAAATTAAAATAACACTTTTTTTTATTCATAACATTATTAATTTATTCCTGCAGAAATTAAATTAAAGCTGCAGCAGCATCATTACTCCAGTCTTCAGTGTCACATATACACAAGTTATTCTTATTATTATCAATGTTGAAAACATCTGTATAAAATGTAATTATAAATAAATAAACAGACAAACAAGCAAACTGATGTTTGTTGTGCTGCTTAATATTTTGGTGAAAACTGTGATGAAAGGAAAGTTCAAAAGAACAGCATTTCTTTTGTAACATTATAAATGTCTTTACTGTCACTTTTGATCAATATAATGCATCCTTGCTGAATAAAAGTATTAATTGCTTTCCAAAACATCTTACTGACCCCAAACTTTTGAACGGTTGTGAACTTCAGTTGAATATAAAGTACAAAGCAATTTATTGCTAATTTGTTGAATGAAGTGACCTTGATCTTCACAGACTGATTGGTCTGTTGTTAGTGACGTCTGGTTTCAGCGTTTCCGGTGTAGACGTGATGTTACTGCAATAAAAATGCTCTGGATTGGTGAGTCTCCTCTTTTTGGACGTACACTTTTGAGGGTTCTCAAACGATGTCCTTAAGGGACAGCAGTTGGCAAGTGTTTTAAAGTTGCACTTTCAAGTGCTTTAAACACATTGGAAGGGCTGAAATTGCAGGGGTAAATAATACCTATTCACAGACGGAGCCAGACTTGCTGTTTACCGTTTAATAGCTATTAAATTATTCTGCTGCCTTTCTTTTATGTACTGGTTGAGTCAAGAAAAGGCTGCAAGACACTCTTGTAATACAGAACTCAGTGCTTTGTGATGACTTAAACTGCTCTCTTCCAGATGCCGTTGTCGTCCTGGTTAGATGGCACAGAGTGATAAAGAAACAGCTTTGAATCACTTGTTTAGTTGTTCTGTTTGATATATATATATATATATATATATATATATATATATATATGTATGTATGTATGTGTCTGTGTGTGTGTGTGTGTGTGTGTGTGTGTGTGTACAATTTCTAATAGTTTTTTTTTTTCTTTTAATTCACTTTAAAATCATTTATTTCTGTAATGCAGCTTTGAATTTTCATCAGCCATTACTCCAGTCTTCAGTGTTACATGATCCTTCAGAAATCATTCTAATATGCTCAATTATTATCAGTGTTGAAACAGTTGTGCGGCTTAATATTTTTTGGAACCTGTGATGCTTTTTTCTTTGATTCTTTGATGAATAAAAAGTTAAAAAGAACAGCTTAAAAAGAACAGCAAAATAGAAATCTTTTATAGCAATATAAGTCTTTTACTATCACTTTTTTATCACATTATCACATTTATCACTATTTAACACATACTTGCTGAATAAAAGTATTAGTTTCTTAAAACATGCACTGACTCCGAACTTAAATTTCTATTTTGAATAAAAACTGTTATGTTTAACTTTTTATTTATTAAAGAATCCTGAAAAAAGTGTATAGATCCCCAAAAAAAAATATTAAGCAGCACAACTGTTTCCAACATTGATTATAAATCAGCATATTAAAATGATTTCTGAAGGATCATGTGACACTGAAGACTGGAGTAATGATGCAGACTTATTCAGTTAGCTTCACATGAATAAATTATGTTTTAAAGTATATTAAAACAGAAAACTTATTTTAAATTGCAACAATATTTCACAAAATTACAGTTTTTTCTGTATTTTTGATCAAATAGATACAAACTTCTTTAAAAAGCATTACAAATCTTACTCATCCCAAACTTTTGAACAGCAGTGTATATATTGTAGTATGTGTTGCTAATAAATAAAAAATTTTTTTAGCTTACATTAAAGAATTAGAGAAGTGAGGCTGATTGTTCTCATGTACTAAATGGTGGATGAGTTCAGATTTCATGTAAATTAGATTTTTTTCCATGTAATGTGATTTGTAATATAGTACTGAGTGTTTGTTAATATACTAAGTGGATATCTATATGGTAATATTCAGCTTAGTGTGCAGTGTTTATTTTCAATGCAGGAATTTTAGTGACTCAGTTATTGATTTTCATGTATATTTGGTTTATTAAATTCAGGAACTTTGCTTTCCTTTAAATACTGGCAGTTAACCAGCATTGCACGTTAAATTTTTAAACATACGCCAGTGAACGGGACTGTATATGAAGCAGGAGCGAGAGACAGTCACACATCCACGGCTTGATTTAGAGGGCTTTAAAATGTCATATATCACAGGTGCTTGATCTAGATCTGACTTATTTTTATTAGTGGCTTGACAGGGCGTCTAATGTTGAGGATTACAAGTACCGTGATTCTTCTGTTAGCCAGCAAAATCCCCTCTGCCACATCTGCACGGCGCTCACATTCGCCTTTGCCTCCCACCCACACCTTAATGCAATTCCATTTGTTTCCGTTCTTTCTCATCCTTTAAAAAGAAACATTTTATCAGCCTCAAATTAAGCAACAGACATGTAGCAATTAAAAACAAATGCGTCTTGTGGTCGTCCCTCACAAACCAGTCCCTTCGCTTTTATTACACACTTTGTCAAAGTTAACGTTTTGGCTAAATTATCGCTCTAGTCATTCAAATGCAGTCTCTTGGGAAGTGGCGATATTGTGAGCTGAAAGTGAGAAAGGAAGAGGGAAAAAAAAAAGGTAAACATTCTTCTTTTCAGCGAGAGGTTAAAATCTGTTTTTAAGTGCTTCGTCTTGAGCAGTGTGTTGCTGTTTTTTTAGCACTGTATCTCAGCACTTTATGTCTGGCTGTCTCCGGCAGGATAACAATGTCCTTTACAACATCTCATAATGAACGCAGGCAGGCGCGTATGCAAACACGAGCACGCATAGTCTTAAAGTCTCTGGGTATTTGCATGTTTTCAGTAGCACAGAACAGAATCCACCATTCTGGCACTTTTGGAATGAGCAAAAAAGCTCGCTTATGATGTAATGTTGCGTTGCTTTTTTAAAATCTGATTAGAGAAAAGATTTATGGTGCGAAAGTGACGCCAATGACACTGCTTTGCCAGAGCAGCTTAAAAAAGACATTCTCAAACCACTAAATCTTTCATAAATGTGCTCAGCGTGTTTAAGTCTGTGCATTTCACTGGAGACTTCAGGCGGCTTTTGTAATGAGCTATTGTTGTCATTAAACACAGCACATTTAGGTTGCCGTACACGTGTGTCCATATGTAAATATGAATATTTCAAGAGGGGACATGATATTTTCAGGTTCTAGTTTCAACAGCTGTATTGGAGAAGAGTTGGAAATAGTTTGTAGTTGCAATCTATTAAACAAAGAGTATCTAAAGTTCTTGTATATACAGTAAGCTCTATCTATAAAATTGTATGTATAAGAACTTGAATATATGCACATTGCTATTTGGAAGTTTAGGGTTATGTTATGTTATTTTCTGTTCTGTTTATTTATTTATTTATTTATTTAAGAAATGTCTTACACTTACCAAAGCTGCATTTATTTAATAAAAAAGTAAAAACTCTAATATTGTGGAGTCTTATTTTCCGTTTAGAATAACTGTTCAATATAAAATAAAATAAAAAAGACTATTCTATGTGACTATTTTAAAAGGTAATTTATTCCTGTGATTCAAAGCTAAATATTTAAAATATAATAGTGTCACATGATCCTTCAGGTATCATTCAAATATGCTGCTTTGCACAAGAAACATTTATTTATTCATTTATGTTTTTAAAATTCATTTTATATTATTAAAAGTTATGCTGCTCAATTTCGTGAAAGCTGTGATATATATATATATATATATATATATATATATATATATATTTTTTTTTTTTTTTTTTTTTTTTTTTTTTTCAGGATTCTTTGATCAATAAAAATTTCAAAAGATCAGCATTTTTTTTCAATAGAAATCTTTTGTAACATTATAAATGCCTTTACTGTCACTTTTGATCAATTTAATGCATCCTTGCTGAATAAAAACCTTACTGACCAAGTTTAAAGTTTAAAATAAGAAATAAAGCCACATTTTAAAAATATAGAGGCACAATTATAAGTCATAAAAATACTCTATGCAAGGTCATGTAATCGTGAATCATGTAAATAATCTGATTGACTGGAATTATTTAGACATCAGGAACGTGTTTGTCTCAGTTTGCTCAGCTACACAACTGTGTCTGTAACAAAATGTGTCTTTAAAACAGCGATTTAGCGTTTTGTCGCAATACACTGCTACTTATTGGAAAAAGTAGTTTGTTATTGGCAAAGCTATGCTTTTGTGCATCATTTGCATGTCGTCTTGAAGCTACATATTAAACTTTCACATCAGCACTCATCAGTGTCAATATTATTTGTCATTTGATTTTGCATGGCGGCCAAAAAGCTGATGTAATGTGTTGTGTTTGGATGGGATTACAAAATGCTTTGTTTGCATTTGCTTGTTAGTTAATCCTATCGATTGGAGCGATCCCAGGGTCTGCCGTTTCATGAATATACATGTAATGACTTTCTGATCTATTTGTTTTGCGCGCATTGCAAGAGATTTGCAACACCGGCACGGCAATTAAGTTTTGGCCGGACACAAGGGATTTGGTTTTTAAATGTACTGAGCTAAAATTGATGTGTTTATTTAAATAGACATTTGGAAAGAGTGGGAGGGGCTTGTGCGTTAGCATGTTTGCATGCGCTGGTGCTGCACTCTCATGCCGCTGTTGGCCATTCGCTGATGAATCGCTAGTGTGCCGGTGGCTGACAGAGATAGATGTGACGCGGCCTCGTCTCAGTTTAACGGGTGAAGGGGAGTGTCCCCACTGACCGGGCTGAAGGTCAAATGCCAGAATCATTGCGTCCAATCACAGCGCAGGAACAGGCTCGCGGGAGAGTGTGTGTGAGGGAGGGGAGATTATCGATTGGTCTGCTTTCACCTGACTGTGGAAGGTGATGGTTTCGTCACGCTGACTAGCACACTCTGTTTCACCGGCTCGTTCATGCACACACAGCTAAATGACATACACACTGGTTTGAGCGCGCTAACTGTGATGTCATGCCGTGTACTTAACCCAACATCCTATTTCTCCCACTTATAGCGTCTGACACAGACATTATGGGCGGCACATGACAACGTCTGCTGCCTCGGCATATGCTTGTGTCAGCTTTTTACAGCAGACATATTACCTGACCTCCAGCACCTCTAAACAAAAGAAAACCAGTAATTGGTTCAAGCGAAGAGACCTGACATGGTTAGCCGTCTTTTAATAAAAATTCTTCCGTGGCTTTTGTGAATAGAAGTATTCGTGGTATTATAATTATTTGGCATGAAATTTAATTAAAACTCCATGGGCGGGTTTCCAAGACAGATTAAGCCTATTCCTAGTTTAAATAGTATTTCAGGGAAGAGTCGTCCTTGACGGTGTAATTCAGCACAGGCTTAATCTGGGAATGGAAAACTGTCCTATACGGCTGAAAATAGGTCATTTCCTGGTCACCATTCACACAGTTAAACTCCAGCGGGAGGCATTGAACAAGAGGAGTAGGAGAGGATACAGCTGTAAAATAATGAGAATAAGGCCCTGATTTAATAAGATCCCAAATAAATGGTAGTAATTTGCATGTGCATATATTGTGTGCACTTTGGTGGTTGTATTGCAAAAGTGTATATATAATAATAATAATAATAATAATAATAATAATAATAAAACGGTATTTGTGTTATTAAATTATTTTTTGTGATGTGGTGGTGGTGTGTGTGTGTGTGTGTGTGTGTGTATATATGTATATATATATATATATATATATATATATATATATATATATATATATATATGTATGTATACAGGTGCATCTCAATAAATTAGAATGTCGTGGAAAAGTTCATTTATTTCAGTAATTCAACTCAAATTGTGAAACTCGTGTATTAAATAAATTCAATGCACACAGACTGAAGTTCTTTTAATTGTGATGATTTTGGCTCACATTTAACAAAAATCCACCTATTCACTATCTCAACAAATTAGAATATGGTGACATGCCAATCAGCTAATCAACTCAAAACACCTGCAAAGGTTTCCTGAGCCTTCAAAATGGACTCTCAGTTTGGTTCACTAGGCTACACAATCATGGGGAAGACTACTGATCTGACAGTTGTCCAGAAGACAATCATTGACACCCTTCACAAGGAGGGTAAGCCACAAACATTTATTGCCAAAGAAGCTGGCTGTTCACAGAGTGCTGTATCCAAGCATGTTAACAGAAAGTTGAGTGGAAGGAAAAAGTGTGGAAGAAAAAGATGCACAACCAACCGAGAGAACAGCAGCCTTATGAGGATTGTCAAGCAAAATCGATTCAAGAATTTGGGTGAACTTCACAAGGAATGGACTGAGGCTGGGGTCAAGGCATCAAGAGACACCACACACAGACGTGTCAAGGAATTTGGCTACAGTTGTCGTATTCCTCTTGTTAGCCACTCCTGAACCACAGACAACGTCAGAGGCGTCTTACCTGGGCTAAGGAGAAGAAGAACTGGACTGTTGCCCAGTGGTCCAAAGTCCTCTTTTCAGATGAGAGCAAGTTTTGTATTTCATTTGGAAACCAAGGTCCTAGAGTCTGGAGGAAGGGTGGAGAAGCTCATAGCCCAAGTTGCTTGAAGTCCAGTGTTAAGTTTCCACAGTCTGTGATGATTTGGGGTGCAATGTCATCTGCTGGTTTTGGTCCATTGTGTTTTTTGAAAACCAAAGTCACTGCACCCGTTTACCAAGAAATTTTGGAGCACTTCATGCTTCCTTCTGCTGACCAGCTTTTTAAAGATGCTGATTTCATTTTCCAGCAGGATTTGGCACCTGCCCACACTGCCAAAAGCACCAAAAGTTGGTTAATATGCGGGGCACTGAAACTGCTTTCAAATACACGATCACTTTTTACTTTCGCTTTCGAGATTTGCGATCACACTCTGTTCATACCAAAGTCCCATTAAGGCAAGTCATGTGACTCGGCGGCCATCTTTGAAACGCCTCTCGGCATGCAAGTGCAGCTCCTATCTCTTTGAATGGGGAATCATCAAATTCGCCAAAACTGTTCGCCAAGCTTACAATTAAATTTCATATTTGAAATCACCAATGAAATCTGACAACAACTGTATCATAAATGTTGTTTATTTTGCTCAAGTGGAGTTAAAAAAAGCTTATTTTTCAGGCTAGATCAGTCAGTGCGCATGCGCAGTCCTCAGCGCACATCTCAGAGCGCTGACTGTTTCTGTAGCAACCGGGACGCTTCTAATGGCAGCTGCAGTGACGCACTGACTTTACCGATTAGCCATTGGCTCTTTTGCTCAGAAGGCAGGGCTTCGTTCGATAGAGCGGCCATAATGAGTGTTGCATTTTTCCCCATTCAAAACTATACGAGTGACACGTCTTGGGTATTCTGTAGTCTTTGGTTTATACTATGGAGCGGCAGTACTTACCACACATTTTACAAGCTCAAATGCTTGTCAGTGGTGCTCAGGATCTGTAAATCATTCGCCATCATTCTCAGTCATCTCTCCTTACTCTGTTTATGTGGTAAGTGAAATCTTATGTACTGCAATGTAACAGGCTACCGCTAGGAAGACGCTAACCATGTCCCTTTAGTGGCTCGTGTTATTTTATTAGAACATGTTATTTGCTTTCTGTGCCTTTCTGAATACAGACACCAACCCACCCCTGCACTTCACATCCCCTGCACAGCCTGTAACATCCGTGATCTGCCATTTTCACTGTTGTCCTCGCTTGTTTCTTCACAATACCTGCAGAACTTCTGATGGTTTGGCTGGCGGCCTGACTAGAACATGGGCGGGTATATGCAAATGTTGGGGGCGTAACTATTAGTGATCCCGACTGTAACGTCTCAGTCGGTGTTATGTTCAGTCGGTGTCTCATAACACTGACTGTGTTATTTACATAAGAAGGAGGAAACAATGGTGTTTGAGGATCACAGTATGTCATTTCCATGTACAGAACTCTTATTATTCAACTATGCCAAGGTTAATACAGTTTTCCATATATTATATACCTTTAATAGAATTTTTTTTCATATTATAATATCAATTATTTGTTGCACTTTTTGTTTAGAAAATATTTTCATTTAATTTCTTTTTTTCAATTGAATTTTATACACAACTGTTTTTTAACATTAAGACATGATAATTAGACATGTTTCTTGAGCAGCAAATCTGCATATTAGAATGATTTCTGAAAGATCATGTGACATTGAAGACTGGAGTAATGGTTTTGAAAATTCAGCTTTGCATCACAGGAATAAATTACATTTTACAGTATATTACAATAGAAAACAATTATTTTAAATCACAATAATATTTCACAATATTGCTGTTTTTACTATATTTTTGATCAAATTAATGCAGCCTTGGTGAGCACAAGAGACTTTTTTAAAACATTGGAAACTCCAAACCTTTGCACTGTAGTGTATAAAGAATTTGATGAGTTTGATGATTTTTACAACATGATCTATGACTAGTTTTTAAATATCATTGACTGATGTTTGAGAATTTTATTCTTTTATTTATTATTTTATTCTTTGAGTTCATCATTGACTCCCAGTTCACGTGTTGTGGTTTATTCAGCTCATCAAAGTTCATCAAGTGTGCATGTGTGTTTATACCAGGGTGCATGTATTTCAAAGGCCTTGAACAGAGCAGATATGAAAAAAGCCCTGAATCACCTCGTTCTCGCTTTCCTTGTGTCTGGTCAATCCACTCCTCTCTGTGTGGGCTGTGAGGCTTGTCTTGTGAGGCCTCCGCTGTCGGTCGCTGCCAAAAATGGGATGTTGCAGATCGTGTGTAAACAAGAGACCCGAGCAAGAATGCAATTAAGAGGCTTTGCAACAGTTGGCATGCAAAAGGCATTAGTGTGTGTTTGCATTTCAAAGCCATTTGGATTTGGAATAATATTAGCTCTGCAAAGCGCTCCCGGGGCGCCGGGCATACGTCACATAGATCTTAGTGACTAGGGCTGACTTTGGTCGTGACAAAGAGATGATGTGGCTTCCCCCCGGGATTCCAGAGCCCTCTGTCTTACCGAGATGAAAGGGAGAATTAAAATGGATGCATTAGTCTGGGTTTCTCACTGCCAGGTATCAGTCCTCGCTTCGTCTCCTTCTACTTTTGTCTCCCAGCCAGCCATAAACAAATATAGTGAGATTTATTGATAACGAATATCCTGGAGGAATCCGGCTGTCATTTGCTAACGCCTTGCTTGCGCAGGTAATGTAGAGTATCGACCGTGGTCACTATTCTGCTACGGTTTTCATATGACGCCGCTCCCGGAGGAGATCCATCCACAATGAGACGCGTTCTGCAAGGTTTCCTCAGCACAGACATTCTCCAGGCTCGCTGATGGCTCCACGGCCCTCCTCAGATGGAAGCACGAATCCCAGGAGAGGCTGGGGTGTTGGTAGAGGGCGTATGTTGGAAATGGTGACGGGAGATGATTTTTGGTAGGTTTATGGGAATGAACGGACATGGAGAGATGCGTCTTATTTGCCACCTTCTCCCCCAGCTTTCACTGAAACCCAATATCGAGCATCACTACATGAATATTTCATGTTTCACTCACGAATAGCAAATGCTGGCGTTCTCAGACAAGGGCACAGACAGCCTGTGGCCATTCCCGTCTTAATCCGAGCAAATTTCATCCGCGGTTAATGGCCCGGCTGAGCTGGAAGATCAAAAAGTACATTATGGCTCTGTCTGTTGTCACTGAGATTGGAAAAGCTGATTTGTCTTAGGCCAGGTGATGTATTTAAATTCAGCTCTTTGCTGAATATGGAAAAGAGTGTATGAAACCTATGACTTCTGAAAAACACAAAAGAAGATATTTTGAGGAATGTTGAGGATGAGAATGACAATATAAGCGTTCACACGAGCAAATGATAAAGTTCTGTTTATTATAAGCATGCGCTACAGTTTTGTCATCTGCCCCTTTAAATGCTCAAGCTTTTTAAAGTGGATTCTGATTGGCTATCAATGTTTTTATATATCATACATTTTCATCAGCTGGAAAAAAAATAGTTTGAAAGTGATTCCAGTGAAATATAATTCTCTAGTTGTGGTATGGACTCGGCTATTCTTTTAAATTTAGAATGATTTTTAAAACTATATTGTTAGTGTTGGTTATAGTTATCATACTTGATTTTAACAGGACTAAAATGGTGAGAGTTTTCATTTTTATGAGGGAACTATCCCTTCAACCCAGTTTAGGTGATGTTTGATTTAGATGTTGTTTGTCCAAGACAAATCATCATTTTGCCAGTCAGATCAAAGTTCATTCATGAGTTTTAAATGCATTTATTGTCAGACACAGAAAAACTGGGAAACACTGGTGTAGAGGTCCAGATGGTTGAGTCATTGTGTGGAATCACAGAGAGAACGCCACGCCAAGCGCTTGGTTTCCACAGTGCTGAGTGAAGCTGTTCCACACATACATTCACCTTTATCTATCTCCTCCACCTAAACGTTTTCCCACTGTTCCTGTCCCTGTCACAGTTAAAGGGATAATTCACCCAAAAATGAAAATTCTGTCATTACTCACCCTTATATTGCTCCAAACCCACAAGAACTTTGTTCATCTTCAGAACACAAATTAAGATATTTTTGATGAAATCCGAGAGCTTTCTGACCTGCATAGACAGCAATGCAACTGACACATTCAAGGCCCAGAAAGGTAGTAAGGACATCGTTAAAATAGTCCATGTGACATCAGTGGTTCAGCCTTAATTTTATGATGCTACGAGAATACTTCTCGTGCACAAAGAAAACAAAAATAATAACTTTATTCAACAGTTTCTACAGTGTTGTATGTTTGGATTTTTCCAGGCCGAGCTGAATGTGTGTGTAATATAGTCATTTTGGGTTGTTAAAGGTGAAGTGTGTCATGTTTTGTTCTTTTTTTTTCTACCCCAGTTTACTTTGCAGACAAATGAATTTGTAAGTTATTTGTTGTGCGCCTTACAAAAAAGTGTAAACCCTTGTGGAACCTTCAGAATATTGCTTTGATTGCCGGAGTATCTTAACATCCCAAAGAATCAGTTTGGCGCTGCAGAAATGACACACTTCACTTTTACATCCATATGACGCCGACTGTGAGGAAGGTTCAGCCATTGAAACTAGATATGGATTTGTGGAAATGCTTAATCAATGAGGGTCAGCTGGGTTAAGTTGAATTTCTGAAATTTTCCATTTTCTTGTTTTCAGTTAAAACACCAGTGGTCTGTTTTTCCACAGATTCTGCCTGACTCTAGTTTCAGAATGATTTGTAGTTTCACACTATTATCATTTACATAAATGCAGTGTTGGGGAGTAACTAGTTATATGTAACTGAATTACATGATTTAATTGCAAAATAAATGTTACTGTAATCTGTTACTGTTACTGAGAAAAAATGTGTAATTAAATTACAGTTACTTATGAAAATGTTAACGATTACAAAGGGGGGTTAAATCTGATATGATACAAATATAGATATTCTTGATTTCTTTGCATCGACTGCTTTAATATATGAGACATCAAAAATTCAGGAGTTTACGACACAGAATAGGGCACATGCTTATTCGATAACTGTTTTATTTCCTATTTAGTTGTATGTATATGCTTTATTTTCTAAGATTGACTCTTTTTTTTTCCAATGCATTGTTAGATGCCAATGTTTCCTGTCATAGCTATGCAAAGATTTGATTTCAAAAACAGTGTCATAACTATTAAACTATATCTTATGATTTTAAATCTGTATTTAAACTCAGAGATCTCAAAGTAAAAAGAGGTGCTAAAGTCTGATTTTGTGGTGGCTGTGCTTTAAAATTAAATTGTTATAATCTTAATTCAAGTGAAGAAGGATTTTGAAAGTCTGACAGCATGCAGTGGTATCTTAAACCTGTCTGCTTTAAACGTTTCAAAATGATTCACATTTGAAAACATTCAATAGAAATTTAGAAAAGTCATCTAAAAGTAATCAAATGCAATAAGTTACATCACTTTAATAAAGTAATTGAAATAGTTACAAAACTTATTACATTTTAAATAGGGTTACTTGTAATCTGTAACCTATTGCTATTTGATTTGGATTTGAAATCCAAATTTGCCTATTTATTTTTTCGTCTTTTCCCCCTCAGATCATCTAGAGCCAACCCTAAATCCATTATAGTTTTTATCTAAAGCAACTTTTAAAACTTTTTAAATTGCTTTTTTATACATTACTCACCATGAAAATAGCTAAGGAAGCTGGCATGGCATTAAAACACCAATATACTAACTCAAATCACCTTTTCACCATCAGTTCTTGATGGATAAAATCCATATTTCTGTTTTGTTCCACTTATCTTAACATTATGAAACTAAAATTGGTTGTGTACGTGTTTCATGTTGTCTTCAACAGATATAACTTGGCTTCAGTCTGACTTGAACAACATCAGCACTGAATCATGCTGAGCTGGCTGTGTTGGGTATTTCAACAGATAATCCAACTACCGTGTTCTCTAACCATAAACAGCATCTGTTCACATCTGTGAACTCCCACTACAGACACGCTCTAAAGATATATTCCTGGCGCTTGAGAGAAGCATGAAGGTAAAAGGTTGGATAAAAGTCTGATTGAAACGTCTGCACCTATTTCTGAAGGCTAGCTTACTCCACACCAGCGCTGCTGTATTTGTTTTCATGGCGCAGAGGCAGATGGGTGAGGACACACTGCCTTTCTGCAGTTCTCACTGACTAGTGAAGACTGAAGCGCCTCGGGCAATGCCTGCAACCACAGATGCTAACTCCTTTACTAATACAATCGTTCATATTCCCAAAACACATATACACCACCTTACCTATACTCTGTTTGATATATCGATTGGTTGGAGTTTGACAAGGTTTGTTTTTGTTGTTGTTGTTGTGGTTTTTTTTTTTTTTTTTTGGAAAATAGACTACCTTGCGAGAACATTTTTAGAAAGAGGATTGGTTTTTTTTTTGGTTCACAAGTCCAATCAATGGGAGTAAATCTAAACATAAGTGTCTAAAAAGTACAATTCATATTGTTTTTAGGGCTCAACAATAAGGATGGTCAGAAGCCAGAGGTGTTGATTATGTATATGAGTTTTCATGCCTTGCAAGCATAAACGTTTGTTTTTCTTTGGTGAAATATTGAACGTTGTTGCAAATTCTGCTGATTTACATATATAATTTAGCTGGCTAATATGTCACATTTAGGAGAATGATTTGTGAAGCATCAGTTAGAATGAGTTGAAAATCATTAACAAATCTCTTTATACTATTATATGCTGCAAAGTTCAGTTTATGAATTTATAGCTGGAGCTGTATATTTTCCAGCTGTATTTGCATAAACATTTGGTGTTTAATGAAAAATGTAAGAATGTTTTATTTTTAGCAGTTGTATATGACTGAAAGAAATATGGTTTTAGTATGCATCAAATTTTATTTACAAAAACAATATGTGCAATTCATTAGTTGACATTTTATTAGCATTTTTTGTCATAAAGAAAAATGTCACCTAAATGTATTTTTTTATTTATTATGTGGAAGTTTAGCACATTACTGTTTTTTAAAATAAAGATAATTGTTACTGTGTAAAATATAAATGCATTTTAGTTTTATATATTATTAGAAATTATTATTTGTATTATTACAAACCTGAATTTATGGCCCAACCCAGCCAGGATTTAAATAAATAAATAAATAAATGTTGCTCAAATTTATTCAACCTGTTACTGTAACCGTTTTTCAATTTCAGTCTGTTCACTAGTACAGTCCAGAGAAACTTATCTAAAAGAGCTTTACGTAAATGGTTTATACAACCTCTTACTCAATCTTAGAAGATAGAATTGGCCATGAACATACTGTCGTGATTTGTTTGTAATTTCGTGGCCTCCGCAGTTACCTTTCTCTTGCCTTGCATAAAACAGGTTAGTGCTCACCCATAACTTGAAAAGAGTTGCATGTTCGTCCAAGGTCTTCAGTTTGACAGCTATCCAAAAAAGACGCGTGTAGATCGTTCCTGTTGCTCTCGGCAAGAGGTCCAGAAACAGAAGAGAGCTTTTAAATCAATAACACACCAAGCCTGGACGAAATTGAAAGCGATTACATGTTACATCCAAGTGTTGATATATGAGATCTATTGGCAGCGTCATGACAGAAGCACTGAAGTTGGCTTTGTTAGTCAAAACACACAAGTCTAAACACACAATGCAGTTCCTATTTGCACCTCCTGCATGGCTGAAAGTGCTTTAATTAATTATTGGAAAGAGCCCGGGCTCTTTATTTCGACGTCCTTTGTTGCCCTTTTGCTTTAAAGTTATTTGTCTCTGGATGACCCTAGATTTCACAGCACATTGCCTCTGCTGTGTTTCTCCGGGAGGGACTTCTTTTTTGCTGACAGAGAAGGAAATGTGATCTGTTAAATAAGTCATTCCCAAACGCTCACTGAGTTTTCGCCACCAGCAAAAGCGTCGAATGTGCTGAAAAGGCACACGAGTGAGGCTAAAATAGAGAAAAGTAAGTTATGTCGCTTTCTCTCTCTCTGTGCCCTGAAGATTTTAACCTGATTATGAAGAACGGCAGCATTTCAGAGGCTGGAGTCAATATTGTTTATCTCTCGTCAGATACAGGGTTTGGAGTTGTGGGTTTGGAACTTGGAACGTCATCACAGGAAAGCTTAGACTGTTTAATGGAAGATGTGTTCATGCAATCATAACTTTGGAAAGCCCGCACCCAAGACACATGTAACATGATTCTGACACGCTCGTGACACTTCATTACGATGATGGATCAATGTGGTCTGCAGAATGGGAACATTATTGCTCAATTCCAGAATCTAGTGAGCTGCCTACCTAGACAGTATGTTAAGACATCTTAGGAAACTCTAACGCAATATGGTGTGAATCCTTCCTTTGTAGATAAGTCAATCTAAAAAAGAAAAAAATAAACACAATAAAAATTGTAATTGAAATGTTGGTTATAAATACATAATATTAATTATAAATACATAATAATTTATCACAAAAATATTCCAGAGTATTGATAATGTAACTTAATCAAATTTTCAAAAAAGGCTAATTTAACAAATTTATATAATGTTTTTGAAAGTTTTTTTTTTTTTTTTTTTTTTTAATGCACTCCAAGGCTACATTTACAGTATTAAATATACAGGTTTATCTCAATAAATTAGAATGTCGTGGAAAAGTTAATTTATTTCAGTGATTCAACTCAAATTGTGAAACTCGTGTATTAAATAAATTCAGTGAACACAGACTGAAGTTCTTTTAATTGTGATGATTTTGGCTCACATTTAACAAAAACCCACCAATTCACTATCTCAACAAATTAGAATACTTCATAAGACCAATAAAAAAAACATTTTTAGTGAATTGTTGGCCTTCTGGAAAGTATGTTCATTTACTGTATGTGTACTCAATACTTGGTACGGGCTCCTTTTGCTTTAATTACTGCCTCAATTCGGCGTGCCATGAAGGTGATCAGTTTGTGACACTGCTGAGGTGGTATGGAAGCCCAGGTTTCTTTGACAGAGGCCTTCAGCTCTTCTGCATTTTTTGGTCTCTTGTTTCTCATTTTCCTCTTGACAATACCCCATAGATTCTCTATGGGGTTCAGGTCTGGTGAGTTTGCTGGCCAGTCAAGCACACCAACACCATGGTCATTTAACCAACTTTTGGTGCTTTTGGCAGTGTGGGAAGGTGCCAAATCCTGCTGGAAAATGAAATCAGCATCTTTAAAAAGCTGGTCAGCAGAAGGAAGCATGAAGTGCTCCAAAATTTCTTGGTAAACGGGTGCAGTGACTTTGGACCAACACCAGCAGATAACATTGCACCCCAAATCATCACAGACTGTGGAAACTTAACACTGGACTTCAAGCAACTTGGGCTATGAGCTTCTCCACCCTTCCTCCAGACTCTAGGACCTTGGTTTCCAAATGAAATACAAAACTTGCTCTCATCTGAAAAGAGGACTCTGGACCACTGAGCAGCAGTCCAGTTCTTCTTCTCCTTAGCCCAGGTAAGACGCCTCTGACGTTGTCTGTGGTTCAGGAGTGGCTTAACAAGAGGAATAAGACAGCTGTAGCCAAATTCCTTGACACGTCTGTGTGTGGTGTCTCTTGATGCCTTGACCCCAGCCTCAGTCCCTTCCTTGTGAATTTCACTCAAATTCTTGAATCGATTTTGCTTGACAATCCTCATAAGGCTGCGGTTCTCTCGGTTGGTTGTGCATCTTTTTCTTCCACACTTTTTCCTTCCACTCAACCTTCTGTTAACATGCTTGGATACAGCACTCTGTGAACAGCCAGCTTCTTTGGCAATGTTTGTGGCTTACCCTCCTTGTGAAGGGTGTCAATGATTGTCTTCTGGACAACTGTCAGATCAGCAGTCTTCTCCATGATTGTGTAGCCTAGTGAACCAAACTGAGAGACCATTTTGAAGGCTCAAGAAACCTTTGCAGGTGTTTTGAGTTGATTAGCTGATTGGCATGTCACCATATTCTAATTTGTTGAGATAGTGAATTGGTGGGTTTTTGTTAAATGTGAGCCAAAATCATCACAATTAAAAGAAGCAAAGACTTAAACTACTTCAGTCTGTGTGCATTGAATTTATTTAATAGTAATTCACAATTTGAGTTGAATTACTGAAATAAATTAACTTTTCCACGACATTCTAATTTATTGAGATGCACCTGCATTTCTATGTGCTTATATATTGAATCATTTCAATGTCCTGATTTGCTGCCCAAGAAACATTTCAATATTGAAAACAGTTGTGCTGCTTAAAACATTTTTGTTTTTTATTTATTTTTGTTTTGTTTTGTTTTGTTTTGTTTTGTTTTGTTTTGTTTTGTTTTGGATGTGCAGAAAGGGACATTAAAAATAATGATGGTACAAAATACATTATAAATATCAGGAAAAATTTGTCAATACTTTTCATTACTACATTAATACTTTTGCACTACCCTGAGAAATTTTATGTTTGCTTACCAAACTTTGAAAAACTATATTACAGTGCCTGCATGAGTTGCAAAGTTTCTTGGATGTACTCCATACTTTTGCAAGAACGAAAAATATAATTTTTACTCCTGTCTCATATTTTCCATCACCATCTCTCCTTAGGGGCTCTGTATATTTTTGGAAATGTTTGTTCTTTTTTTTTTTTTCTTTAAAGGTTTTAGCCATTTTAGCCATGTTAATTGGGATGCTGCCTTTGTGGATCCTGTGAGGAAGGTCACTAGGTTTCAGAACAGAGTTTATGTGACAAGCAAACAAAAATTCAAAGCAGTGAATACCGAACATTTAAATAAGTATTTTGTAGTCTTTCATTTGTTTACGAAAATTTAATTCTGTATTTAACCACAGTAGTTGCTGTTAGGTTCATTTATTTACTAGGTCATATAAATGCACATACAGAAAGCACTAAATCTGACCATACAGCTGGTAGATGGTTGCTAATTAGTGCCTGGTATATCGTGTAATTTATCTCTATCTTGGCCGGTGTGTAGATGGTTTTCTTGGGTACTCTGGGCTGGATCGATGTGGCACTTTTCTGTGCTCTTGTGTTTTTGTCTGAGTGTTGTAGCAGTCAGTAACCGTGATGCATGTTGGGGAATTATATTACTCCTTGGCTACAGTTCTCTTTCAAATACATCTTTTTACTCAACAACTTTATTTATTTGCTACTTCCTTACTACACAGTTTTTCCAAACAAGACCAAAACTAAGAATCGCTCATGGTTAAGTAATAATAGCCATAATAAATAGATCAGTCTTTCTCCTGGAGAGTGATGCAACTGTTATATCATGGCAAAACATCTCAACACATTTCCAGAGAGGCAGAACGCTCATGAAAGCAAAGCCGGTACTTGTTTTCCCAGCACTCCTCTTTAATTTAGATGAAAGAGGAAATTTCCTAATCACTTACAACCCTCTTATTTATTTTTAAATCATATGTTTTAAAATTTAGAGTCTCTTCAGTGGTTCCTCAGATATCCATTTTGGCCACAAAAGCAGCTGAAATGGACCCGAAAATGAGCGGTAGAGTTCATGGTAATGTGTCCACTTAATGTGAATAGCATCTTGGTCTCCAATCCTTTAATTAATATTATTTATTTATTTATTGGAAAGAAATTAATACTCAAGAATGCATTAAATTGATCAAAAGAGACAGTAAAACATTTATAATGTTACAAAAGATTTATTTTTCGAATATATTATTTTTGTTTTATCAGAAATATTAGCTAGCACAACAATATTTAACATTGATAATAATTTGAAATGTTTCTTAAGCAGCAAATCAACATAGAATGATTTCTGAAGGATCATGTGACACTGAAGACTGGAGTAATGATGCTGAAAATTCAGCTATGCATCACAGAAATATATTACATTTTAAAATATGTTCAAATAGAAAACAGTTATTTAAAATTGTGATTATTTCTTATTTTTCTTAAATAACTGCACCCCAAGTGAGCACAAGAGTCTTCTTTCAGAAAAATAAAATATAAAAATCTTATTGACCCAAGTTTTAAACCGTAGTGTATATAATAGTGTACAAATATTTGGACATAACATAAACAGTTCTGGGCGGATATGCAGCCATTCAGGAGGAAGCTGGCGACTTTCACCACCACATTGCCTTGCCAAACAAAAGCAGCCGACCGCTGACGTTCCTGACAGGGCAAACACACACCTTAATTAACGCCTGTCACGCTCTTCTGATTAAGGGAAAGATGAATCTGTGCCGAGATTCATTGAGCAGGGTGAAGAAAGACACACATTGGAAAAGCATTGGAAAATAGCAGGTTTGCAAACATAGTCACAATTTGAGATAAAATGAATGCAGAAAGGAGCTGCACCACTGGGGCGAAGGGTTAGGAATTTGAGTTTATGAGGCTAACCTGTAAGCTTTCAGATTATAATAAAAGGTGGTTTGAGTAGGTGGATAATTAAGCCTTAACATCAAAATGTAATTGTTCAGTAAGGATGGAAATGGTGCGGAATTAACAATTCAGTTTTATTAATGAATTTGTTAAGGGTTCTCTCAGGAAGAAAGAATGTGCAGTCAGTATTTCTTATACTTTTCAGTTACAAAGACTTTTTGCACAGTTCTGCCTCCTTTGCTATTGTTACTAACTCAGACAAGCAATACAGAACATCCTATAGAAATGAACTGGACTGGTGATTTTTCAATAAAATGTGCTCAAAATAGTTTTAAAGTAAAGAAAATGGCAAAAATAAAATAGTTTTAAAGTAAAGAAAATGGCACATACTGTTCACTGTGAATCAGAATTGAAGCAAATGCTTCTCACCAACAACTGTGTGCACTTCTTAAAGGGATAGTTCACCCAAAAATTAAAATTCTGTCATTAATTACTCACCCTCATGTCGTTCCAACCCCAGAAGACCTTTGTTCATCTTCAGAATGCATTTTAAGATATTTTTGATTGAATCCGAGAGCTTTCTGACCCTGCATAGACAGCAATGCAACTGACACGTTCAAGGCCCAGAAAGGTATAAGGACATCATAAAAATAGTCCATATGACGAGAATAGTACAGCTACGAGAATATGTTTTGTGCGCAAAGAAAACAAAAATAATGACTTCATTCAACAATTTCTTCTCTTTCAAGTCAGTCTCTGCCACCATTCACAAGATTACCAGTATCATGTTTGGCTACTTGTATTATTATATGAGACCCCACAACATTTTACTGTATTTTTCCCATAGAATTGCATTTAAAATTGTATAAACACAGAGATTCTCCATAGACTTGCAATATAAAAAGAGCAAAAGCTTGTCTGAGAAAGAATGGCAAGTTGATTCACATGCACAGACGAATACTGATGGTTATATCGCATATTTTCCATTCTAGAACAATTACCACAACTAAAAATCCTAAAAAAAAAAAAAAAAAATCACTTGTTTTAGTAATTTTTATTGCAGTTGCGGTTCAGGCATCCTCTCAGAGTGCAACACACTCTATCCCAGAGTATTTGTATTGGCTCCCTAAGAGCAGAGTTCATCACATCTGTCTGGTTGTCTTCCACAGGTACTGTTTCACCTGCACCCATTGTCTGCTCATCTCTCTAGCCTTCAGCCTTTGATTTTGATGGTGTAATAATATATGAGTTGTACCTGTGACAGATGGACAGCTCCTGCGGAGATGGAGTTGAGTTTTTACATCACACACTCAGCGGCAGGTGAGGGCAGGAGGTTTTGATACGATTCAAATGGTTGGAAACTGAACTCATGACCTCAGGGAAAGCAGCGGGGTTTCGGTACGTGAGATGATTCCTCGATCTCAAAGGCGAGCGGGGAGGAACTTCACATTGTCCATCAACTTTTCCCATTTATCATAGTCAGGGAACTGGGAAACTGTTAGTCGGGTTAATTAGCCGCGGTGTTGAGCTATTATTGTGTGCTGTAGAGTATAAACTGCGTTAAAAGCCACCGCCTACAAACCCTCTGTGTTCCATAAACAAAACGTGCAAAATGCTCAGCATGTTAACTTAGCATGTTTGATTTGGTAGTCAGATGCAAGAATAAAAACAACATCCCATAGATCAGGAGTCTTCAGCAGGGGGTCCCTGACGTATAGGGGGTCCGTGGTGGGACGGTAGGGGGTCTGCAAATTGTTGTTGGATATCAAACATTATTTCGTGAAAAAGTTTAAATGTGCCAAACGCATTTGCTTCAGCCAGAGCTAAAGTTAAGATGCTAAAGTTCAGTTTAATGTTTAATTTGTTCCTCTCACATTACATTATAATTTTACTTAATACATTTGAAAGCACAAGTTTATGACTCAATTCATTTTAATGCCTTGTAAACATCATAACAAAATATGTAAATAGATTAAAGGGATAGTTCATTCAAAAATAAAAATTCTGTCATTAATTAAGCTCACATCGTTGACAGAAGAGAAGAAATTGTTGAATAAAGTTGTTTAGTTTTCTTTGCACACAAAAAGTATTCTTGTAGCGTCATCAAATTACAGTTGAACCACTGATGTCACGTGGACTAACAATGTCCTTACTACCTTTCTGGGCCTTGAATGTGGTAGCTGCGTTGCTGTCTATAGAAGGTCAGAAAGCTCTTGGATTTCATCAAATATATCTTAATTTGTGTTCCGAAGATGAACAAAGGTGTTACAGGTTTGGAACAACATGAGGGTGATTAATTAATGACAGAATTTAAATTTTTGGGTGAATTCGTTAGTGCTGTCAAATGATTAATCGTGATTAATCGCATCCAAAATAAAAGTTTTTGTTTACATATGTATGTGTACTGTGTATATTTATTATGTATATATAAATATACACACATGCATGTGTGTATATATAAGAAAAAAATATATATTTGTATATTAAATATTAAATATAAATATATACATTTAAATACATGTAAACATTTTCTATATATATATATATATATATATATATATACATAATAAATATACACAGTACACACACATATATTATGTAAACAAAAACCTTTAGTTTGGATGCGATTAATCGCGATTAATCGTTTGACAGCACTAGAATTCATTTTTGGATCTCTTTAATATGGTACTTCTAGAAAAGGCTTAAAATGCAACTATCTTTTTTAATTCATCATAATTGTTTTTTTTATTATTATATCATCATTTATTGTCTTTCAGAATTTTTTTGTAATAATTCAAAGAAATTCATAAAACAAATTAGTGTGATTATGATGTAACAAGACAAACTTCCAGCATTGTATTTACAAAGCCTTTTTTGAAAGTTTATAAATGAATTTTTATGGTTTAATTGGCCTTATAGTTAGACAGACCAATGGATAAATAAATTAAGTTTCATTTTATTGTCCGTGGTGGAAGAACATGTAATTTGTTATTGAATTTGTTGTTAAATCAGGAATTAGAAGAGAGCCAATTCTTAAATTCTGAATTCTGTCCAACCTTGGAACAAAGCCTAATGGTTTCAGGAATAAAGGAGCATTTCAGTTTCTTCTGTCTTTGTTGTGGCATACTAAATTAGGCAATGAAGTGCTGTAGACTTTTTTCTATGCAGAATGGATTTTAAGACAGTAAACCAGAGCTGAGAGTACTACACTCATATTAAATTTGTTTGTTGGTATTAAAACAAAATAATAATGCAAGTATCCTAACAGGACCCAGTATATTTTCCAATTTTGCAGTACAGCGTTACACATGTCGAGAAGGTGTGCTTGTGTGTGTCTTGGACACACATTTAGTTTATCAGTGCGTTCTAGTATCAACCTGGTGGCACCGCTGATCTGGCATCGCCAGGCTTGGAAGCACATCTCAGATCGCAGCCAGCGGAAGAAATTCAATATTCCATTGTGTCCCCAATCGAGCTTGAGCAGCAGCCTCGATCCCTGGCGAGGACGAGTGCCACTGTGTTTCTGGAGTAGATCCCGGGTGAGCCCAAGCGGAGGACACGTCTTTCCTCCTTCCTGTCTCTGTCGGATCACGTATTCCGGATGGGGCCCACGTGTCGTGGAGGAAGCATGAAACGCTCCATCATTCCTTCCCCACCGGGGCCTCTCTGGCAGAGTCGGGCCGGCTCCTGGAAGCTTCTGCCTGGGATGTGACCTTCACTCCCATTCGTAGTAACAAAAGGTGGAGCACGTGTGTGGATGGTGGCAGTTTCCTCCCTATAGTTGTACTTATTCACTCACAATAAAAACGAAGAAAAAGCGCTGCATTGTTCATCGAGATCTGGCAATCAGGAAACGTCTTATTTCAAGCACTCTTTGATTTTGGCCTTCTGGAGCTTTACTGTATGCGGCTTGTTTTGCTTTCGTGGTTTTAATTAATCTGCAGAGGCAGCTATTAATTGCTGTCGCTGTCCGTCTCCTGCACGAGCTGTAATGTGAATGATCTGAGTGAACTATTTACTGCTTCACTGTGCATGTGGGGAGTTAAACAAGTGGAGAAGTTCAAAACAAATTAAAAACTTTTAGGCTTTTGCAATTATGAGGAAAATTGCTCGGATGAAGTAATGCGATTTAAGTTTTTCCATATGTAAATATCCCTGTTTTGGTGAAAGCTGTGGGTTAATTAGTTGAATTAGCTTTTTATTTACAAAAAATTAATAAATAAATAAATAGTTCTGCTTTCGAAGGCTGTTTGCTATTGTCGCTGTTGTTGGTTATAAATAAACCACACATGCAACCTATCAATTACACAGCTGAGATTAATTTTATGATTGATATTTGATGAGCGTGTAGTATATAGATAAGTACGTCGCTCGTAGGCGAGACTCCATCTCTTCAACTGAATACTCATGCACGCAGTAATGGGAAAATCACATCACCTATGATAATGTGGCCGCTGTTTTCATTAATGGCTGACCCTCTTCTCTGTCTCTCTCTCTGGTTTTTTCTCTCTCTCTCTCTCTCTCTCTCTCTCTCTCTCTCTCTCTACCGCTCTTGACTATCTGATAACATCATTGCAAATGATAGTTTCATTTTTATCATGGAAGTCAGCAGCCTTGGCACTTGGACAGGGAAAAAAATCTTGCTAAGTGCCAGGTTTCAGCCCATCTCTCTTTCTAACTCTTTTTCCCTCTCTCTCTTCTGCCTCTCCAGCACAATAACGCCCTCTGCTTATCGTTGCCTGAGGTTTACAATTGACCAAAACAAACAAATAACCCAAGAGAGGCACAAGGCCACTGCAAAACAACAGAGAAAAGAGAAGATGACGGGAGAGAGTAGGAGAATATAGACAAATGGAGAATAAAATCCTTTAAGGAAACAAAATAGAGAAAGAGACTGTTAAATCTGAGAAAGTCTGAAAAAGAATAAGAGGAAGTGACAACTCAAGCTGTATACCACCATTTTGCATTTAAGTTTTATGCATTTGACTGACACTTTCAAACAAACTGACTTACAATGCATTTGAACTGAAATTTACACTAGAAATACAAGCCATCTTGGCATTGCTAGCACAATCCTCTCCCTGTTAGGAATATGTTTCCTTTGTTTTTTTCTTTTTTTTTTTTCTTTTTTTCTTTTTTTACATTTATTCCTTAAGCATATGTTAATTCATATATTATTAGACATTCATTCATTTATAGGAATAGGAACTCACAGTACTACAAAAACATTAATGTTTTTGTTTTAACTTATAAAACATTATTTTATTTTATTTCATTTTCATTTAATTTCATTTCATTTTATTTTTTACATTAGCTCATGGTGCACAACCCAAGGTTGTAGGTTCAATTTCCAGAGAATGCATTAACTTAAAAACATTAATGTTTTTAAACTTATAAAACAAACGTATGAAACATTATTTTTACTTTATTTTATTTTATTTTTTATTAATTTATTATTATTTATTTTTTTACATTAGTTCATGGTACACAACCCAAGGTTGCAGGTTCAGTTCCCAGGGAATGCATTAACTTAAAAACATTAATGTTTTTTTAAACTTATAAAACAAACGTATGAAACATTATTTTTACTTTATTTTATTTTATTTTTTATTAGTTTATTATTATTATTTATTTTATTTTTTTTACATTAGTTCATGGTGCACAACCCAAGGTTGTAGGTTCAATTCCCAGGGAATGTATTAACTTATAAACTGTAGTCTAAAGTTGTTTTGGATTTTTTTTTTTTTTTTTTTAAAGGCCAAATGCATAAACATTAGTTAGTATAGTCACTACTTTTAGCTTGTTAGTTACCAACATCATTGGGCTTATAGAACAAAACACAGTAAAATCAGGGTCACAGTAAAATCTCCAGTATATTTCTCACATCTTCATTGCTCACAAATCAATCTCTACACTATATGATGCCCAGCAGGTGATTTTTATTTATTTATTTATTTTTTTTTTGCAACATTAACACATACAGAATCCAATTTCCTGGGTCTCTGCATTCTTTCATAATTCATAAAAGCTATGTGTCCTGGAACCTGTTGTCATATATTAATATTAATGACCCAAAACAAACATCATCACCCAGCGTGACTGATCACACTCTACACAAATGTTTACATCTCTTTGAACAGCTGGAACTGAGTGTTGCAGGTTAACCTTAAACAGCTGCTGTGCTGCGAGGTCTGCTGGGATGCACACCTGCAAAAATATAAAACAACAGAAGTAGAACTTTAGCCTGTTTGCCCCTATTGGCCCTCCACGTCTCTCAAACCACATAGCGAGAATTATTTTCTGTGCTGAGGTGACAGGTTTGCCTGCCAGCTCTCTGTATCAAACAGCTGGAGATCTGTGCGTGCAGCTAATGCTAAAACAGCCTGAATTGTTGTGGTCTGTTTACTGATGTTGGTCTAAAGGTTAGGAGATCAGGTGGAGTTGCTGTTAGTCATCACGCCACAAAAAAACAAACCTTTAAACAACTGAAATTAGATAAATAATTTTCACCGTAGCATTTTGCTAGGTTCTCTTTTTTTTTCTTTTTTTTTTTTTTTTTTGTTAATACACAGATATTCACAATAGCGTTCATGTTTTTAAAAGCAAGCATAATTGTTATGATTTTTTTCTTTTTTTATTTAGTTACTGCTTTTTTGAACCCTTAGGGTTTCTAATTGTCTTGCTTTAAAGACTGGACATCGCGTTGGTTTCATATGGATTACTTTATCACAGAATATTTGTTTTCGATAAGACTTGCTTCGTTTAAAAGTAGACATGTCAATCTCTCATGTGTTTGTGTCGAGTATTTGCTGAGTTTCAGCTCATTTTAGTGACATGTTTCTAAATGAAGATCACGGAGACCAAGGCGGCATACAGCACACCCTGTTTGTTTTCTTTATTTTACAAAAGCACAAAGTTTTGTTGTTATTATGTGTGTACACAAATAAAAGTAGACCCTTTACAGATTCCATTGATGTATTGCTCTTATCTGTACGATCAAAACTCACAGAGTAATTTAAGTTCTTCTAGGGGCTTTCAAAAAAAATGCGCCACCACGTTTGTCAACCCCAGAGGGTTAAATATGCACAACCCTATGTTGTAGGTTCAATTCCCAGGGAATGCATTAACTTAAAAACATTAATGTTTTTTTTTAACTCGTAAAACAAACTTCTAAAACATTTCATTCATTCATTCATTCATTCATTCATTCATTCATTCATTCATTCCATTACATTACATCAGCTCAAGGTGCACATCCCAAGGTTGTAGGTTCATTTCCCAGGGAATGCATTAACTTGTAGATTGCAGTCTAAAGTTGTTTTGGATTAAAAAAATAGGCCAAATGCATAAATATTCACAACCGCATTCATGTTTTTAAAAGCAAACATATATTAATTTTGTTATGGGGATTTATTTATTTATTTATTTTTTGGTTACTGCTTTTTTGCTCTGTTTCTAATTGTCTTTCTTTATTTTAAATAAGGTTGTAGGTTCAGTTCCCAGGGAATGCATTAACTTAAAAACGTTAATGTTTTTGTTTATTTTGTTTGTTAGTTTGTTTTACTTATGAAACTAACTTTTATTTATTTTTATATATATTTATTTATTTATTTATTTTTTATTTTTATTTTTTTTACATCAGCCCATGGTGCTCAACCCAAGGTTCAATTCCCAGGGAATGCATTAAATTGTAAACTGCAGTCTAAAGTTGTTTTGGATTTAAAAAAAAAAAGAAAGAAAAAAAGGCCAAATGCATAATTTCTTCTTTTTAGTTAGTTGTTTTACTCTTAGGGTTTCTTATTTTCTTGCTTTATTTTAAATATATTTTAAATTACTTTTCATGTTTTTTGTATGTATTTTATATGATTTATTTATTTATTTTAATTTAATTTGTTTTATATATTTTGACCATTGAAGCCATTTTAGCTGCATTTTATGCATGAAATGTGTCCTTTTCATTTCTTTTCTTTTTACTTTTTTTGCATATTTTTTCTTGTTGCTTATTATGTTGCACTTTCATATGTGTTAAAATAAGGCTTTTTATTAATTTTATTTATTTGACTACTTCTTCCTCTTCTTCATCATCATATATATTTCAGTGTTTTTATATACTGATCTGTGAAGCATCTTGAGATGCATTTTATGTGTGAAATGTACCATAGACAGCACCATTTATTAATATTATTATTATTTTTATTTTTTATTTTTTTCTTTGGAGTAGTGTGCAGTGACATGCACTTTATGGCCACGAAACACGTATATGAGAAAGTAAAGGGAGGCAAGTTGAATTTCCCATTGACCTTTAGTCTGTTTGGAGATGATTTTGTCTGACACATGTAGGGGAATGTATTCATGTTCTGCATTGTCTTATTAAGGCTCAGTGTTTTCATTCCCACTTACTGTCCTTCTCATCTCCTATTCTTAGGACCCCTTAAATGTGTCCCAACAGTGTAGTAACACAACTAGCACTTGATTAATTAAACCACTTGATTTAGTTCTTCGTTTGTCCAAAAGCTTTCAGTTGGAGGTTCCTGGAGGACCAGACTCAGGACCACTCTATGGCCTGGATCCCCATTAATGGTCCTCTCACCTTCTCTGCCCTTCTCTGGCAGGGTTTCCAGTCAGACTTCTTTTAAAGTATGCCACAGTACATTTCTCCAGTCCTCTGCCAACCTGAACGAACATCAATCTTAGACCACTATGATGTCCTGTGCACCTTCGGCGGAGTTGTTCTCCTTGAGCCTGCGTCTGGACGGCCCAACCGCACACATCCACTAATCAAAGCTTCATGGCTCTGGAGCAGCATCTCCACAAAGTGCAAGAGAGACATTGGCAAATGACAGTTAAAGGAAGCATTTATCTTTTCTCTGCAATAAGCTACAGAGACTCCTGAGCGTCGTGTCGGTCTCGGCTTGTGTGTGTGCGCGTACGGACAGTACGAGGGCCGCTGTGGCGGACGCGAGCTCTATGATTAATGGCTCAATTTCCTCTCCCACTTTTTAAAGTGGATTGTCAATTTGCTCTCTGTGATTTGGTGACGTCTCATCTGCTGAGTGGGTGGGGAGACAATGTAAAAGATTGTGGATGAGCAGTTTGATTATGATTATTGAGATGACGGCGAGACTCTAGGAGGGACTTCATCGCTTTTTGCTGCTGACCTTGGGAGGAAAACAGAAAGACACTCAGTTTGAAGCACGGACACATGTGGAAGCACATCTCATTGATGTACAGGCCTAGAAGAGCAAGTTTAAAGTTTCTAAGTAGTTCTATGTTACCTATTTCCCTATTTCCCTTACACTACTGGTCAAACTGAAAAAAATGATTCATTGAATTTGCAAAATCTTTTAAGGTAAGTGGTTGCAATCAATTTATTTTAGATACATTTAAATAAACAAATTTAGTTGAATGACTTTCAACTTTTTTTTTTAAATTAAATGTAGCTAAAATAAATTATTTGCAACCACTTACCTAAAAAAAATTAGCATAATTTTTTTTTTTTTTTTTTCAGTTTTACTTTAACTATAGTTAAGGATTTTATTGTTTATTAAAGAAGTCTCTTATGCTCACCAGGGCTGAATTTATTTGATCAAAAAATATAGTAAAAACAGCAATATCGTAGAATATTATTACAATTTAAAATAAATGTTTTCTATGTATTTGTATTTTTAAAAATTAATTTATTCCTGTGATCAAAGCTGAATTTTCAACATCATTACTCCTGTCTTCAGTGTCACATGATCCTCCAGAATTCATTCTAGCATGCTGATTTGCTGCTCAATTTTATATCAGTTATTACTGGTGCTTAATTATTAATAATGTTTCTCATTATCGGTGTTTAAAATTCTGCTGCTTAATATTTTTGTGTTCTTCAAAGTTTAAAAGCAGAATGTATTAAATTTATGTAATAAATTATAACATTAAAATGTTTTTACTGTCACATTTGATGAAAATATAGTGTATCCTTGGTAAATAAAACAGATTTAACATTGATGAAAATAAGTAATGTTTCTTTAGCAGCGAATCTTCCTATTAGAATGATTTCTGAAGGATCATGTGACACTGAAGACTGGAATAATGATACTGAAAATTCAGCTTTGCATCTCAAGAATAAATTATATTTCAAAATATATTTAAATAGAAACCGTTATTTTAATTTGTCATAATATTTCACAATATTAGTTTTTACTTGATTTTGTTCAAATAAATGCAGCCTTGGTGAGCGTAAGAGACTTAAAAAGCTTTCAAATATCTTAATCATTCCAAACTTTTGACTGGTGTTGTATGTTTCTTCACACCTTAGTCTTTCCAGGCTGGTGGACCAGGCTGGCCTTAAGGAAACCCACAGTTACACAGATTAGAAGTGATGGTGTGCTCACAACGGAGCTGACCGTACCGCTTTATAACGTCTGCCGCTTGATAACGTGTGAGTGTTGGTTTAAGCGTGTTCAACCGCAGTTCAGCGGGGTACGCTCTGACTAATACTCATTTCGGAAACTGCCAGCCATCTGTGTAACGCAGGATTTAAGGGTACCTGTGGGGACCATGGCAGGAACCAAGTGTGATGGAGTCCTGCACTAATGAATCAGGGCACATATTCAAAAAGGATCTGTCGTGCAAAATTTTCTTCACCCTGCAGCAAATTGTGGAGGAGAGTATTTTCAGCAGAATGAAGACTCTCTCCGGCTTTCTTCATGGTGTCTCGGGGAGCAGTTTGGGTTTAAAGTGCATCGAGTTCGGTCAAATGAGAGTCGTTTTTAGGATGACCATCAGCAGAACTACAAGGCCTCCATCTTGGCCTAAATTAGGAACTTATTATGAATTATGCAAAAATCATTCAGAGATATAAGATCACATTTTACAAGCCCTGTATTAGGGATGGGCATTTTAGTTATTGTTTGAGTACATGTGGGATGTGGGGAGGTCCAACTTTTGGTCTTTGTCTCGTTACATCTTATTTTATAATAATAATAATAATAATAATAATAATTACTACTATGTTTTAACTTATTTCTATTGTTTAATTTTTGTAGTTATTTTTATTTGTATTATATTTTTTGTTATTATTATTATAATTATTAATGTTTTCATTTATTTTATTCTATTATTTCATTTTCATAGTCAGTTTTTTTTGTACAGTTTTATTTGTTTATTTATTTATTTATTTATTTATTTAAAAAATGGGCTGTTTTAAACCACAAACCATATTTTTTCTTATTCTGTCAAGTCTGATCAACTCCTAAAATAAAATCCTGTGCCTTGTTCAGTTTTTGCGTAATTAAACCACAAGGTACTGACGAGAATCATGCCTTAATCGATCTCACAACTACAAACCAAGCCCTTTTTTTACACGTTCGTGTACAGTAGGTGACAGTAGATTTTAAAATTCAGTAACTCATGTGATGCATCAATCAGTTTTCATGATTGATAACTGCTGTCACTTCTGATGCTCATTCCTAACATTTTAAAATTATTTATCATTGGTGCATTGCATTAGCGCACCACGGATCTTGTAGCAAAAGTTTGATTTTTATTTTTTTTAATGTAATTGCCTTTTTTTGCCTGAACTAATTCTAGAGTGTTACCCATGGTCAAGCAACAAAAGATTCCCCTGAGCTCAAGCGAGCCGGCTTGATCACTTCAACAAAGTGCTTCATCAAAGAGTGACTGGCACTTTGAATTAATAGCTGGACTAATTGAACTCGATAGTCATTACGCCTTTTTCACAAGCTCGACGGCGAAGCGAAATCTGCACATTTTGCTCCGCGTCTATTTTGCAGCTCGAACGCTTCCCTTTAAATAAACCTGTCAGGGAGTCATATTGTTCACGACTTCTTCTCTTTCATATTGGGAACAACAGAGGGAGACGGATGGCAGGCCTGGCCTTTTGAAACAGGTAGCAGGATTTGCTCATGTCTTCCTTTGGTGTTGAATTGTTAGAAGTGTTTCAAAGATCATTTTCACAGGAGGCTGATTTGCATTTCATAAAGTTTAGCAACAAGCATTCAAGATGTAAGCCAGAGAGAGAGAGCGAGAGGGAGAGAGAGGCATTGTCTGGAAGGAAGGAGACACTTCAGTTCGTCTGGAACGCCGGCTCCTTCTCACACGCCTCCCGTTTACCCCCTACTATAGTTTAAAGAGCGCTTTGAGGAGTTTCACATTTGTCGGCTCCTGAGTGGCAAACTTGGAGGCGCTCATTGGCAGTCAGAGCGAGGCATCGTCGCCGCCCTTCAGGTTAACTGCAGGTTAGGGAAAGAGCCGCCTGGAGCAGGTTCGCTAGAAGCCGAACGACTGGCCCCCAGGGTTCGTGGGAAGTCGGAGGGAGGGGGAACGGGAGAAACGAGGGAACGGGGAAGGGATGTTCTCTGGCAGAACGCTGAAGCCCCGAGTCCTTCATCTTCATTTCAATGCAAAATGACTTTGTCATATAATCTCTTTGGTGACTACTGCTCTGAGTTAGGAGCACGGAACAGAGGAATAATAAGGCAATGAGAGCAAAGAGGAGGGGAGGAGTGCTGGGAAAATGTAGGAAGCACAAAAAGCAAGCTTATCGGAAAATGAGGAAAACTAGGGTGAGAGAGGACTGTAAAGACGAGCGGGCCGCTGAGAATTGACTCCTGAATAAACAGAATTTGACAAAGGCTCGGCTCCCCGATGCTCAGTATCTGTCTTGATGCTTGTTTGCCAAATTACAGCGGGTCATTGTTTTTCATTCAGTCCATTGGCGGCAGTGCCAGGACACTCCCAGGGTCCCAGCGTAACAAACAGCCAGACAGTGAAAATGGAGGCCCGGCCCAACGGTAAACATGATAACAAAGAAGTATGTGTTACGGTCACATAAGATGATGGAACACTTTGCAAAAACAACAGAGTTGGCCCACATGCCCTGGCGTCAGGAGCCAAATCTGATCACATTCAAATCATAAAACTAGCAGATTATCCAATCTCACGCTCCATAATACCAGCTGGATTTTTCCTCATTTGCTTAGTGTTACTGTCTTGTTTTTGACAAATGAGTGTGGACGTTGTGACCTCTTGTTTGGCAACCAGTGTGTTTGTCTATTTTTTTTTTTTTTGGTGCACAAAACTTGAAGTTAAACATATCAAATGCTTCTCCATTTGGTCTGTTGCAGAAGATTGTGGCAAAATATAATTTATTTCGCTGTGTTGTATCATTCTAATGTTCAATTGGTCATTCATTTGTTTGTGCTATAGCTCTGTCTATCATTCATTCCATCCATCCATCTGTACATCATCCATCCATCCATCAATAAATTTATTATTCATTTAATCCATCATTCATTCATTGCTTCAATAGCTCTTATCTATCTATCGTTCTATCCATTCACCCGTCCACCTATCCATCCATCCATCCATCCATCCATCCATCATCCATCAATAAATTATTTGTTTCTTCGATCCATCATTTGTTACTTGGTTCTTGGTTGGCTCTATCATTAGTTCTAACCATCCATCAATAAATTAATTGTTCATTCGATCCATCATTCTCATTGGTTCTGTCGCTCTATCTATCGTTCGTTCCATCCATTCATCTGTCCACCTATCCATCCATATATCCATCCATCAATAAATTAATTGTTCCTTCGATCCATCATTCGATCATTGGTTCTAACGTTTGTTCCATCTATCCAATCATCCATCCATCCATCATCAATAAATTAATTGTTCCTTTGATCCATCATTCAATCATTAGTTCTAACGTTTGTTCCATCTATCCAATCATCCATCCATCCATCATCAATAAATTAATTGTTCCTTTGATCCATCATTCGTTCATTGGTTCTGTCGCTCTATCTATCGTTCATTCCATCCATCAGTAAATAATTTTTTCCTTCAATCCATCATTCGTTCATTTGGTTCTATCGCTCTGTCTATCATTCGTTCATTCCATCCATCCATCTATTCATCCATCCATCCATCATTTGTTCATTGGTTCTATTGCTCTAACTATTGTTTGTTGTTAGTTCCATCCATCCAAAAAAACGTTTTTTTGTTTTTTTTTTGTTTTTGTTTTTAAATAACGGCCTACCTTTTTTAAATAATGGTTTACCTTTTTAAACTTTTCAGATGAGAGTTTAACAAGCCAACTTTCAAACACTGTCTTTATGAATCTTCCTTTTCGAGTTAAAGTGATAGTTCACCCAAAAATGTCATCTTCTGTCAGCATTTACTTACTTTCATTTCATTCCAAACCTGTATGAGTCTTCAAAGGAAAAAACAAAACAAATACATCAGAAAAAAATGAAAGTCAGTGAGGTTTGTAATTTAGACTAATCCCGACATTCTTTAACATATCATTATGTTCCACAGAAGTAACAAAGTCATACAGGTTTAGAACAAAATGTTATTATGACAGAATGTTCATTCTGGGTGAAGTATCCCTTTAAAAATTCAACCTTCTTAAATTTACATTCACCAATTCTCCATCCTGTTTGCTTTGATTTAATTCCTGGATTAAAACAGATTCTCTTCCAATTCAATAATTAAATCGAAATTAAAAAGCACTCTTGATTCTTTTCTGAACGGTTCACAACCCTACTCTAGACACTTATGTTTATGAACACTTTCTCTTTCCTCTTGGCTCTTTAATGCACTACTCATTTCTCCTCTGTTAGACCCATCCCTTCCCTCGTTGCCTTCAATAATGAGGGCAGCAGGGTTAAACTGGCACTGCACAAGTTGGCATCTCTAAATTGAAACCAAGAGAGAACATTGCCAGTTGTGTTCCCATACACTTCCCTGGGCCTTCTGCCTGTTCTCAGAGCCGAGCCAAGAGAGCATATGGCCGCATGTAGATACACAGCAAATCTTTCATGTGTCTGTCAGCCGAACACTCTGCCCTTGTGAAGAGCGTCCTGATGTCTGTCTGTCCTGTAGACATGTGCCACTTGTTACCCAAATCCCCTCTGTTTAGCCATGTTCTACTTCATTTAAAGCGCGAACAACTGTGTTAGAGCCGTTAACATATATCTGACACACGTTGTTTCTGGATTCTAGAAGCTCAGACACGGATTCTCCTCACGCTTTGCTCAAACGAGCCCACTGGTGCATAAAATGAGATCGGTCTTTCAACTGATCTCAGAATTCAGGCACAAGTAACTCGTGCACGTGAATGTTGTCTTAAGCGCTCCGGTGGTGGTTCACAGCGATACGATGCAGGATCTGCCACTTGTCAGATGAGTTGATAGTCGATATGGCATGCTGATTGGCTGTAGGACTGGAGATGCGATTCGCCCCTCGGGGCTGTGTAATCTGGCTCCTGACAGCTGCTCAGTGGGCAGTGTGAACACTTTGCGAATACCCCGGAGCGACGGATGAACGATGGTCATCCTCGGGTCATCTAGAATCATCCGCGACTGTTGTGTCCCGGCTCAAACCTCGAACCTCAAACCTCATTTCACAAGACCATGTTGTTGGACAAAACTCGCTAAATTTATATGACGGTGTTTTGTGGTGTTTAAATGGAGTTCTCTAGGTTTATAAGGACTGCAGAAGAAAAGCTTGTCAATTTTACAGCACCTGAGAGAGGGTCAAACTCGGTCAGCTTGGATACATTTGTTTTAGTACTTTTAATAGGCTGATAACATTAAGGGCAACATGTAACCTGTTTTTCTTCTTGCTAATTAGCCCTTGACTGACTGAGTATCTATCTATCTATCTATCTATCTATCTATCTATCTATCTATCTATCTATCTATCTATCTATCTATCTATCTATCTATCTATCGTTCTTTTGTTCTATCATTCTATAGTTCTATCGTTCTATCTATTGTTCTATCTATCGTTCTATCTATCGTTCTATCATTCTATCGTTATATCTATCATTCTATTGTTCTATCTATCGTTCTGTTGTTCTATCATTCTATCTATCATTCTATCTATCGCTCTATGTATCTATCGTTCTATCATTCTATTGTTATTTCATTCTATCTATTGTTCTATCTATTGTTCCATTGTTCTGTCTATCGTTCTGTCATTCTATACATCATTCTATCATTCTTTCCAACCATCATTTCTTTTATCTGTATGACTGTCTAGGCCTATAAACCTGAAGGTTTAACTTTAAGGTTTTACATTTTGTGGCTTTTTGCTTCCTCAATTCAGTTTTAAGAACTGAATTGGGCTTTAAAAGCATTTTGAAGCATTCTTAAAGAATTTCCAGGAATACAGTGGTACATGTCCAAAATACAATGGACTTTGAATACCTTACCTTGAATTGTGCTAAAATACCTTGGATGAGGAGAGAGCAAAGGGATTGAGGAATGTTGTAAAAATGTGTGATGAATATTTTTTTTTTTTTTTTCCCTAAAGTAGAAAATACTTTTTCTAACATGTCAGCTGATATATGGGAGTAACATTGTAATGTTATTGAACCATGTAATCTGTATTTTTAAGACACATTTTAGAGAGTAAAAAGAGCACGATTCTAAACGTTTCTTCATTTGTTCTGTTGCAGGAGATTGCGGCCTACCTGATTACATTTGAAAAACATGAGGAGTGGCTGACAACATCCCCCAAAACCAGGTAAGATGACACGCGTGGCTGCGATTCTTCATTTTAAGTGCACAGTGTTACCTGAAAAGCAGAAAGGTATGTTTCAGCACAGCTGCCAGTTCTTGCACATTTCGTGGGCATGTGCAGACAGATAATGGAATATTAATGTCTATTTATAATGCAAGATGTGGCCAGGTCTATTAGCTTAATGCTGTCTTTGCTCACCAATGCCATTAACGTGGGTGGTAATGTGGTGAGATCGTAGAACATCACCCTACGGTGATAAGGGCTCAGCACGAAATTTACAGTGTTACTTGATTTACCGAGCAGCGATAATGAAAAAGCTTTTTACTTTTAATGCCAGTTTCTATATCTATCCTGAGAGATAACAGCTGTGATATGATGATGAATGCAAATTAAGATAATATGTGGTTATATATGAAGTGCACGTCAAGAGCAACCAAATGGCACGCAGATTAATTCTAAACTTTGACGTTCCAAATGTTTTCAGCACAGTGTATTTCTATAGAAGGCCATGCAATTAAATTTAATCGTAACATAAGGAACTTGTGAGTAGAGACGGAAATATCCAACAGTATCAAAAAGAGCAATTTTGCATCCTTATCTGCAGTGGGCTAGAAAGATAAGTTTGAATTTATTCATAAACAGAAAGCTGTGGAAAGGGCAAGGGTTTGTATGGGAAGCAAATCAAGGGAAACTAAAAATGTGGGCAGACAAATCACCACAGGGTTTCGGGTTCAAGAGCTGTTTACATGGACAGAGGTTACCTGGCCGGCATCTGGACCTGTCAATTCACAGAACGTGTACAAACACATTTGTAAGTACAGCGAGCAGACAAGGCTTTACTGAGCACACAACTGCTAAAGAAACAACCTTGTTTTCTTGTGTAACCATTTTTAGTGATTCAGCTCTGACATCAGATACCAAATGACTCATAAGATGTTTTTTGATTTGTTGTGTTTTACGTAGGCACACAGACACATATGCTGTGCCCCCAAAACATATTTTAAGAATTAAGCCGTGCATAAAAATGTCTTGAGTGTCATTGCATTAGATAACAAAATAGCAAGTGTCATTTATTTTGAAGAAGCACACGCACACTTTTTAAGTAGAACAAAGAATTTTGTTGGTTTTAAATGACGAATTTAAATGATAAATGAATTCTATTTATACACTCAGAGCTCAGAAAACATGCATTTTGTATTCAGATATGCGGATGTGTTTTAGCAAGATTGCATTTACACCATTTCAAAACAGTCAGTAAGATTTTGTAATTTTTTTCAAAGAAATATTCCCCAAGGCTGCATTTATTTGACCATTCATTAACACAAAGACACGCGGAATTCATATTTAAATAGTCTTTTTGCGGCTTAATATTTACAAATACGAGTGGGAGTGTGCTCACTTGTGTGTGCGCGCACGTTTGTGTGTGTGTGTGCGCGCACGTTTGTGTGTGTGTGTGTGTGTGTGCGTGCGCGTGTGTGTGTGTGTGTGTGTGTGTGTGTGCGCATCGGGGCGGAACTCCGCTGTGCGCGATACAGAGAGTATGACCATGTAATAGAGACAGAAATGACATGCCGTCGTGTAAATAAGAAAAATAACATAAGGCTATTTAGTTTGTTGACAATGTATTGACCTGTTCTATAGGAAAGGTAACTTTAAATTACTTGTGTTGTGATCTGGCGCTATAGAGAAAATAAAATTAAATAAAATTAACTTGACCTTCAAGGGGGGCGGGGCACCCCCCCTAATATAATGGCAGGGGAAACATTGAAAATACAGCTAATGGAAACACAAATTTCGCAAAAAAAATCCTATATATCGCAAAAAAGTTTTCATGCTCACATGAGGTGGTTTTTCAAGCAATTTGAAAAAGGAATATATCTCAAAACTGCAATGCAAATAGTTTTTTTTTGCATTTACAGGTCACCTGGCTATAAAAAAAAATCACATGATCATTCTTTAATGTACTATAACCTCCAAGAAACACCTCATACATGGCCACTCTCATGTATAAGGGGCTTTCATTGGCATTAATGCTTGGATGGATAATCCCTTATTTACATTGCACACGTCTGCAGCGCATTACGGCTCCGACACGGCCAACTCAATGCTTGGGATTATACCAGCTGCGCCACAGCACGTGAGCATCCTAGAAGCAGCTCTCCGTGCTGCTTCGCTAAAGATACACGCATACGTCTCCTTCGTTTAAAAATAATGGCTAGTGCGGTGGCTGCGATATACGTAAACCTACCGACTTATTGAGAGAGGAAAAAAGTAAATTTTAGTCGCATAAAATCAGTTAATGGAAATGCCGTCATTTCGCAATAGTTTTTTAAATCAACATTTATAAAATATCGCAAAAAATTTGCAAAAATCTGTAATGGAAACGCACTTATTGTAAATGTGTTTACTTTTGCCCAATTTAATGTGTCCTTGCTAAATAGATAAAAAAATTAAAAAAAAAAAAAACTTCAAACTTTTGAATGGTAGTTTATCTTAAAAAAAATATTTACTTTTAGAGAGAATTTGTGTGCTCCCATTATGTGGGTCACATGAGAAAAGTGCATCCAAATAAGAGCTTAACAATGAAGCGTTAATGATTTGATCGCAGTGTGTGACAGCGCCAGGAAGCAGAGCAGCAGGGAAGAGACTGCCGGGCAACTGTCCTCTACACACACACACACACACAAACAAACATGTAAACACAAGCATTCACACTGAGTCTCTAGCACACACACATGTGCACACAGACACACACGAAGCTCCTCTCCGCCCCTGGCCTGCCTTTACATAATGGCACTGATTTCAGTCTGCAATTTGCCATGGTTGTTTAGTGCAGCTAGAGCTTTCCTGCTCTTAATGAAGCCTGTGTGACTCCAGGCTGTCTTCAGGGGTCACAACCAGTGTGAGTTCACACTGCAAGCGACGACTGGAGATACACCACCGACATCATCCCCTAAACGCTTACACACACACACATTCATCTTCTAATATAATTAAAGCAATGAAAGCACTGCAATGATTGTGTCGTATTAATTTGAAGTTAAAAGAGTGCTTGTATCTCAGTAGTGACTCTTTATGAAACGATAGGTTGGGTAATTCACTCATGAAATCTCATCTCAGGATATTCAATTGTTTTTATAGCTCCGATAAAACTAGCTTTGATGTATTTTTGTTGGTAGTGGTGGGTTTGAGATCATATTGGTTCAGTGCTGTTAATTGTACACACATATGTTGCTCAGCTGTGCATTGTGTGAGTTTATTAGCCAGACATTCTGGCTTTGTGTATTTTTATTTTAAATCTGTTCTGGTGTGTGCATGTTAACCTTCATATGCCTGGCAGATCTTGGCATTACCACCGCTCTGTGTGTGTTGTTTGTGAACACTGTCTATTAAGTGTCTATAAAAGGCTGGAATTGGGTTTTGGGGTAGCAGCAACTTTCCAATACAGATTTCTCCAAACATTTTTTCACTTTTAACTATTTGTTTATATTTGTTCAGAATTATAATTATAAGAAACAGCCATTACAGGCATTTTTAATCAGAATCAGAATCAAAATTAGATTTATTGCCAAGTATCCAAGTATGCTTATACGCACAAATAATTTGCCTTAGTGACTGAAACGTGCACAGACAGAATGATAACAGTTAGGACAGATAAAAAATAAATAAATAAATAAATAAATAGGTGAATTTTATATATATATATATATATATATATATATATATATATATATATAGACTGTATATACACACACACACACATACAGTGCAACACCACATATCAGCTTTTTTATTTTAGTAATAATAATACTTAGTAGTAGTAGTATGTAGTTTTTAGGTATCCTTAATTTGAGAGATTACATGGAATATTGTACTTTTAATTTGTTACAAGACATGAACTGTGACCTTTTTACTTGATAAGAAAAAATGTATTATTAATATAATTCATGTAATTATTATTATGCAAAGATGTAAAGTTATATACATTATAATAATAACAAAATCATGTATAATAATAAAATAAATATAATAATAATAATATAGTTGTATTATTATTATTATTATTATTATTATTATTATTATTATTTATTATTATTATTATTATTTGTATCTCAGTAGTGACCTCATATTAATTGAGAGACTACATGGAATATTTGTACTTTTTAATTTAGTTTGAAGTGAAAAGATATAAATCTATGCAGTCTTATTTTCAGATATATATTTAATAAAATTGAGTGAAGTTTATCCTTAAAACAAGAAAAAAATTATCATTTGCCATTGGGGTAAATATGGGTATTTAATTCAAAAGGGAAAACACATTTATTTTTCTCATCCCATTGGCAACTAATTTTTTCCTGTCTTAAGCATAAACCTCAGTGAATTTTGTTGGATTTCTGTGTTTTTCTCCTCCCTAATCTCCCAGACTCCTCCAGTCTCTCTCTAAAGAACAGAACATAAAGGGCCCTCGCCCATCCAAACAATGACGTCTGAGGAATACCAATGCATGCCCGCTGCCGTTTTGTCAAAGTTTAATTTGGCTGATCTGCTTTGTGTCATGTGTCTCTCCTCTCTTCCACAAGGGGAGTGCATCTGAGGTCGTAATTAAACACCACATGCTCATTCATGTGCAAATACACCCAGAGCTCTTTGAAACCGAACCGATGGAGGATAGAATGAGGAGAAAATTGATAACAAACAGAGTGAAGGAAAGCGCAGAGGAGAAAGTGTCCGCTCGTCTCCTGGAGTTCATGTTTCCTGCTCGAGATGTAGTGGACTTTGTAGGCCAGTGAACCGAGAAGATCCGTCTGTACCGCGGTGAATTTTAAACACAACTAGAATAGAAACCAAACGGACCTTCGTTCGTAAATTCTCCCCAGTTGTTCTTAAAGGTATAATCGACTAATTAAAGCGCTAATGATCCATATCAGTTTATCATCAGAGTTGACAAACATGAAAGACGAGTTAATTGATCCATAACAGACGTTTGATTGGGCGGAGGGACTCACAAACAACACATACCAGCGCGCCCACACACACACACACACACACGCACACACACACACGCACACACCTATATTGTGAGTCAGCATGTGTTTTATCTGACTTTCAGCCAGAAGAGACTGAGAGAGAGATTGATCTGTTCTGTCTCTATGATGTACACACCTACTGGCAGCTCCAGACACAAACAGAATGTATTCAATATACCGCCACACTGTACTTGACTGTGATGATAGTCTAAAGACTGCTTTACACTTCATCTTCTGCTTTGTTTTTATCACACGTGTCCACTGGTGCAAATTCAGACTAGCTGAGCGGGCGTTTTCAATTCGTTCTCTATGGGAGCTGAGCAGCAGGGGATTGTGGGATTGACAGCGGTGCCGAGCAAACAGTGAGAGTGTTAGAAAGTTGGAAAATGCTGAACTTCACGCAAACTAGAGACAAGAAACGTCCTGCAGGCAGTCGTTGTGATGTGAAGATTGTTTCAGAGCTTAAATCACATCATTAAATATTATTATGCACACAAATTTCTGTATTTTATACAACCCGAATTCCGGAAATGTTGCGACATTTTTTAAATTTTAAGAAAAATGAAAACGAAAAGAATTTCAAATCACATGAGCCAATATTTTATTCACAATAGAACATAGATAACATAACACGTTTAAACTGAGAAATTTTACAATTTTATGCACAAAAGGAGCTCATTTCAAATTTGATGCCTGCTACATGTTTCAAAATAGATGGGACGGGGGCATGTTTACCATGGTGTAGCATCTCCTCTTCTTTTCAAAACAGTTTGAAGACGTCTGGGCATCGAGGTTACGAGTTCCTGGAGTTTTGGTGTTAGAATTTGGTCCCATTCTTGCCTGATATATGTTTCCAGCTGCTGAAGAGTTTGTGGTCGTCTTTGACGTATTTTTAGTTTAATGACTTGATATGCTTGATATGTTGCTTCCTTTTTGCATGATAGAGCTTTAGTTGGCATCTGCAGATGGCACGGCGGATTGTGTTTACCGACAGTGGTTTCTGAAAGTATTCCTGGGCCCATTTAGTAGTGTCAATGACAGAATCATGCCGATGAGTGATGCAGTGTTGGTAGCATGTGTTAAATGAATAAAAAGTCATAGTAAAGACTTATATTGTTAGAAAAGATTTCTATTTTGAACAAATGCTGTTCTTTTTAACTTTGTATTCAGCAAAGAATCAAAGAAAAAAAAATCACATGTTCCAAAAACAATATGAATCAGCACAACAGTTTCAACACTCATAATAAATCAGCATATTAGAATGAGAGTGCTGTGTCACAGAAATAAATTCTATTTTAAAGTATATTAAAAAAGGAAATCAATATTAGAAACTGCAATAAAATTTCACAATATTACTGTTTTTTTTTCTGTATTTTGATCGAATAAATACAGCCTTGATGAGGAGAAGAGACTCCCTTAAAAACATTAAAAATCTAACTGATCCCAAACTTTTGAGCGGCAGTGTGTGTGTGTGTGTATATATATATATATATATATATATATATATATATATATATATATATATATATATATATATATATATATACATATATATATAGTTGCAGCTGATGCTTGTCAGGAATTATCTGTGCTGGACATAGAAACACTTACTTGCACGAACACAACAAAGCATCTTGAGATGTTTTGACATGCTGCATAATGAAATAATATTGATATGGTCCAGTTATTTTCATCATACATCCACTGAATAAAGAAGCTCCTTCAGTGTAAACACATGCACGCACGCACACACACACACACACACACACACACACACACACATCAGTTTCTCTTTGATGCCCACCTCTTGTTTGAGCACCTTCCCATAATCCCGAATGAGCAGTTTGTCGGACATGCCTTTTATTAAAACACCAAAATAACAACAGAGAGCTTTGAAGGTTTCATCGAACATAGCTCTCTATTCCTCCAGGAAATAAACAACCGCTTTTCACACAGCAAACAGTAAGTGTGTGTGTGTGTGTGAGAGAGGAGGTCGTAGAGATGCAAGCAATGGCCATTGCAGACTGTGTGTGTGTGTGTGTGTGTGTATTGCGTGCCTGCCATAATGAAATGTGTGATGGGCCGTCTCTCAGACAGTACGTCAGCTCCTCTGGCTCTTCCCGCTAGTGCTGCATGTGTTGGCGCGCTACAGCGGCAGACAGACTCTCTGTTCTGCACTAATGCTTTCTGGCAAGACACTGGGCATTTATTAGTGCAGGAAAAGAAATTGCATGTGTACATATGTGTGAATGTTTGCAGTAATGTTGTAACGAAACCGAATGTTCAGTAGTTGACACCAATAGCAGTGAAACTCAATTCTTGATACCGTTTAATTCCACAACAACAAAACACTTGTTTATTTATGAAGTTAAATATGTGATTAGTGTTATTTAAAATATAACTAAAACTAAAAGAATATTTGTTTCTTGATATAAAATTAAAAAAAATTGTCTGAATGTTTTAATGTTTTGTATGTAAGTTTAAAATCTCATGCGTATATCTGATATTTTGACAGTTAGCTGATTTATTCTTTATTTCTGAAGAGAAATGGACTGCGTTTACATTAACACCCTGCCAAGATGGGCATTTTGATTATGAAGTGCATGCAACCATCTATATACATGCTCACACAGCATGAGCATTCAAAAGCAGTCTGACAGCAATCTGAAACCAACAGAGTCAGTGCTCAGTACTGCCGAGGATGTAGAAAAACTGTTGAATGTAGAAATACCATTACTTACTGGACGTTCCAAGTGTGCATCTGTGTTTGTGTTTTGCATGCATGTGCATGTGTATTTTTGAGAGCTTTTGTATGCTTGTGCCTTAAAGGTTTTTTTTTTTCAGTGTTTGTATAGGTTTATGTGCTTTTTTATAAAATGCTTTTTTTGAGAGAGAGTTTTGTATTTCTGTGCCTTCTAGTATAGGTTTTGTGTTTATATACTAAGCATGTGTGTGTGTGTGTGTGTGTGTGTGTGTGTGTGTGTGTGTGTGTGTACCTGTTTTTCTATTCTGGTGGGGACTTAAACCTTAATACACACAGACTCATGGGGACTCGTGTCACGGTGGGAACCTAAATTGAGGTCCCCATGGATAAAGAAGCTTATAAATCACACAGAATGAAGTTTTGTGAAAATCTAAAAATGCAAAAAGTCTCCTGTGAGAGCTAAGTTTAGGTGTAGGGTTGGTGTAGGGCAATAGAACATATGGTCTGTACAGTAGAAAAACCATTACGCCTATGGAAGTCCCCACAAGGATAGCGAAACAAGTGTGTGTGTGTGTGTGTGTGTGTGTGTGTGCACTTTTGTGCATGTGCTTTATTATGATTTGTTTTAATAGCTTTTGTATTGTTGTGATTTTTTATATATGTAGGTTTTCCTGTGTGTTTATGCTGCATACTGTGTATTTGTCCGTGTGAGTATATGTGCTTTTGTGCATGCGCTTTTTTTATTTATTTTTTTTTTTTTATTTGTTTGTTTTTATGTTCCTTTTTGCTAGCCTACCTAAGAAAATTTTCTAAGAATGTCCTTGTTAGCTGGGACATTTTTGTTTTTGTTTTTGTTTTGTTTTGTTTTGTATTTGTTTTGTTTTTTTCAAAAGTGATGATAAAAGCATTTATAATGTTACAAAAGATTTCTATTTCAGATAAATGCTGTTCTTCTGAACTTTCTATTCATCAAATAAACCTGAAAAATGTTTACTCAGCTGTTTTCAACTTAATTATAATAAAAATAGTTTTTTGAGCAACAAATCAGAATATTAGATTGATTTCTGAAGGATCATGTGACTGGAGTAATGATGCTAAAAATTCAGCTTTGAAATCACAGGAATAAATTACATTTTAAAATATATTCAAATAGAAATCAGTTATTTTAAACAGTAAAACTATTTCACAATATCACTGCTTTTGCTGTATATAGGCTTGATGAGCAGAAAAGTCTTAAAAAAAGCATAAAAAATCTTACTGTTCAAAAATGTTTGTCTGGTAGTGTATATGCATATATTCTGTTTGGATGTGGGCTTGTGTGTGTGCATCGAATGTATTGTGTGTGTTTCTCCATTTACAATATTACTGTAGTCCTCTTCCGCTTTGTGAGCGAAGCCCATTTATTGCATGTTCGCAGACGTAAGTCAGACATGTGTTTGTATTGGGAGGGTGGTGGGCCTGAGCAGAGCGGTCCGTCCGAGGGGTAGTTGAGCAAGATGAAACGAGAGGGGTCTGGGAAGTGGCAACATGTCAATATGAAATAGAGAGAGAGAGAAAGAGACAGGAGCCGGAGGAGAGCAGCGAGAGATGATGGATGAGAGACGCCGTGTAGGACGCACTGAACCATACGGGAAGAGCAGAGAAAGAAATCTGACAGAATTGGAAAAGAGAAAACACAGCGAGCAGAAGATATGTGAGGGATGAGCACGCTCTGACAAGAGCAGCGATACGTCCGTGTGGTCCGGGAAGACTATTGACCATCAAGCGAAACAGCGAGAGATTCCCGCCTCTATAAAACATACAACACACGGACCTCACGCAGAACAGCGTGTCGCGGCTTTGAAGTTGTGCGCATTGGGTTGGCGTGTGTTTTTTGACAGTGGTTGGTCATAGTTCATCTTTTGATTTGAGTGCCGGGTGACCTGAATCTGTCAGCCCCGAGCTCATGAATAATCCAAAACAAACAATCATATACAAACACTTTAATGCATTCTACCATGCACAGTACACAGCCATCACTGTGTCTGTCATCTGAACTTGTGTTGTGTTGTGCATCGAGGTCAATGTATACTGCTAGAGTATACTCAGTATACAGCATGCACTCTTCACTTTTAGTTTCATGTTTTTTATGTTGCAAAATGTGTTCGAACACGATTTAAAATGCAACCCATTTATTTGTTGCATACTCAGCATTGCCACAAGGTGTGCTGTTGTGAGATTTAGTATGAACTGTCCTCTTTTCCAGTCATTTACCCATTTAATTTGAAGTACAGTCAGTAAGGGCAAAAGTTTGAAGTGAAATTTGCTAAACTGGTTAATTAGTTGCTGTTTAAATTAGGGCTGTCATTTTAATGCGTTAACTTAATTAGTTATGAAACAATGACACGATTAAAATATTTTAACGCAGTTAATGCACTGGCCCCGCCCCCAGACCTGTACATCATCTTACATTTCATACAGTTGACTGTTGACAAATATGATGCAGGGTAACAACTCTATGAATGCAGTTATGCCCTAAAATCCAAGATATTGGTGCAAAAAATGCCCCTGTATGACTTTTTGTCTGATATTTATATCATACGATAAGCGATATCACACGAGCAGGGAAAGCAGTATTACACAAGTGCTGATTTTGTCCCGAATATCATGAGTTTAAATGTGATTTTATACAACAGTTCAGTAAATATAAGTTGATATTGTATTATATCTTAAGCATAATATTATCTGTTTTTGCTCAGTTTTGCAGAGAACATATGAATGAATCGGCAGTTTGAACAAATCAAATGAATGAACAACTCATGAAGACATTTACCACCACCTGTTGGCAGATTTAGATTCTTATTTAGAGTATCATTTCATATATATATATACATATATATATATATATATACAGTGTTGCTTGAAAGTTTGTGAACCCCTAGCAGAATCTGTGAAAAATGTGAGTAATTTTAACAAAATAAGAGAGATCATACAAAATGCATGTTATTTTTTTTATTTTTTTTTTATTTAGTACTGTCCTGAGTAAGATATTTTACGTAAATGATGTTTACATTTAGTCCACAAGACAAAAAAATAGCTGAAATTATTAAAATAACCCCATTCAAAAGTTTGGGAACCCTTGGTTCTTAATACTGTGTGTGGTTACCTGGATGATCCATGACTGTTTTTTTGTTTTATGATGGTTGTTCATGAGTCCCTTGTTTGTTCTGAACAGTTAAACTGCCTGCTGTTCTTCAGAAAAATCCTCCATGTCCTGTGGAATCTTCAGTTTTCCAGCATCTTGTGCAAATTTGAACCCTTTCCAGCAGTGACTGTATGATTTTGAGATACATCTTTTCACACTGAGGACAACTGAGGGACTCAAACACAACTATTAAAAAAGGTTCAAACATTCACTGATGCTCCAGAAGGAAATACGATACATTAAGAGCCGTGGGGGTGAAAACTTTTGAACGGGATGATGTCCAAATTTTTCTTATTTTGTAGACATTTTTTTTTTTTTTTCCAAACAGTACTACCCTTCAGAAGCAACAGAAGATACTTTTCCAGAAGACAAATTAAGTACAATTTACCTTGATCTTCACATTCAAAAAGTTATATATATAACTTTTATATATTATATATATATAAAAACATTAAAAGTTATATATATATAAAAACATTAAAAGGATAGTTCACTCAAAAAATGTAAAATTCTGTCAGCATTTACTCACCCTCATGTCGTTTCAAACATTTCTTTGTGAAACATAATAGAAGGTATTTTGAAGAGTGTTGGTAACAAAGCTGTTTTGGTTACCAATGACTTACCAATGTATGAACAAACAATACTGAGATATTTCTCAGATTATCTCCTTTTATGTTCGGTAGTTTATATTAGGCCGTTGTAGCCTAAATGTTTGTGTAATAAATTGTATGTTGAATCAAATAAAATATTCATTTCTAAAGCTACAATTTGTAATGTCTACTTGATACTTTGTCATTTAACACAATAATGGCTTTAAATCATCTGGGTATTTTCACAGTCAACTTTGTTTTGTGATTAATTAATCAACACATCATGTAATTAATTAGATTTTTTTTTTTTTTTTTTCAAAAATATCGACTGACAGCCCTAGTTTAAATATATCCAAGTATCTACGTACTTAAATAATAACATATTTGGTTTAATGTGGAGTTTCCCAAACTGGGGTTTGTTAGGGGTGTTCGGGCATTGATAAAAAGCTAATAAGTGATTAAATTATAAAAATGTAAAATTAGTCATTTTAAATTTAAAAAATGAAAATAATTCACTTACTACATAAAAAAAAAAATTACTTGTTTACCTGCGTGTAACATGACAACTGTGACCATTTGAAAACCTTTAACATGCAAATGTGTTGTTAAATTATTGGAATATTAACATAATATCTTAGGACATTCAGGTATATTTTAGGTCAGATGGAATCAGTTTGGTTTAATCCTTGGTTTAATGACAATTCAGTGGTTTTCAAGACCTTTGATTGAGAATTTGCTTCTAATCAACAATGTAAAAAGAAGTATCTCTTGTTTTCTGCCTGCTATTGTCCATTAATTTATGAACATTTATGTTAACCCTAAAACACAACACAGTGAAATGCAGGAAATTATTTGAATGAATGCAGGAAATTACTTCATATTAATACAGTACATTATGCCCTGTTTTTGTTTTTGTTTTTTTGAGTTACTTTTGAGTAACTGTATGGTATTATAGAAAATGCCAAGGGCATAGATGTATTTTTTTCTGGCTATATAATCCCAAAATCCTGTGTGTGGTACAGTGGCCTGTTGGAAGAATAATAAAAAAAAAAAAAAAAGAAATCACATTTGACAGAGCAGCTGGATGTAAATGAATTTACAAATGTCTTTTTTTTAGTATTTTAAAATTCATGATTCCATTTCTAGCAAGAAATAACCGTTGTAGTCATTAAATATTCACTTGGTTATTTCTAAAGCTCACTTAAATTTGTTCTAGATCATTAGACATGACATTATGGTGCCTTGGAAGCCTTAGGAGGTGCCTTCATACAAAACTCATTGCCTGACTGAGCAGCTGAATTCAGTTTTGGTCGCGCAGCCTGTGAGATAATGCATTCCTGTGTGTGTGTATGTATGTACTGTATGTGTCAGAAAGGAGAGCGAGAGGTAAACCTCACGGGCAGATCATCCTCATGAGGCTCAATGTCTCTTGATGATAAAGACTGAATTCAATTATTTAGCAACACTTGCAGAACAGACAGCAGCTCACTGTCCCTCCTCTAGGGATGAAGTGCGTGTCTGCCAGAGTACATCTGCTCTGAAAAAGCTGAATTTATGACTCAAATAGTGGTAATGAGTATGTTCGTTCATCATTTACTCATCCTCACATTTTTCTAAACCTGATTTTTTTTTTTTTTTTTTTTTGGCACACAGATGGAGAAATTTTGAAGACTGTTTTCCACTCTTTTTTTCCAGCAATTACAACGGACAATGATTGAAACCTTCAAAACACATGATTCAAAACACAATTCTAAACGCATTAAAAACCACATGAGAAACAGAAGGAAGTTGTCATTCACATTAAAAGAATAGTTCACCCAAAAATGAAAATTCTGTTATCATTTTCTCACCCTCATGTTGTTCCAAATATGTCAATCTGCTGTTGAACACAAAAGAAGATATTTTGAAGAATATTTGTAACCAAACAGTTGATGGCGCCCATTTATTATTTTATTTTATTTTATTTTCTAATGTGGAAGTCAGTGAGGATCATCAGTTGTTTGATTCAAAATATCTTCTTTTATGTTCAACAGAAGAAAGAAACTCATACAGGTTTGAAACAGTTTGAGGGAGAGTAAATGATGACAGATTTTTTTTCACTTTTGGGGCGAAAAAAAAAAATGTTTAAATTAACTCCAGTTCTCATTAGCATGTTCAGAACTTTTCAGTTAGAATTTGTTATTTTGGTTCACAAACTGGTATAAATTATTCGTTCATAAATGATCTAGTTCTTGAGTTCAACTCACTAACTTAGTGATTCAGTTGCAATACTTAACGACTCAGTGAAGGGAAAAATTATCAGTGAATAACAGCATTTCTGTTGGATTATTGAGCACAAGTTGTATAGTCAGCATCTATAATCCTTATTTTGAAGCTTGAAAACGTTTCCTCATTCATTGTAATTGCATTCAAAAGAAATATCAACACAGTCTGCAGAACATCTTTTGTGTTCCGTGTAAGAAAGACAGGCATATGGATTTGGAACAACACAAGGTGGAGCGAGTTATGATTTTTGTCTGAACTGTCCCTTTAAACGAGAGCATCGGGTGTGATTAAATGAGACTGGAAGTCGTCCCAGTGTTCGTGTGTGCGGTTATAGGCGCTTCTGATAATGCACATGTAGACCTCGTTCAACAAGGAATGATGGAGAGTTTTGACTTCAATTAATTCTTCATCATTACATTAATTAATCTAAATCTATAGTTAATTAATTATGCAGTATATTTTTTCTTGTGCATGTTTAAAAAGTCAAAAGGGTTGTTGGATGATGTTTTAAATTGGAAAATTAATATTCATAACTCCTAATGAAGTTTCTAGAATGACCCTCGATTCATGGCTTTACTGAGATTTAATTAACAATCCTGGCAGCCGACACCTTTGACAGAATGGGTGGCATAATCGAGCCGCGTGGAGTGACTTATTGTTCGAACACGATAAAACATACAAACATTAATATCTGGCAAACGCTGAGCTCTCTTAAGATCCTCAAAGACACAGACATCTCATAATATGCCATTCACAAATTACCCTGGCAAACATTAGGAGTAAAACTGCTTAAGTGTGAAAATAATGTCATGCAAGACTGAGCGGTAATGAATATATTAGGACTCGGGCATCTGATCCAAGGTCAGAGGGAAATTTGCAGCAACATTTATAGACCCCGTAGAATTTTCAATAATTGCTGTCCTGTCATAAAAGTTTAACCCTCAAACCATGATATTGATGCCAGACATCGACCGGCAGCTAAATTAATCACATTACTATAGAGTGGGAGATTTATTACACATTTTTATATTTATTTGTGCACATTATTGTTTTATTTGCTTCTGTGGAATTGTTTATATATTTTCTGAGAAGTTTTGGTTTCTATACAGTGTTTAGCATATTCTGGGTAGTTGCTAGACAGTTGCTCTTAGTTGTTCAACTCAAGGTAAACATGGTGTTAAATAAGTGTGTGTCTGTGCTCTCAGTGATGCAGTCTGTCGTCCTGAATGCCCACAGACTCCACAGACACATCGTCTCCAGACTGATTGAGTTATGTTCACATCAGCGATTATGTGTGTGTGAACTCTGCATGACCTTGGCATCCTTCAGTGAGTGCGACTAACCCATCACTGCAATCAGTCAACACCCTGACCTTTATCACCTCACACTTGACCCTGAGTCAACACACGCCAACAGTATGCTAGATGTAAATAATATGCTCAAGAAGCTTATATAATCTACATATTCTGATACAAAGATTCTGGTCTTTAGTCAGTTTGGAATAATTAAGTTTTTTTTTTCTTTTAAAGAAGTTACTTATGCTCACCAAGGCTGTGATTAAAAAATGATTAAAAATAGAGTAATTGATTAAAAAATATATAGTAAACTGTAATAATGTGAAATATTACAATAATAATATTTCATATATTTTAAAATATAATTCATTCCTATGATGGCAAACTGGTGCACAGTTATTATCAATTAGTATTGGTACTCAATTATTAATAATGCTAAAAAAAAAGGTTTTTTTAGCATTATTTTTTTCTGCTTTTTTTTGCAGGATTCTTTGATGAATATAAAGTTAAAAATAACAGCATGTATTTGAAATGGAAATATTTTAGTGTCACTTTTGTCCAGTTTCATGTCTCCTTGCTAAATAAAAGTATTCATTTATTTTTAAAGTACTAGAAAAAAAAAACTTTTAAATGGTAGTGTATTACAGTTTTCTCAAAAATACTGTTTTCAACATTGATAATAATAATAAATGTTTCTTGAGCAGCAAAAAAACACACTCTTAAAAATAAAGGTGCTTAAAAGGTTTTTCACAGCGATCCCATAGAATAACCATTTTTGGTTCCACAAAGAACCATTCAGTCTAAGGTTCTTTAAAGAACCATCTCTTTCTTACCTTTTTATGATCTGAAGAACCTTCTTGTTAATGGTAATAGATGTTAAAGGTTCTTTATGGAACCATTTAGACAAAAAAGGTTCTTCTATGGCATCGTTGAAGCATCTTTATTTTTAAGAGTGTATTAGAATGATTTCTGAAGGATCATGTGACACTGAAGACTGGAGTAATGATGCTGAAAGTATATTAAAATAGAATACAGTACTTCTGAATTGTTACACTTTATACTGTACAACCATCTGGTGCTGGTGGCGCCAAACCCATATGTTCAGTTCCCTAGGAATACATATACTGATAAAATGTATACAATAAATGCACTTTGAGTTGATTTGGATGAGAGTGTTTAGCAAGTGAATAAATATATGTATGGTTACATTCATGGCCATCTGGCGTATATGTGTACACAGTCTAAGGGGCCATTTACACCGAATGCACTCATTGTTTTTCTATGTAAACATACATCATAAATGGACGTGTTTGACTATTGTGGTTGCATCTTTTGCAATGCGATGCTCAAGTTAAAAGAACCTCAAGCATCTCTATTTTACATGGAAAAATGCACTCTGTGTAAGTGATAACAAAATCAGATTGAACGCAAGAATGTCCCTAAGGCAGGATCTTCCGTTCAACGTTACAAAAGTGCATTCAACGCTGGAAGTATTTTGTGCTACGAGTGTTGTGTGAAAACCACTCCAAAAGACAGCAAGCACTCCCCTATAATCCTGCGAACGTGTTGGCGTAGCCCTCGGCGTTTGCTACTCCACATTCAGTCGACAAGATCAGAATGTTCTCTCTCAGTAGGCAGCGGCCATGTTTCATTAATCAGCGCCCGCCATCTCTCCGAATCAACCTTCTCCCGCCAGTCCCCCGTTCCTCACCCCTACCCGGGCTCTGCGAGGCCCTTCCCATCCCGCTATCAGTTCCCTCAGATGGAGCCGTTGACGGGTGCAGGGGTCTTTTCCATCACCACGCTGAGGGGCTTTTTAATTTAAGGTAATTAATTGCTGACCTCGTTTGACGCGGCACTTTATGAGTCTTTGGCGACAGCCTGTGATTTTCTGTACTTCCCGCTGCTAGCGAGAACTCCTGCGATGATGCTGAGAACGAGCAGAAGATTGTACGAAGGAAAGCGATGGGTAGGTGTGGAGGGAGAGGTTGTTGTGATGTGATCCGAGAGGGAAAACACAGAAAGGATCTGGTGCTTTCTAAAAGAGTCGAGTGATTTCCCCAGTCTGCCGTTCTTCCTGCTCTAGTGGAGGCTGCATCCCTCCGTCTGTCTCCAGACTTGACTGTCAGGGGCATCCACTCCATTTAATCAAACACATTTTTGTGATTACATTCGCCTCTACATTCGAGAGAGAGAGAGAGGGAGAGATGGAAAGAGGAAGCGAAGAGTGTTGTGGATCAGTAAACCACCTAGTGCCACAGTGTCTGCTGACAAAGTAAATCACACACACATAAGAGACGAGCTGGGCAGCCCATTACGAAAGTACTTCCAACTCATCTTTTTCTGACTCTCTCTCTCTCTCGCTCTTTCTTGCTCGCAAAAACTGAATATTGTGTCATTGTTCGCACACCGTTGTGTCTTTTTCTGTCATAGAACACAAACGGAGATATTTAAAGCATTGTCCAAGCTGCTCTTTTCCATACAGTTGAAGTGAATTGAAACTATAGCTGCTGAGTTGGACTTTTAGTGATTGATGACTTGTTTCCTAAACAAAGCTATCGCAAGACCTTCAGAAGGCTTGAGATATAGTGAACAGGTTGTAGTTTGAGTCAATTATAACATGCAGTTGTGAATGAGAATGCATATAAACTGGTTGTTGTCAACAAAAAAGAAGCCTTAAGGATTCCTGGAAATTTTCCAAAATGGAAATAAAAATAATAATATTGTTAGTATTTATTTATTTATTGATATATAATCACATAATTTTTGGCTGAATTGTAAACCTGAAGCTTTTCAAAAGTTCTTTTTTTTAAATCGTAATTAATTAAACATAAATACATTTTAAATTGTAATTACAATTTTTGTATTTATTTATTTTTTTTTTTTTTTTTTTTCCAAAATGTACAGCCCTACTTATATGGTATGTTTTTGTCATTTTTTGAGCTTGACCAGCCACCATCCACTTTTGTTGAGCATGACTTCAAAAGTTCTCATTTTGTGTTCTATGGAACAACATAAGAGGGAAAATTATTACATGAATTTTTATCTGTCCTTTAAGAATGTTTTCCCATGCACAAAGCATGTGAAAAGGCCCATGGCGTGTTTTTGCAAATTATTTCATGTTCAAAAAGACACTAATGCTAGTATTGGTGAGGCAGCTTTAAATTAGTGCATAGAATCTCTTGCTACAGTTAGAAGTATAACCGGAAAAGCAATTGAAATCAGTAGACAGGGAGGAGAAACTCAGCCTCCCTCTGACTGGCCCAGACAGAAATATAAACGGCTCCATTTCCTGTCTCTCTATTCATACAGGAATGAATAAGAGTCATGTTCACAGTACAATAACACTGAAATAGAAAAAGTGGGGCAGAATGGTACTTAGCATAAAGCAGGGGTCCCTGGAAATGGATGGGGTTTAGTGGCCCATATGTTGCCTCTAAAAGTGTGTTCACACCGATAGCAATTAAATTGCAGCAAGTCGCCAAGGCGCAAATCGCAAGTCTGATCACTTAACAGCACACCTCACGTCTCAGAAAAGTTGCAGAACAAGGTATGCACTGAAATTTAGTCATTTAATGGGTTTGTTCAGATCGCAAATCCAAAAAATAAGCACAAATAATAGTGATAAGCACCATTAACGATACCATTGCTTGTTGAGTTGTACAATACCATTGAGAAATATATTATATTGAGTTTTTCTGGTGACAGATCATGTTGTTGCTTTGGCTGGAATGAAACTGATCTGAAAATCAGTAGATCCTCTGCTCTAGAAGCATAACCCACACAGAATTAGTGTGCACAAAACTGGCTGTAGAATTTTGAACGTTCATCATTTACAAATCAGAACATAAAATGTGGAAAAAGTCAGCAGGTTTCTCATTGATATTGAAACCCACTCGTTATCCATTTCTGTGGTGTCTCTCATCCTCCTCCCCTTTAGCCCACTTGCTTTTCAATGATTTAAGCCGTTGGACTGCCGGGAGTATGGAGCCGGCACTGATGATGACAGCAGCGCTTTATTTATGCACACATGAAGCTCCGTCGGCCGTTAATTAGTTGAAGTAATTGGTAAGCACTAGTAACGAACTGCAGATAAAATGTAAGTGTTGAAGCCATCAGAAGATTATATTACATATGCAAAAGAAAGCGTTTCAAATCACTTGAGATGGACTGAATTCAAGGCCTTGATCGTCTGGGGTTGAAAGGAGGTTGAGGATGGCGTCGCCCATCAACACTTCCGGTTCTTTGTGTTTTAAATGTGGGTGAGGACAAAATGAAACATGTCCTTTTCTCTCCCTTTTGCTGCCTTTATATGTGTGCATGTGAGATCCGTGTGTGTGTGTGTGTGTGTGTGTGTGTGTGTGTTAGGCCTCCCCCTAAGGCTACCGCCCGCAGGCATCATTAAGCATGATTTACAGTCTCTGATTTCATCCACTTCATGTCATTTAGATCAGCGTGGTGCATGCTGAGAGGAGCTGGGCTGACCGCTCACTTACTATTTGTGTGTTGACAGTTTAAAGCAGTGTTGAGGGTTTTGGAAATGAGGTTGTATTAGTAGCACTGCTTGATCCATGTTCAAAGTCAACCTATTTGCATTTCTGGTCTTACTGCACACTTTTGAGTGTACTAAACCGCTTATGTTTTAGTTAAAATGTGTTGACCATTATTCACAATGGAACTGAGAATTGAATTTAGAAATTCCAGTTATATCTTTGAATTTGAATTGATGTAGCAAAATTGTCTGAAATACAAAGAAATTCATATGAATGCATAAATGCAGTATTGAATTCCTTTTCAATTCCAATATAGTGAATTCCTCTTCCTTTTATCCCAGTTCCGGGGCAAATTCTTCCGCTCTGAATTTTGTAGGGACATTAGGAATTAAAGACATTTGCGAGGAATTAAAAATGAATTGAAATTCAAAGAAAATATCACATTAATTAATTCGAAAAGGTCACTACAGAACTAGTAATGAAGGAATGTTGAGTTGCTTCATTGAAAGCTTATTGTATTACTGTATTAAAAGCTAATTGTATTATATAGAGCAGAGTATTATAAGAGAGAGATGGACTGAGTGAGTGTGCATCTGATACAGCATTCATTCTTCAGCTCAATTTATATTCACAATAAAACATTAGTTTGAATGTCCGCTGAGGAAAGCAATAGGCTCTTTGTCATACTATCCTTTCATCTGTTAAGAGTGATTTACGATGACAGCATTGCTTAGTGCATTTGTAGGCTGCGTCTTTCAAGGTGTCGTTAAAAGTAAAAATGAACTTCCTTGTTTACAATCCTGTTTCAGTTTCTTTCAATATAAAAGTCTTTATTGCTGGCTCGTTCATAAAAACAGACTCTTCTCACCATCTAATGGCAGAACAATGTAGTACCAAATACTATTATTAAATTATTCTATTATTTACATAAAATATTATTTATTGAATAATAATATTTAACAAACAGCAACAGCCATCTTGAAAGTTGCTAAGCAAATCAGTCAGAAGTACAAAGACAGCGCTCTGATACAGCAGTTGTATTTTGCTCTCAGCCAAAGCTATTTGCTCTGGAACAAATAATAGATTAATGATACCGAAGATTGCCATTCCAGAACGATAAATTCCAGAAGATCTGGCCGAGGTGAGGCTGCTCAGTGGGTTCATGAGCGCTAAACGGCCGCTGATGCCCTGGAGCTCACATCTCCATAAACACTGAAGCAAATAGATAGATAGATAGACAGACAGACAGACAGACAGACAGACAGATAGATAGATAGATAGATAGATTTTCTGTGATACAGAAACATGCACTTTTCACAATCCATATATTTCAGATGGATAAAAATCAATTTGAGTGCTCCTTTCTTTCTCACTTTAATCAAATATGTAGAAATGCACCACATTGCTGATGTAAAACACAGTTGAATCTAACTGAACATGTGGTTTTGTTTTATCTTCCTCCTGCTGCTGGAATATTTTATGTATTTTTGAGGTTTTTAGGTTGCAGTTTAAGCATCTCAATGCCTACAACATTTTCAGGCCTGAATTTGTGCACAATATCCTCTCTGCAAAGCGTACTTCTCATCCATGCTGTGGTGTAATGCCTTGAGCGGCGTGTTGCAAACCCACTGTGGGTTCTGTTATCTCCACTAAGCTTCGGTTCTCGACTACATCTCTTCCCTTCTCAACTCTGTGAAACCCATACACGTATCCACCCATCCTGGCCGGCAACTGCACGAACCCCATTATCCTCCTGCAGCAGATTTCGGCTCTGGAGCACATTAAATCTCCAGCAGGGATCAGGGTAAACAAATAAACAGGTAAATCGGCTTTTACCAAGTCTTCTGCTGAGAGCTCCCTGTGCTTTGATCACATCTTCCTCGTAATCTCTCTCCTCTACTCCGGCTTTGATTGCAGCGTAAGTCAGACTCTTGTGCGAGTGAGAGACGCTTCATTCTTAATCGCGGCATCTGGAGAAGGCCTCGCGCTCGTATTGGTGGAGATGAACATCAGTAAGCAGGCGGATCCCGCCTCTGTGATCATGGAAAAGCGAGGCGCCGCTCTGTGAAACCCTTGGGAGAGAGATGAATCATATCAGCACCGGTGTGTTTTAAAGGTGCTGACCGCTCGTCTGCCATAAACCGCCCTCAGCGAGAGTGTGTGTGAGACGAACACAGAGAGAATGATTAGCCTGCTGCTCACATTGAGGAGAGAAGGGCATTGGGGAGGAAAATGGAAAGGCGTGCTTTTACTTTTTCAGGTATTTTAAAGCTACAGCTCGCTAAAAATTAATACTGTGTTCTAAGGCATAGTCTATGCAAATGTTTGTAACATAATCACTGCATTACGAAATCCGTTAGCAAATGATAAAGTAATTCATTATCAGGGTTTCCACAAGGGGTGCTATAACTGTCATTACTATAAACTACTTCAATGGTCAGCGTTGTCATTCAGGTCATTTAGTTTAGAGCAACAGTTTGAAAAGAATCTCAATTAGCAAGCTGACTATGCACTGATTTTTTTTTTTTTTTAACCTGATTATCATTTACAATATCTATAGATAACTTAAGAAGCAACACTGCATAATATATTAAAGCTTGTTTTCATAGTGTCTTTTGTCTTAATGCAGCAAAATAAAATGAATTGCAGAAGCCTTTTGAAGTCCAATTCAAAGATTGAATTTGAAATTGAGGTAGAAAACGTGATAATGCATGGTTATTATAGGAAAGAAAGAAAGAAAGAAAGAAAGAAAGAAAGAATGAAAGAAAGAAATTATTACACTGTAAAAAAAAAAAAAAGAAAAAAAAAAAGCTGAGCAAACTTAAAAGTTTAAGGCAACCAGCTTCAGCAGATTTTTGAGTTTTCTCAACTTATTTTTTTTTTAGGAGATTTTTGAGTTTTCTCAACTTTTTGTTGTAAAAACTTAAATGATGATATGATGAAGCTGGCTGCCTTAAATTTTTTTAAGTTTGCTCAACTTTTTATTTTTTACAGTGTACTTGGGGAAAAAATGGTCACTGAAATAAAGCATAAACTTTTATTTATTTATTTATTTATTTATTTATTTATGCTTGTTACCAAAATATTTCTAATTTATATATATATGTGGAACAGGGTGGAAGAACATATCATTTCCCAGAATGCAATGCCTGTGTTATATTTCTTTGAATTGAAAATAAGTAGTTTCTTCTTCCAGTTTTCCCAGTTTCAGAGCATTTTTTTTTAATTATTTTTAAATGAAGTTTCTCATACCTTCACTCTTTATAACTTTTTACTTAAACAGGTAAAAATCTGACAGTACCCTTGCGAAAAATAACCATGGTTTTACTACAAATAAATCTGAAAACCATGGTAACCACAAATTACCCATGGTTTTGCTACACTAACCATAGTTTAACCATGATATTTGTAGTAGAACTGTAGTTATAAATCAATACACCAAAAAAAAAATAAATAAATAAAAATTTACTACACGTGGTTAATTTTTGACAAAATACACTTAAGTGTGTTAAAGAACAAGAATAAGATACGATTCTTAATAATTTGTAGTTTTGTTTGACAAGTAAATGTATCTTTTTTTTAAAGAATCTTTAGATATTTTACTGGAAATCAGGTAAAAAAGGATCAATTAAGAAGTCAAGCTCAAACCAATTAAGAAGTCATGTTTGCAATGTAGCAAATAGTAACATATCTGGTTTAATGGCGCAAGACACTTTATCGCCCCCTTGAGTACTGGAGTTTATTACAGCCACAGTAAAGAAAAATGTTGTGTAAAACGGGCAGTGCTCAAGCGGCTTTAGTGCGAGCCGGAGAACAGAGAGGAAGCGTGTCTGTGTTCTCTACGGGCCGCTCTGCAGGAGGGTATGATGGGATCATATGGTCTCTCTCTGTGTCTGCTGTCTCAGCACACATGCTGCTTCGGGCGACCCCACGCTGGCTCGCACTCTCACAGCTGCAGCCCTCCTGCTCCCGGGGAGCCTTTGCGCAGGCTCTGGTTTTGTCGCTCTTTGTCTTCGGTCATCACCCCAAATACACCAGCTCAACGATTTCTCCTTCAAATACCAGAGGAAATAAGCAAAAAGAAGAGCAGCCTCTAGCCAGGAAGTGTTAACGATGTTTGACAAGCAAACACAGTCCCACATGTGCGCAGCTGTGCGCTCAAGAGCCAAACACACACACACAATACACACTATGTCCCACATCTCCTTCACCTGCTGCTCTGCTAGTCACACACGGCTCTCCCTGGAGCTGCCATCATGACTCCTGACTGCCAGAACCATGAGAATGAGAGATGAAGGCACTGGAGACAAAAAGAGCGAAAGGAAGGGGGGGAGGAGAGAGTATGGAATAAATGAAGAAAGAAGAAATTCTCACATTTTGTCATTTTAGCTTTTTTATTTCATTTATTTTTTTATTTCATTTTATTTTTTTAGTCTACACTGAAGAAAATGACTCATTGAATTTACTAATTTTTTTTAAGGTAAGTGGTTGCAATCAATTTATTTTAGCTACATTTAAATAAACAAATTTAGTTGAAAGTTAGTCAACTGTTTATTTAAATGTAGCTAAAATAAATTGATTGCAACCACTTACCTTAAAAAAATTTAGTAAATTCAATGAGTCATTTTTTTCAGTGTATTTAAAATGCTAGTCATAGAATCTTTAACTTTTCCAGCCTCTCTTTAAACTTTATAAAATAAATATTGTATAAAATTGGCACATTTTCTGTCATTTTCCACCCTCTCTCGGACCCTTAGAATAATATGTTCAGATTTTTGCTGCTTTGCCTTTCGCGTGTGAAAACAACAGTTTTGCTTTGCTACTTTTGGAGTTTGCTTTTAATATGTGCTCTTTTTGGAGTTTGGAGTTGTTTTGTTTTATGTTTTGTTTTGCTTTTTGTTTTTTAATAGTACAATAATATATCAATATAATACTACATTTACCAGACAAAAATAAAATAAAATAAAATTCAGAATAACTGTTTTGTACTTGAATATATTGTAAAATGTAATTTATTCTTGTGATCAAAGCTGAATTTTCTGCATCATTACTCCAGTCTTCAGTGTCACATGATCATTCAGAAATTATTCTAATATGCTGATTTAGTAACATTGTGTATTTTTTATTATCAAATATCAAAGTTGTGCTGCTTAATATTTTTGTGAAAACCATAGTTAATTTTTTTTTCAGAATTATTTTTTTTAAATAGAATGTTCAAAACAGCAGCATTAATTTGAAACCTTTTTTTTTTTTGTAATGATGTAAATGTCTTTACTGTCACCTTTGATCAATTTAATGCATCCTTTCTGAGTAAAAGTATTTATTTATTTCAAGTTTGCTGACCCCAAACTTTTGAACAGTAATATATGTTGATGTGCTCATCATACTGTTACAATTTTAAGGCATTTTGTAGTTTAGTTTTAATAGTGTGTGTGGTCTAGAGAGAGAGATTTGCGTTGTTGCAATGTTGTCTACATAGTACCTCAGATTCATCTAGCTCAAAAGACCAAGAACTCCCATTTCCCATGATATGAGGTAGAAAGGAGAAGCAATTTAGTGAGGAGATGAATCAGATGAATTAGAGGCTTTAGTGAGCAGGAGCTGAGAGGGCGACTCTGCAGGTTGGAGGGGAGAAGATGAGCTCTCTCATTCTGTTCACGTCCGGCACATTTCATGCCCTCTGCTGAGCTGTTCGTCTCGGCCCACTCCACCCTGCACATGCAGAGTTACGTACCGTATGCCATATGCTTCACATCCATCAGCACAGCCAGCTGCGAGGAGGGGAGGGGAGGGGGCACTGCCGAGCCCATGGGATAAGCAACCTATATGCATGTACTTAAACATATGGGCTGGAGGGAGTTTGATTCTTACTTGTGATGTTTGCAATGTTTCTCTTTTTCCTCCTGTCGTCTCTGTCCTCTGTTTACTGTTAACATTAGTTAATGCACTGTGAACTAACATGAACAAACAATGAACAACTCTGTTTTTATTAACTAACATTAACAAAGATTAATAAATAGTGTAATAAATGTATTGTTCATTGTTTGTTCATATTAGTTAATACATTAACGACACCTTATTGGAAAGTGTTACCGTAAATGAATTTGCATAAATATTTTCCACCAATATCTTTTTAATTTTTTAGCAATTTTAGTATGCATATATGTGACCCTGGACCACAAAACCAGTTTTAAGTCGCTGGGGTATATTTGTAGCAATAGCCAAAAATACATTGTATGGGTCAACATTATTGATTTTTCTTTTATGCCAAAAATCATTAGGACATTTAGTAAAGATCATGTTCCATGAAGATATTTTGTAAATTTCCTACTCTAAATATATCAAAACTCAATTTTTGATTAGTAATATGCATTGCTAAGAACTTAATTTGAACAACTTTAAAGGTGATTTTCTCAATATTTAGATTTTTTTTGCACCCTCAGATTCCAGATTTTCAACTAAGTTGTATCTCGGCCAAATATTGTCCAATCCTAACAAACCATTTATCAATGGAAAGCTTCTTTATTCAGCTTTCAGATGTGTTTGTATATATATATATATATATATATATATTAAACATTTGCTAAAATGAACATGAAAGCAGAAAATATACAAATAAATGTATTTCAAAATGTTAACAAAATCTCTAATCTCAATACTAAAATAACACTGTCACATTTGAAGAAAAACTTGTGAATATACAGTATAACACACATTGGTTGCTATAAGACTGGAAAAATATTTCCAAATGTATTTCAGTAGCATAAAAATATGTATTGGTATATTAGGGTTGAAACTAAATATATTTTCAATTTCAAAAATATATTTCATTGAGGTTGACCGTTTACAACACATATTTAGCATGTATTTTAAATATATTTTGGGCAATTTTTTTGCTGTATGGATGTATTTTATTTTTAAGTTGCTATATGGATAAGGCTTTTATATATTTTCTCTTCTAAATCACAATGGAAAGCTTCCTTTTTGACTAAAGGCACTAGTCTGAAAACAAGCAGTAATTGCCAATGCTGATTTTTTTACAGTCATGTTTTATAGGTGATGTGTTTTTAATCGTACAAACCCTATTTGGAAGCTGAAAACATGCTTTATAGCTGTGGCTAGGATTAAGCAATATCAGATGCTTACGAAGGGGATGCTGGGATAGAGATTCAGTGTTTGGCTGCCCCCTGCAGTGAACAGGAAGCATTGCACAAGGGCCGAATGAGTTTGACCTGAGAATCAGGAAATAAATAGTGAGCCTGAAGTACAGTGAAGTGCAGGAAGTGTGTTTCTTAGATGATCAGTCCTGGATCAGTCTCTCTTCAACTTTCTTTCAGTCTCTCTCACTCTTTACGTCTGTTGTGTCCCAATCGAAGTTTGGCAGTAGCGAAAAAGCTTGAGGCTTGGCAGCTGTAGAGCTCATGTTAAACTTTATGTAGCTTGAAAGTGCTTTTCAAAGACTTAGATTTCCTAGTTGTTTCATTCTGCCGCAATATCTCTTCAGGACGTGACGAACCAAGCAGCATGTGGCAACATTCAGCGATTTGAGTTATTGCGTACAAAGCCGTCGCATCATTCTTTCCTTCTTTAGGCTCATGCTTCTGCACATACATCCGCTTTTCTCATCCGAAGCCACACACGATATTATGCAAACACAGATAGAATCGTGTTGAAATAATGTTTGGCTTTCTTCCGAGGCGTATTTGTGGCTCCGGGTGGGGGGATGCGCTTGTCCTTATTGTTCCTCTCTGGGGACAAGCTACTTCTGTCATCCTCAGCAGCGACGTCTGCATCACTCTATCGATCAGCTCCACAAATCAGAGGGCAGAGAGCGAAAAAAAGACAAAAAGACAGAAGCTGAGGGATATAGAATGCCTGTAAAAAAATAAAAATAAAAGAGAGAGAAGCGGGGATGCTGGGAATTGTTTGTCTTGTTCAGAGACGTTAGCCTGAATGAACTCGACTGTCGGTCGTCCTTGATTTACGCACACTGTGGATAGACAATGTGTCTCCAAACACAGCAGGCTGTTATCGCTAAAGCAGCTTTTAATTTCCAGCAGCTCACTGTATGATAAAGAAAAGTCATATGCATATGTTCAAAATGATTAACCTGTACATGACGTTTGTGAACTTGGCACGTTCTGAAAGCTATTGACTGGATGCTTTTTTTCTGTTGAAAAATGGTGAGCTGTATATAATATTTTTTGTTTTTTTATGAGTTTGAGGTTGGAAAGATTTTTTAATGTTTTCGGAAAAAAAATTGATTAAAGGGTGATTATAATTATATGATATTAATTATAAAAATATAATAATTTATTACAAAATATTAAAAAGTATTGATTCATCAAATGTATAAAAAGGCTAATTTAACCAATTTATGTAATGTTTTTGAAAGGCTCTTACGCTTACCAAGGATGCATTTATTTGATCAAAAATATAGCAAAAACTATAAATATTATTACAGTTTAAACTAACTGTTTTCTATTTGGGTATATTTTAAAATATAATTTATTCCCGTGATGCAAAGCTTAATTTTCAGCATAATTACTCTAGTCTTCAGTGTCACATGATCCTTCAGAAATCATTCTAATATGCTGATTCGCTGCTCAAAGAACATTTCTTATTATTATCAATGTTGAAAACTGCTTAATATTTTTGGAAACTATACATTTTTTTAATACTTTAGAAAGATCAGCATTTAAATAGAAATAAAAACTGAATCGGATTGAAAATCGTCTTTACTGAATAAAATTATTCATTTCATCTTTAAATGAATAAATGAATAAAGTACTCACCCCAAACTTTTAAACAGTAATGTACATTTTTTTATTTTTCACAGAAGAAGGAAAGTCACAAAAAGGTGAGAAAATGATGCCAGAATTTTAATTTGGGTGAACCTGTTTAAAATCTCTTTATAGAACAGAACAAAAGGACACGTTCAGTGTGAACACTAATAGTGAGTGAGACATTCTTAAACTTTACTTAAACTTTGTTCTTAAACATAAAAATGTGAAGATTGTAAAGTTTATGAAGACCAAAAATTGATTTGGCACACCTGGCAAATCTGGCACAAAATTAACACACCTACAACGGAAATGATCCTCAGAAACAGGAGAAGAAAGTTTTGGAAGCTAAAAGTTTTAGACAGTAGTTTTGTGGCTTAGCTCAACATAACATATAGGTGAAAACAGGCTGTTTAATTCTAAGTGGCAGAGAGAGGATAGAAAATCATTAATTATGAAACAAAATTCTGAAATTAATTGTAAAAATGAGACTGTTTGAGAAATATCAGTGCAGTGCAGCCTTCCGAACACTTTTTGGCACATCCTAAAATTCAGAAACGGATGCGCTCGTCTTTCCACACGGAAAGCCGGAAGAACCGAGAATGAAAAACACAGACAAAATAATATAAATTACAGCAGTTATGGTCTATATGTTTCAATTTAATGTGCTTGTAATGATAAATTATTTTAGCTACGCTGCCCAAAGAGGACTTGAGCAGTGTCGTGGTGGCCAGGACATTAGAACAATTGCTGCTGTCAGGGGAGGCTGTGGCCATTAGTCAATAAATTAAAGAGTAATTACAATGGTTTCTGCTTCTGTGACTCTATCTGCGAGACCTCACACAGGTGGAATAGAAATGTGTTCAGAGACCAGAGAGAGAGAGAGAGAGAGAGATGTTTCTGAATCACATCCAGCTTCAATAGATGACAGCAGAGAAAGTTGGCCAGAAAGTTCCTTTCTCCTCCTCTCCTTAACTCATTAAGATCCTGAGGAAAGGAAGATGGATCTTTGTGAGTCTTTTAGCTTCACTGTATCACCTTCACATTTGCATATACTATAGGAGTCTTAAAGGTACAGTAGCAAAAACAGTTTGTTTTCTAAGGGTCAGAAAATGCGAAAATAAATTATGAATTTGTCAAGTTAAAAACCCTAAAAGGTAATTTACCCATTGTCGTATTGTTATGATAGATATGACAGCAAAACTGTTTTACTACTAATAAGAAATGTTTCTTAAACAGCAACAGGGTCACGTAACACTTAAGACTGGAGTAATGATACGGAAAATTCAGCTTTCCATCACAGGAATAAATTGCATTTTATAATATATTCAAATAGAAAACAGTTTAAATTGTAAAAAAATATTACTCTAAGTTTTTACTTTAATTTTGATCAAATAAATGCAGCATTTCAGTCATTTTAAAAATCTTATCAACCCCCAAACTTCCAAACTAATGTCATGACAAAAATGTACCTGTGGGAACATCTTCGCAAGATGCGAAATACGCACTGCCATGTTCGTTTCATGACATATTCGATGTGAAATGTCCACTGAGTGGCGCTAAAAGAGTGTTCGGTTTTTTTCTCCGGAACAGATGAACGTCTATATGGTATATTTTATGTGACGTTGGTTTTGTACGCAGTTCTGACTTGAAATGTTAGTTTAGTGGCGCTATAACTCTAATGTGCCGTGACGTTTTAAAATAACGTATTATCTGCACTACACCTAAACCTACCCAATAGTATGAACAAAAGCAAATGTGATGTAAAAATGCAATCGCAAGCATGCCATTTTAGCTTGTTTTTCGATCTCTTTCAGCTCTTTCATCGTGAGTCATGTTTCTCACGGAATTCGTATTCAAGGATTCCGCATCCTAAGTCCAATTCTGAGCTGAGCTACTGAGCAAGCTTGTTACCTCTGGAAAGCGAAACATATGGAGCTGTAATCAAACTGCAGTGATATGAATTTATTGGTACGTATTTCGCGTCTTCCGAAAAAGTTCCCACCGGTACGATTTCATCATGAGATCAGCTAGTCTAAATGTAAGGCCCATAAATTAAATTCATATGAGGGAATTTATTATTCCTGACCCGTACTGAAGTTTTGTCTCACAGTAGGACACAAGCGCCAACCCTTCCCATCCAATAAAAGTCTCAGTCGCTGACAGAAAGCAAAATGGCTATACCTGAATCCACTCACCTGCAGCGGCAGCAGAGATAATCCCATCCGCAGGTAAAAGCACACTTGCATTAGACAAATCCCCAGGTATTCTCACCAGAGCCGAACGGAGAGACACCCGGGGTTGTTCTGTGTGCACTCAGTGCCTAATAATATATGACACCCCTACTGCTCGGCTTTATAATACTCAATCATAGAGCGCAAACATATACCATTGACAAGCGTGCAAAGAGAATAACCAATCTCATCTGAAATCTGCAACAGCAGAGCGAGAGACTGAGAAAGGGGGCAAGAAGTCACTTAACTAACTAGTACACTATGAGTGGACTGTGTTAAAGCTAATGAAGTGATCTTAATCTGATAGTTTTCTAGTAGTTAGTCTTTGACTGCATTATGCATATTTTTCTAGACAATTTTATAGATTTTCCCAGAGTTGAAATTCATTTATTCATTTATTTAAAATAGTACATAAAGCATTTATGCTGCAATAAATATTGGTGGTCATAATATATGTGAGCACCTCTAGTTTGCATTTTTCTTTGATCTTTTCTTTTATATTATTTTTATAACAACTTGTCCTTTTTTGCCTTTTTTTAATTTAGTTTTATTTTATTTATTTTTATTGGGCCTTTGCCTTTTTATTTATTATTTCATGTATTTTTTTAATTGGGTATTTGCCTATTTCTTGTTTATTTTAGTGAGCATTTGTCCTTTTTAGTTATCTAAATTGAATTGAATTAAATCGATTTTTAGATCATTTTATTAAGCATTTGACCTTTTTATTTTTTAATTTGATTTTAATTTAATTTAATTTGTTTATTTTATTGAACATTTGTCTTTATTTTAATTTTAGATCATTTGTTGAGCATTTGACCTTTTTATTTATCTGTATATATATATATATATATATATATATATATATATATATATATATATATATATATATTATTCAGCATTTACATATGTTATTTCATTTCATTTTAATGAAATTTTATTTAATTGGCCATTTACATTTTTAGTTTTATTATTTTATTTTATTTTATTTTTTATTTTTTTTATTTTATTTTGCATTTGTCACTGGTAGTGGAAGAAACTGTCCTAGTATGCTTAGCACAATTCACAGTCTTCATACTACTCTCATTACAGTATGTCTGCAGTTAAAAAATTTGGTATTATGCTCTTCTGATATTCTCATGTCCTTCAGCTTCGCTCTCCATCTCATAAACAGAGCCATAAAGACACACACAAACATACTGCGGTCACTTCCTTATTCTGTTCGTCATCTAGCCATGCTAATGAGTTTATTTGAAAGATTTTCACTCATGCAGTATTCACACACACCCCTCGAACGCACACGCACCCACGAGACTCCACTGGAGCGAACAACTTTCTCTCAAGGGCAAAAGCAGAAGTTTAGCAGAGCTAGACAGTGGCAGCATCTACACTGAACGGTGCAGGTTTGTGTGTGTGTGTGTGTGTGTGTGTGGCTCCACCAGGTGTGTGAGATATAGGCATGTTTCTGACAGCAGAAGAACACTCCAGAATCTGCCGCCTCCTCCACGGGCTTCCCTATTATCGCCAGAGACACAAATAGCCTTTGAATTGTGGGTAACAGGTGTCCGGAAGTCACAAACAAATTATTTGTACATCTAGAGGAGAGTCACACAGAACACGCTGTTTGTTTGGACAAAGCCAGCTGTCTCGCAACCTTTTTTGCAGCTTTCCTCAACAGCCGCCTCATCTTCACTAATGAGGCGTAATCTTAATAGCGTGCCGCCCCCTATGAGACGGGCGCCGTGCCATTCTGACGGGCTGACACGGGTGGAAGGTGTCACTGGCTTAACGAGGGGCGTAAATCTGACACAGCGGGACCAAAAAAGGTGCTTTATCGGCCCGTGGCGAGACACACACTCTTTTATAGAAGAGGAGCCGAGAGACAAAGAGAAGGAAAGTTTAACTACTGCCTGCAGTGAAAGAGCCTCTTGTGTTTGAGCTTGTGTCTCACCCAGCTGCGGGGCCGTGACAGCTGTAAACGCAATGCGACATTCAGCGGATTTGGCCCCGTCCTCCACCGGAGAGGCCCCACGCCGCGCTCTCAGACGCCAGAAATTCGCTCCCACCTGTGGTGCCCACCTGCACGCAAATTCAGCCTTGATTTATGACGTGTAGGTACGATAAGTTATAGTTCTGGTAGAAGCGTGAAAGTTAAGTCTCAGACGGTTGCAGGTGAGTGAGTCCCACCCATGGAGCACCCGCGTCTGACCAAACCATTACTGCACAGATTCCCTGAGTATAAGCCACAGTCCTTAAAATCAAAATCAGTTTATTAATAGTAATGCTTATTATATTCACAAATAAAAATTGTAAATAATATTATAATATAGTAAAATTGTATAAAATTATGTCATTTATTATTGGTTAATATTTATTAATTTTCATTTTTAAATTAATTTTTTATATTTATTAAAAACGATATTAATCTTGACAGGTAATTCACAGCACAAACTTACATTTGTGTACAAGGTTATAGATTAAAATCTAATATAGATTTATGCAGTTATTTGCAAGTAATTTATATATACAAGCAGAACAACACTACTATTGGGTTCATTAAGATCTTTTAAATGTTTTTTGAGTCTCTCGTGCTTTCCAAGGTTGCATTTATTTTATACAAAATACAGTAAAGAAGAAACATTTCTTATTATCAATTTTGAAAATACTAAAAGTGCTGCTTAATATTTTATGGAAACTGGTCTTTTTTTTTAAAGCAAAAGTTTAAAAGAACAGCATTTATTTGCAAATCTTTTACATTATAAATGTCTTTACGGTCGTTTTGGATTATTTAATTCATCCTTGCTGAATAAAAATATTATTTTTTATTTTATTTTATTTTTTTTAATATTTAAATATTATTTAATTTTATATATATATATATATATATATATATATATATATATATTAGTGCTGTCAAATGATTAATCGCGATTAATTGCATCCACAATAAAAGTTTTGTTTACATAATATGTGTGTGTACTGTGTATATTTATTATGTATTTATAAAGACACACACATACAGCATGTTTTGAAAATATTTACACGTATTTACATGTATATATTTATATTCATATAATTTATATTATATATAAATATATTATTTAATATATAAATTAAATTTTTTTTCTTAAATATGTACATACACAGTACACACACACACACATGCTATGTAAATAAAAATGTTTATTTTGGATGCGATTAATCACGATTAATCGTTTGACAGCACTAATATATATATATATATATATATATATATATACTGACCCCAAACTTTTGAATAGTAGAGTATTTTTTAGGCTTGTCAAATAATCAACACTGTTTTTGGCCTTTTGGAAATTTTAACTCTACACACATGCTTTTTTATGATTTGTTCTGTATATTTATACAAACGTTAATTTAAATGAATTGTTTCTACACAAGTCTATTATGATATTGTCTGTTTTAGACACCTCTAAACTACTCATAAAAATACTTTTTATGGCTATTTCTTTCTGTTTAAGTGGACTTTCTTGGCTAGAATAAGCGTCTGAGACGTCAGAAGTCTGGTTATGTGAGAATATAGGTGAGTTTTAAGGGGGTTGAGGAGAGAAAAGGCTCTCTGAAAGTGGCCTCCTGCCGACTGGGGAGATGAATCCAGGAAATGGGGGTCAAAAGCATGTGAACCATGAGTGACTGCTGGATGATGCAGCGGTCATTGATATGCACGTCTCTGCTGGTATTTGTGGTGAGGGTTTGGAATGAGGTGAGAGCAGATGATCCAGCCCTCGACTGATGCAGTATTTATAAGTCAGAGCCTCCCCAAATGAGCATTTGGACAAAGAGGAAGTACTCGCTCTCTCTCTTTCTCTCTCTTCCACTGTGAGCACTATTTATCTTGCTGGTCTCTGATAAATGGTGGATGTGTATGTTGCTCATTCATTGGTGTAGCTCTCATTGTCTCGCTGTGTCAGCCTTTTCTACTGCTCCACCACAGCGCTCTCTAAACTATTCATGAAGTGCTCGTCAAACACCGTTAAATCTAGATAAACCCTTAAGGAAAAGGTTTGTGCATTGACAGCTGCGCCAAAATTCGGATGCCAGATTTCCAGTACTAAATTGCGAATGTCTATCAGTTGCCTGAGGAGAAGAAGCCTTCGATACAACAATGACAAGACTCTGGACATCACTCCAGAGTTTTGCTTGACAGCTGGCTGTAGCATATGAGAAATATGTATCATTGTTGTATCGGAGGGATTTGTTTTGGGATAGAAGAGATTTGTTTGGATGTGCTCCGTCTTAGAGACACATGTCACCCTAAAGCTCCTGTTTATCCTCATCAGCTGTTCATCTGATGGTCCCGTTTCACAGACGCACACTGATTTTGCCCAGTCAGTTCTGAGCATGCAAACACACTCACAATCAACTACTATCATTTTTAGAGAATAATTGGTTGAACTGATATTCTGTAGTTATATTTACACTTTTTTTCTACAGTCCACTGTTTATCTATCTTCACTGCACAAGCTGTATTCAGTGTAGTCTGGGTCTTTTTTTTTCTTGTGTAGTTTTGTGTATGTTTTTGATGACAACGGCATGTCGTACAACCCACCCATGTTTCTACCAAGTCATTGACATATTGTAATTGTAAAAGGAATTAAATAAATAAATAATAATAAAAAAGTAAAATCTTGTATAATTTAAAACAATTAGATAGATAGATAGATAGATAGATAGATAGATAGATAGATAGAACATTGAAGAGTGCCTCCCATCCAATAAATCACAATCAGCTTTGTGCTTTTGTTACTTTTGATATGAAACAATGTCTCAGATTTCAAATTCGTACTATTTTATTACAATATTCAAACAATAAATACCGTTTTGGCATTGTTTAATGTGGTTAATGTGGTTTAATGTGGTGTAGCATCTCAGTGGTGGAAAGACGTCAATATAACAGCTTGTAAACAATGTCGCCTAATATCCAATTTACAGCAGAAAAAAAAAGAAAACGTTTGTGACCATAAACACGTTTAAAAAATTAATTTTAGAAAGGAGCATTTTGCTAAATATATGAACCATGTGACACACTCATTATATTTTTACATTGTCTTTCAATGTTTAATTTATGTTTGAATAAATCCATCAAGTTTTTCAGCCACCATTTAACTGTAGCTTTATTATTATAAAAACTGTGGAATTTGTGGAATTTAAGCATTTGTATTCAAATAAATTAATTTTAACCTTCAGTTCTAATAATGTAGTACCAGCTGACTTTCATGTGTATTTTACAGCATTAGTTGAGAGAATTTTTTTTTCTTGAGAAAATTTGACTTGTACTGTACCTGATATATATCCAAAATAATCAAATTGAATCTCAAGCTTGTGAATCAGATTCAAATTTATTAGACAGGTTAAGTCCTTTTAACTTTAATTGTAATAAACTGACTTAAAAAATTGAGTTGGGTAAATTATTAAATAATTTTTAAAAAATTATGAAAAAAAAAACATTTTTGCCATCACCTCAGTTTTTCTAATGTCTGTCCTTTTTTTTTTTTTTTTTTAGTCTGTTTTTTCAAGTATTTCTCATTGACTGTTCCAGTTGGGTCAGAATCATTTCCCAGATGCCGATGTGCATCATGTGAGGTGTTTGAGTGTGTGTGTGTGTGTGTGTGTGTTGTTGTTGACTGTACAGAATGGGTCAATGGGCTGCAGTGACAGAACAGTGCTGCCCACCACGTCTCCACATGACTGAATGAGAGCTGATCCATTCCCATTTATTGATGGGAACAATATGAGACACTAGAATGACTAAATCCACAGCGCACACCCTCCTCTTTCTCTTTTTCTTTCTCTTTCTCTCGCTCGGATTTTCTTTTTATTTCGGCCTCTCTCACTGGAGAACCATGAGTGTCAAGAGGATGGACAGAAAGAATATTAAAAGAGTATTATGAAGAAGAGTGGAAAATGCAGTGGCCCCAAAAGTATTCGGACACTTAAAAATGTCTGAATGTCATTGCTTTAGATTTCTCCAGGTATTATAAGTCTCCATTCTTATATATAATGCCCATTTTTCACAATTCAATAATGAATAAAATGAAATCCCACCCTATTTTATTCCCCTCGTTGAATATCTTTCACTAAAACGTGTCACATTACGAAAGTAAAATGGCCTATGAATGGTGTTTTGTGTTGACTTTAAGTGTCTGAATGCATTTTGAGGCTGCTGTACAATCTGCGTTTCACAACACAGATATATTGGGACGCAGCCACAAAGAGAGAGAGTGAGCTGAGAGGGATGAAACAAAAAAAATAAAAAACAAAAAAAAATTCTGACGCTTCTCATATCATTTCAAAAGATGAATCTAATCTCACTGCAATCAGCTCTCTTGCTCTACCGCTTGTCTCTCGCATGATCGTCAGCAGCGGTCTCTCGGCACGCTCCCATCCCCTCCCCACAGGCCACGGACGCTTCGCTTTGCGGTTATTAACCTGAACAGTGGGCGCATCTGAGTCTAGGTTAATAAGCTGCTGTCTTCACCTCACTCTTTGTCGGGAGAACAATGTTGTCAAGCCTCCAGAAATTGGCAATTTACAACAGAGATGGAAATGGAAGGCAAGGTACTCTTCTGTGGAATGCTTTTTATAGCCAGGCCCACCGGCGGTTCCTTGCTCTCCCACAGCCTTTTAATGATGGATATGAAATTACAGAGGTGTGAGACTGAGATGAGACGGGAATGAGAATGGACAGAGACAAGGCGAAGGGAGACATAGGCGCTAACCAGTAGCTAGTGTACTGTACTATATTTAGACCGGGTTTAAAACAGGTCAGAGCCAGATAAAAAAGCTAGATATGGTGTTGGCGCCAACTGGCAAATACAAGTCTTGAGAAATGTCATGGTAAAGATGGCTGTTTTGACAGATAATGTACGTAGTTGTTCAAAAAATTGACCCTTGTGACTGGTTTTGTGGTCCAGGGTATATATATTACGACAGCGTTTTAGTGCCATGTTAAAAAAAAATAAAATAAAAAAAATAAGATTATGAGATTAAAGTTGTAATATTTCGAGAATAAAGTCAAAATTACGAGAATAAAGTTAAAATACTATGAGAATAAAGTCGAAATATACGAGAATAAAGTCGAAATTGTGAGAATTAATTTGTAGCAATTACGAGATTAAAGTTAAAGAGATTAAAGAGTATATTAGCCTATTGCGCATGCAAATTATTGCCATTACTGGGTGGCTGGCGCACTACAAATAATGAATAAATTTGAAGACGTTAAAGAGATAGTTCACCCAAAAATGAAAATTTGATGTTTATCTGCTTATCTCCAGGGCATCCAAGATGTAGGTGACTTTGTTTCTTCAGTAGAACACAAACCAAGATTTTTAACTCAAACCGTTGCAGTCTGTCAGTCATATAATGGCAGTCAATGGGACCCACGGCTTTGAGAGTCAAAAAATCGCTTCCACGCATGCGTCTACTATGCCAGAGCACATTGACGCGTCATGCGCCGGATGTTGTGAACGCGCTCAGGAGCGGTGGTTCAACCGTAATTTTATGAAGTTACAGGAATACTTTTTGTGCACAAAGAAAACAAAAATAAAGACTATTTAACAATTTCTTCTCTTCCGTCATGTTACTCTCGTAAACGTATGTCAAAGACTGACGTAAAGAAGAAATTGCTACATTTTGTTAAGTTGTTATTTTTGCTTTCTTTGCGGACGAAAATTACAGCTGAACCTCTGATGTCAAATGGTCTATTTTAACGATGTCCTTACTACCTTTCTGGACCTTGAATGTGGTAGTTGTGTTGTTGTCTATGGAAGGTCAGAAAGCTCTCGGATTTCATCAAAAATAAAGTGATTGTCAAAGTGATTGTAATGTCTATTTCCTATAATTTGGTTGCATTTGGCACAACTGTGATAGAAAAAATAATCGAAAAAGGCTTATTGTTTCAATCTCCCACCCCTAACTCAGCAGATCAGCTGGGAAGTACTTGATTGAGCTGCTTTGAAGCATGTGTTGATTTTGATTGATTTTTGAAGGCACGTCCCTCTTCGTTCCAGTTGCACAGCACGGCACAAGGACACAACTCCATCAGGACACAGTCAGGAAGCTACCGCTATAACAACAGAGTGGAGATCTGCTGCTCCTCAAAGATGCCATCCTTCCCACGCTGCCTTTTTGTAATACCCTGCGGTCTGGCGAAAATTAATTTGACTCCCTGTGGGTGTGGAGTTGGCTGAGATTGAGGAGGGAAGGAAGGAGGGTGAAGCGTCCTATGTGTGTGGAGTCATGGACAGGTAGCAGCCCCTGCCCCTGACAAACACAGATAGTCCACAGCCTCATGCTGATGTATTCATGAGGAGTCCTGCACCTCCAATAACTTAATTAACCCTGTGTAGCAGCCCACCGCTTACTGTCCCTTCCACAGCAGATAACACACAGGACACCATGCAGGAAAACACATCATGTGTCTTCCTCGCTCTCTCTCGTATCTCGCGGTTCTGTGCAGGAATGTGTTGCGAGATTGTGGAAATGTTCTAGGTGTCTCCTACAACAATAGCAGTGTCAACTCTGTGAGATATTTTTGAGAAACATTTTATTTAGCTTAATACATATAAACTGGTGTTCCTCAAACATCTTGGTTCCATTGAACGTTTCTTGTGTAGAATAATTTATGCAAGTTTACTCTATTTTTTGCTTTGTTTTAGACTTCAAGCATATTTAAGGTTAAAGTTAAGGTTAAAATTAGACAAAATATCTATCTATCTATCTATCTGTCTGTCTGTCTGTCTGTCTGTCTCTCCTATGTTCTACGTATCATTTGTTCTATCTATCCATTCATCCATCCATCTATCCTTTGTTCTATCTTTTGATTGTTCTATCATTCCACCCATCCATCATTCTATGTATCGTTTGTCCTATCCATTCATCCATCCATTCATTGTTCTACGTATGTATCGTTTGTTCTATCTATCCATCTGTCCATCCACTGTTTGTTCCATCCATCCATTGTTCATTAATTTGTTTTATCTGTCTATCATCCATCATTCTATCTATTAATTGTTCTATCTATCATTCCATCCATCCATCATTCTATGTATCCTTTGTTCTATCCACCCATTCATCCATCCATAGTTCTATGTATCATTTGTTCTATCTTCCCATCCATACATCCATTGTTCTGTATTTTGATTGTTCTGTCTATCGTTCCATCCATCCATCATTCTAAGTATCATTTGTTCTATCTATCCATCCATCCATCCATCCATCCATTGTTCATTTGTTTGTTTGTTTGTTTTATCTATCTATCATTCTATCTATTGATTGTTCTATCTATCATTCCATCCATCTATCATTCTATGTATTATTCTCTCCACCCATCCATCCATTCATTGTTCTACATATGTATTGTTTTTTTCTATCTATTCATTGGTCCATCCATTGTTTCTTCCCTCCATCCATCCATCCATCCATCCCTCCCTGCCTCCCTCCATCCAACCATCCATCCATCCATCCATCCATCCATCCATCCATCCCTCCATCCATCCATCCATCCATCCATCCATCCATCCATCTCTTCCTGTCATTCCAATTCCAACTTCCTATGTTTTACAGTCAACTCAATTTAAGGTCTAAATTTTGAACAAACCTTGTGTCAACAGCGAAGCGGCTCTAATGTGGCCTTAATTTACACAGAACCAATTCCTAAAAGTTTAATTGGCATCTTTTGCTCCCACTTGCCCCTTTCTGGAAATGCAAATCTTGTTTACATCAGTGTTGGACATTGTTTTTTTTTTTTTGTTTTTTTTTTTGTTTTTTTGTGTTTTTTTTTGTTTTGTTTTTTTGTCATGGAGTATATTGGAACCCGAGGGCAAAGGAAACAGTTTAAAAACATCTCCAACATACGCAGCGTAATGTTTCTAGTAATGATTTAATTAGGTTTAATAGCTTCCTTGGCTTTACCCTTTTCACACTCATCCAGTTAACACAATGCAGAAGCCTCAATGCGATTTTCCCTGAGGGCTGAAATTCAGCGCCGTCTTTCCATTATTGTTCACACCACAGCTCCAAATATCACCACCATTGATAACCTCCAACCCCCAGAGGGAAAGCCTGAAAACGAGATGATCAGGAAGCCCATCGTATGCCGCAACTCCTGTATGCAATTATTCAGCCATGAATGCTATGGCCTTTCCATGCCCTTTGGAAAACTCACCCTGACCAAATGCTCACTGGGGTTGCTCGGTCTGGGGGCGTTGTGCATTTTAAGGTTAGCGCTTGTTGCCTGTGGTCGCCTTATTGATCCCAGGCAGCCTGGTGCTCTCTGCTTTTTGGAGATAAGGCAACAGACTCGACCCCCTCCTTATCCCACTGGCCCCGCCAGACTTACAAACACAAACACCCAATTTCTAATCCACTTGTGGGCTGCTGAAGACAGACAGGCCTTTATTTATACCCTTTCAAGCCATCCTCGGGGTCCGCCGTTCCGATAAGCCGTGTAGGGACATCAGTTTTCTTGTTAGGAGGCAATCAGATGTAGACGAAGCCCTCCACCCATCACTGTCCCAACCCCGTCTGTTTTAGCCAACCGAAGGAGAAGGAGCCGAACTGACCGAAACTTCAGGTGTGGATGGGATCAGTGTTCTGTAATGTTGAGCATGACAAAAGGATCAAACTCATGTCCGATACTGTGCAGTAGGATATAGTGGAGACTACAGATGTAGTGCCACGAATCGCTCTTGGTTCCAAATGTTTACAGTCAACATGAATTTTGAAATTGACCCTGAATGTCGACTGGAATTGAATGATATTAATTCCTGGTCTTATTGAGCACAGTCCCGAATTGCAATTCCCAATCAACAGTGTAATTTTTATTTTATTTTTATTTTTTTCAAAATTATTGCAACTTTGAGTACTGAAGTACAATTTTCAAGAAAACACACTGCAGTGTATTATTTTCCTAAAATAGCTATTTAGTCATTGTTTAAGGCTGCTGTTTGAGGCAATCAGTGTTGGGAAGGTTATTTTCGTGTAGTTGTGTAACTATTTCAATTACTCTATTAATGTAACCGATTACATTTGACTACTTTTTGATTACTTTTCTACATTTCTAATGAATGTTTTCAACCATTTTGAAACACTTAAAGCAGGCAGGGTTACATCAGTACTCAACACTGAATACTACCAGACTTTCAAAATGCTTCTTCACTTGAATTAAGATTATAACAATTTAATTTAAAGCACAACCACCACAAAATCAGACTTCACCTCTTTTTACTTTGAGATAATTCTGAGGTTAAATACAGATTTAAAATCATAATAAGAAACCATTTAATAGCTATGATACTGTTTTTGAAATAAAATCTTTACATATCTTATGACAGGAAACACTGTAACCCCCTTTGTAATCGTTAACATTTTCATAAGTAACTGTAATTTAATCACACATTTTTTTTTCTCTGTAACTGTAACAGATTATAGTTACATTTATTTTGTAATTAAATTACGTAATTCCGTTTCATGTAACTAGTTACACCCCAACACTGGAGGCAATGCAGTCTTTTCCAATAGTTAACATAGTATTTTATAGTTAGTTAGCATGTATTCAGTAAAGCTTACAGCGATATTAAATAAGCATAGGATCATACCACATTATGGAAGTAAAGTGGGTTGTGAATGTCATTTCATGTTGACTTTCACTCATTACAGAGAATTGAAGAATTGGTTCCCTTTTGAATCGAAGTGGCCACACAAAACAGGCTGAACTGTAATTTAACATAACTAATGGATTCTGGGAAATTAAGTGTTCTTCTACACTGACCCTCAACAGAGAGTTTATTTCTGATTAAATATATAAACTAAATACAATTTAGAATTTCATTTTAATTCTAATTCCTTACATTCAAATCAGAATTGCAATTCTGCATCCCAATTCAAACTGAATTCAAATTCATGCATGAAGTTGGTTTTTAACCCCTTTGCTGTCATACCCAAAATAAACACATTCTCGCTTTCATCTCTGAATCTGCCACAGCCTTGCTTCACTGCCATCAGAAGCTGCGATTAGCAACGCATCTCGATAAGATGCTTGAACACTGATGGGATCTTGTCTCCAGAAACACCCTCAGCACCCCCTCAGACAGCAGAAATCAAATTCTGTTCAATCAGACCCACAATTACATTAGATCACATCCAATAGCAGTGCACCGACGGTGCATGTGCTCGTCCGCATGTGGTTTTGCATTCGACGTGTGCCGCAGTCCTGTCACCATGGTAATGAGGTGATTGATTGATGAGTGTGATTGCTGACATTGAGGGGTGGGCAGGTGGGAGAATACATGGAGGGTGATTTGTTACCGCCTGCCACCTCTGTTATCGCTTATTAAATCAACAGGCAAGGTGAGGAGATATGAAAACAGGCGGAGAGAGGCAGGACTCCTGCAAGGATAAACAGCTCAGCTCCTGTGCCATATGGAATACCAGTCCTTTAGGTGGCTAAATGCCAGAGTGACTGTACACACACCAGGAGCTTCTGTCTGTTAACAGGTATCAGATGCTCTGGTGGTCGAGTCAAACGTTGTGATGCTCGGATAAGACGCGACTGGAGTCTCTTTTGTGTATGTGCGTGTGCAATACAATGCAATAGTTGCACTTCTTTATTGTAGTTATGGATCTTTTAAGTTATATTTGACTTATATTTGGTATACCATTCAAAGCATGCACCAAATTAATTATAAGATCCATAAATAAAACAAAAATAGTATTATTTATAGTAGTACTAAGGTATGTTTTCGGTACGTTTCAATTTTGTAATTTTAATTTTTATTTATTTATTTTATTTATTGTTTTTAAATTGTATTTAAAATACCATGTTAAAGTAACCCTGTTCATTTTTAATAACAGAACCGGATGCTACTTGTTAGATTAAATTTAGTTACTTTTTGGTTATGTTTCAGTAGTGTAATTAATTATATAATTATTTTTTTATTAGGCAATATACAGTATACACTACACATTATTCAAGATTTAGTAAACAGTTTTTGTTGATAACTTAGGTAGGTTAAAGGGGCAATAAATTAAAAAATAAAAATCATCTTTTTTTTTTTTGGACCTTCTACTTTGGCCAAAATGTGGAATATACAACATACAGCATATTTCATAATTGTTCAAAATGTTCCCCACAGTGCAATGCGCTTGACGTGGCCCTTAATTTATAGCACGGCATTTTAGAAATAAAGTATTTTGACTTATTTAATCAGGTTGCCAAGACCTAAGACATTTTTACACAAAACTGGATAAAAATACAAAATTCTCATTCTTAAAATACATTCAAGATCACAGCTGAATGGCAATTAAATGGAATTGCTTGTTAGTATTGTTCCATATTATTGTTTTAAATGTTTAGTTTGCATAATGGCATACTATTTCTAAACATTAGGCAGTATACAGTATATACTACACAGTATTCATTATTTGGTAAGCATTATTTGTTCATGCTCACATCTTTATACTCTATTTTAAATACAAAAAAAAAGAAAATTTTACACAAAATTGGATTAAAAATGCAAAATACCCATATTTATATCAAAGATGATAATTTAAATGGCAATTAAATTGAATTTTACTTGTTAGTATTGTACCATAGTACTGTTTTAAATGTTTATTTTTGTATATTGAGTATTTTACATACTATTTCTTAATAAGTATTCAGTATACCATACTGCACATTATTCAGCATTTAGTATTTAAGCAGCATTTAGTAATGTTCGTAAGATGTTATTTTATTCTATCAAAAATAGTATTTGTACTAGAACTATAGTACTTGTACTATTTATGTAGTATATAGTATGATTGCACTTTAAATGGCCCTTTCTAGCCCTTTTTAATCAAGCTCTTTGACTATTTTTTAATTGGGTTGCCAAGACTTAAGACATTTTTATGCAAAATTGGATTGAAAATGCAAAATACGCATATTTATATCCGAGATGTAGCTGAACGGTAATGAAATTGAGTTACTTGTCAATAGGGTAGCTGAAAACATTTATCGTTGCTTAATAAGATTTTTTCACTTAGTATTTATAACAAAATTGGCAGTGTACAGTATATAGTGTGTATTATTGAGTATTTAGTAGTCAGTATTTGTTTGCGTTGTCTGCGTCATTTGCTAACTGCTGCACCATGGCACTGATACCTGCACATTTTCATCCGTTTATCATCTCTTTTCACAGGAGATCACTTGCGCAAATGTTGGAACATCCCAAATTTGGCTTTTTCATAACTGAAGCCTCGTGTCTTGCTTTTTGCGATTACCATTGTAATTACGCCGCTATTTCCACAGTGTCTTTCAAGTATAAACGAGCTTTAACAGAAAGCTCTCTCACCACCACAGCACAGGCGCTTTATTTATGTGTAAAATGAGCGGAATAAAATGAATAATTTAGAAACCTGTGGTAAGAAGACACTTTCTAACTTTTCTGAACATTTCCCAGGTTGCTAGAGGAAAATCTAACATGTTGCCAGAACGCCGTGTCTGTATGTGCAGCTGTGCAATTTCGCCCTTTGATATTGTATTATAATTGGTGCCTTTAAAAAAAATACACCTGCTGTGAATTAGGGTGGCCCACAAAGTTATTCCGTGATTGCATTATAATATCCTTCTAAAACACGTCAGCACTCAAGTGCGACTACTACAGATTTTATGTATTATGAATGCATTCTAAAGCATTACAATCCCATTTATTATTCATTATACAGATATCTAAAACTCTGCTGAAGTCCTACACGGTTATATCGACTGCCTGTGTTTAATCAAACATATGCCGCCCTTTTAATAAGACAGTATTCCCAACCACATCCCTTTAAGAACATTTCTTCCCTGCCCATATTTTCCATTTCTGTCTGGTACATTAAGTCGCTGAAACAGAAGAGGTGTCCTGTCATCCGAGTGTGATAACGGAACGGTTAGCTTTCCCTTTGCCCTGCTCTCCATGTATAAATATGTATAATTCTGATAAGATTAATTGGATCGCCTAAGTACACAGAAAAGGAGAGAGAAAGAGGGTGCAGAAGAGAGCTCTTGTTCTGGTTGCTTTTTGGAAATGTGCTCCGGGCCCACCTCACATTCCCCTGCTAAAGTGCTTCATTTTTTTCTAGAACAAACTGCCTTCAATTAAAAAAGAAAATGGCTTACCCAAAGGTCCCGAGGAAAAGGAGCCGAGCAAATGGCTTGAACACACTCACGATAAATAGTCCTGTTAAAATATTAAGCATTCTGAGAAGTGTTCGATACAAAATGCTCACCTCTGTCTTAATGGGAAAACATATTTCTTTGAGTTTCCACTGCTAAGAGAAATTATAATCACTCACTGTTGTGAGGGAATCTGTTGGAAACATTCTCACATCATATTTCACAACAAAATCAAAATAAATAAATATTGTTTTTTAAAAAAAAAAAAAAAAAATATATATATATATATATATATATATATATATATATTTTTTTTTTTTTTTTTTTTTTTTTTTCATCATTATTATTATTATGTCCAAATATGCATATCCATATCCATATATGGTGAGGGTTGTTCCTTGTACAGGAAATGCAGTTTGAATTCTGACGGTAACACTTTAGAATACTGTTCCATCATTTATTAATAACTACACAAGAACACATGAGTAACGCAATATTAAAACTCTAGTAACTACTAGTATCCAACAAGAAACTCTGGTTAATGAATTAGTAAGTAATAGTGCTTAGTCGAATCTGGTAGTTCACTATTAGCTAATCAATAACTACTATTTGTTCATACCTCCCTAAGAACTACTAAGAACTTCTATATACAGGTTCATAATTAATATGAATAATACATAATGTATAATTAATTCTAAAGTGAAGGTCATGGTAACCCACTTACAATGACTCAAGTATTGCCAAATTCTTCAGAATGAATTACTAATTATTTGGATCAGTAGGCCTATAGTAATTATTCAGGTGTTACTACATCCTTCTAAAGGAATTATTAATTTTTTGGATCAGTATTCTGAAGGGAAGATCATGATAACTCCCTAGTAATTACTGAAGTCGTTGTAAACTTTTGAGGTTTTAATTATTAATTATACATTATGCATAATTCACATTAATTATGAACCTGTATACAATAGTTCTTAGTAGTTCTCCAGGAAACATGAAATAAAAAATAGTAGTTATTGATTAGCTAATAGTGAACTACCAGTTTCAACTGATCGCTATTACTTACTAAATTGTTAATCAGAGTTTCTTGATAGTTAATAGTAGTTACTAGAATGTTAATAGTGGATGAGTCATTTGTTCCTGTGTAATTATTCATAACGATGGAACAGTATTCTAAAGTGTTACCATTCTGACTTATTCTGATTTCCTGTCCCTGTTCTGATTTTATGAATAAAAAGTGTCAAAAAGTCCCAAACTAACTACAAAACAAAGATCACGCGCATCTCTCCCAAACATTTTTTTCTGATGGTTTCTAAGGCTACACGGCATGGCATGTGCTGGCAGGGCACTTCTGCTTTCCACATTTGTTTTGGCAAACGGCACCCAGGAAACATTCCCATGGCATCGGTCGTCACTGGTGAAAAATGAGCACAACCAACCAATGCACATGACAGAACCTATAAACAGTCATCGAACCAATTCCCATTAAATGCAGTCCCAAGACCGATTGTTTGTGTGTCAGACCAAGAAGTGGGCAGAGAAGAATTCTCTACAAACGCAGAGCCGGCAATAAACCTCCAGTATAAATGGGAACGGACGGGCCACATAAAGGGCCTCAATGTGATATTAATTCTGCTACCGCTGCGGTCTAGAAGGCACTCCGTCAAGCTAACGTGTTTTACTCCGTCTACGGTACGGTTATGATAATAATGAGCTGTACGTTCCTCACGTCAGCTCTGAGCGATAGAGGCACGAGTCATTGGTGTGTTAAAGTGTTTTATTATTACTGGAATTATGAATTATTTTGTGGGAAATTCTTTCTGCACTCATGAGTCTATAAATTGAAGGAGGTTGGTTTACTCTGAATGCTCTATGCTGTAAAATATTCTGTGCCACTAACTTAAGAGAAAGTGGCTATTATTTGTAATTTATTTATATTTATATTTTAATTTGTGTAATATATGTGTGTGTGTGTGTGTGTATACAGGTGCATCTCAATAAATTAGAATGTCGTGGAAAAGTTCATTTATTTCAGTAATTCAACTCAAATTGTGAAACTGGTGTATTAAATAAATTCAGTGCACACAGACTGAAGTAGTTTAAGTCTTTGGTTCTTTTAATTGTGATGATTTTGGCTCACATTTAACAAAAACCCACCAATTCACTCAACAAATTAGAATGCTTCATAAGACCAAAAAAAAAAAAACATTTTTAGTGAATTGTTGGCCTTCTGGAAAGTATGTTCATTTACTGTATATGTACTCAACACTTGGTAGGGGCTCCTTTTGCTTTAATTACTGCCTCAATTCGGCGTGGCATGGAGGTGATCAGTTTGTGGCACTGCTGAGGTGGTATGGAAGCCCAGGTTTCTTTGACAGTGGCCTTCAGCTCATCTGCATTTTTTGGTCTCTTGTTTCTCATTTTCCTCTTGACAATACCCCATAGATTCTCTATGGGGTTCAGGTCTGGTGAGTTTGCTGGCCAGTCAAGCACACCAACACCAGTCATTTAACCAACTTTTGGTGCTTTTGGCAGTGTGGGCAGGTGCCAAATCCTGCTGGAAAATGAAATCAGCATCTTTAAAAAGCTTGTCAGCAGAAGGAAGCATGAAGTGCTCCAAATTTCTTGGTAAACGGGTGCAGTGACTTTGGTTTTCAAAAAACACAATGGACCAACACCAGCAGATGACATTGCACCCCAAATCATCACAGACTGTTGAAACTTAACATTGGACTTCAAGCAACTTGGGCTATGAGCTTCTCCACCCTTCCTCCAGACTCTAGGACCTTGGTTTCCAAATGAAATACAAAACTTGCTCTCATCTGAAAAGAGGACTTTGGACCACTGAGCAACAGTCCAGTTCTTCTTCTCCTTAGCCCAGGTAAGACACCTCTGACGTTGTCTGTGGTTCAGGAGTGACTTAACAAGAGGAATACGACAACTGTAACCAAATTCCTTGACACGTCTGTGTGTGGTGGCTCTTGATGCCTTGGCCTCAGTCCATTCTTTGTGAAGTTCACCCAAATTCTTGAATCGATTTTGCTTGACAATCCTCATAAGGCTGCGGTTCTCTCGGTTGGTTGTGCATCTTTTTCTTCCACACTTTTTCCTTCCACTCAACTTTCTGTTAACATGCTTGGATACAGCACTCTGTGAACAGCCAGCTTCTTTGGCAATGAATGTTTGTGGCTTACCCTCCTTGTGAAGGGTGTCAATGATTGTCTTCTGGACAACTGTCAGATCAGCAGTCTTCCCCATGATAGTGTAGCCTAGTGAACCAAACTGAGAGACCATTTTGAAGGCTTAGGAAACCTTTGCAGGTGTTTTGAGTTGATTAGCTGATTGGCATGTCACCATATTCTAATTTGCTGAGAGAGTGAATTGGTGGGTTTTTGTTAAATGTGAGCCAAAATCATCAAAATTAAAAGAACCAAAGACTTAAACTACTTCAGTCTGTGTGCATTGAATTTATTTAATACACGAGTTTCACAATTTGAGTAGAATTACTGAAATAAATGAACTTTATATATATGCATATATATATATGCAGAATAAAGGGTTAAAAATAATATGTAATTTCATATTATCTTTGGATTTATGTATATAATGTTTATTTGTTTTAATTTCATTCCCATTTCTATTTTTAATATTTATTTTAATATTCTGTGTTTTAGTAAATACTGTGTAGTTAAAAGGCAATCTTTGAAATAAGTCAGTCTTTTAAAAACATTGCTTGATTTAGATTTACTCTCCCATAGACAATACTTCACCTTATTTGTCTTAAAAAAATATATGCAATCGCTATTTTTAAAGTATGTGTTTTTTGTGTGTGTGCTAAAACAAATCCATTTAAACTCTCCCTTTCTCTTTGTCTCAGGCCGCAGAATGGGTCTATGATCCTCTACAACAGGAAGAAGGTGAAGTACAGAAAAGATGGCTACTGCTGGAAGAAGAGGAAAGATGGGAAAACCACGCGGGAGGATCACATGAAGCTCAAAGTGCAGGGAGTCGAGGTGAGAGGCTGTTCGCTATTAGTAACACAATACAATCACAAACTCTCCAGAAAACCTCATGGAAGCACAGACTGTCAAACCATGAGGTTTTTGTGTGCGTCTGGCTTTACTGTCATTAGACTGATTGGAAGTACAGGGATTGTTCCTGAACATGCTATTGAAGAGAAAACTGGTGTCTATTTTTTTCACAAATCCTTTGATGGTGCTTTCATCACGTTAACTTGTGTAAGCGAGGATGTGTTTGTGTGTCTATGTCCATTGCACATGACCTTTCTAAGATATGAACCCCCCCCCTGCCGGCCGCGGCGCCGTGCGTCCCTGTGCGGATGACTCTAATGTGTCAGCTCAGGCGTGGCCCCTTTAAATGAAGAACCGTAATGAAGCATGTCTCCAGTCCCTGCGTTCCTGCTCACTGCCTCTAATGAAGAGAAATGTCAGCACATTGCCGATTTAGCGGTGTGATAGAATGAACGCATGGATGAGTGTCTCCTCGGACGCTCTACCTACCCGAGTCATTCACCTGAGCCACGTGCCTTGATCTAACTGTGCTTTATGAGGCCAGTTAGAGACGGAGACGATATTTAGCGTAATACATTGCTGACATGTGTAGCCTTTACAGGGAAAGATTATGCAAAGATTACAGTTCTATCACTGTTTATTAGCAATTATGTCATTCCAAACCCTTGTGACTATTATTTCTTCTATGAAACACAAAGCATAATATCCGACCTGTTCTTTTCTTTACTGTTATCTTTAATAGCAACTGGGGCTGTCAAAGTCAAAAAGTAGCATAAAAGAATCATAAATCTTGTTCATGTCATGTTTGTTATATTCTGAGTCTTTTAAAATAGTCTCAATTGATATATGATATTCAGTGATATTTGTTTTAACATGCCAAGCCAAGTTTGAATATGTGCAGATGATATTAAAAAGAGTTTCTATACAGCAAACAAGTTGTATGGACTACTTTTATGGTATTTTTAAATGCCCTTTGTAATATTGAAGAGAGATCATTTATTGTTAAGTGTGAGTAAATATGACAAAATGATAATTTTAAGTCAGCAATTCCTTTAAAATAGCATTTCAGGCAGATTTAAATACCAATTAAAAATGAACTAACTCTTTTAATGAATTGGACAAGAGTCATTAAAAGGAGTCAGAATTTAAATGCTCGTACAAACAAATTACTCTTATGAGTTGGTTCTTTCAAAGAATCATTCAAAAAAAGTATGAAGTTCTTTTATGGCACTTATTTTGTCTATTTTGGAGTTTGAATTCCCCTGGTCACTATATACTTTTGTTGTATTGAAAAGAGCAGTCAAGAAAAGAGTCATTTCCTTTTAATAAATTAGTCAAAATGGTTCAGTGATTCACTGAAGGTTCCAGCTCATATGACAAACAAATGGCTCTTATTAGTTGGTTCTTAATGAATCATTTGAAACAAGTTGTATCAACTACTTTTACGGTCCATTTTTTGAGCTTTAATGCCCTTGGTCACTATATACTTTAGTTGTATTGCATATTCTATGAGTCCTCTATTTGAATGTTTGTTCAAACAAATTGCTCTAATGAGCAGGTCGGAAAAAGTTGTATGGAGTGCTTTATTGGTGCTTTTTTGTCCATTTTGAGCCTAATTGTCTCAGTGTATGTTTTTGTTGTTTTGAAAAGAACAGCGTGAAAATACCCTCACATCAGCTCAAACATTTATGGAAATGAGTAAATGATGACAGAGTGATCTTTTAAGTGAATGGAATTTCCAGCAGATGTAATGCTTGTATAACACAATTCTACCATTTAGTACAACACAAGCTAAGGAAATATGACAGGCAGGAAATGTGTATTTGTCCATCTGTGAAAAGCATTATATGTGGTGCCGATGGCAGACTCCACTATAGAACATCCCTAGGGGCATTTTTCAATGCGGATCATTCCTCCAAATTTGTTTGACATGTTGAAAACAGGGTAGAAAATGGGTGGACAGCTGATGTTGAATCAATAATCATACAAGATGTTTCTGTCTGGAGGGACGGTAGGTCTGAATGAACAACGACATTCTGACTGATGACCGTTTCACCTGCGCTGGGCTAAAAGGGCAACGGTGGCGAGTCTTTTGGTTTGTTTTCCGGTTTGCTGGTCACATAATTATTAGGATGTAAAATCGGAAACCAGAACTATTCCCTTATATTGGCATTGGCAGATATTTCAGGCCGTTTGTGTGTGTGTGCGTGTGTGTGTGTGTGTTTGTGTTCAACTAATAAGCACATTTATTATTTCTCAATCCAATCAAGCGAAGTAGGATACATTAGCGTACATTATGACTTAAATCAGATTCAAATGTGTTTTATTTTGGCTCTATGAAACAAGCGGAAACACACTCATCCACTGAGGGGATTTTGGCACAGTGACACAAATACCCAAAGGCTTGAGCGAGAGAGATGGAGTTCAAATGAAAAAGCTCTGCAGGGCATCTCTGCAGTTTCTAAATGGGAAATATTATTCAATTTGTAGCATATTTTCCTCCTTGTGTTAGTTGAACTTTTATTGAGGAAAAAAAAAACATTTTTACAACCTCTTTCTGACCCTTAAATTTAACAGCATGCTTTTATTACAGCTGCTTTAAGACTACATGCAGATGAGCAACAAACAAATGACTCTTATCATCTAAAGATTTACTGGTTAAAAGGAGACCTATTATGCCCCTTTTTACAAGATGTAATATGAGTCTCAGGTGTCCCCAGAATGTGTCTGTGCAGTATTAGCTCAAAATACCCAACAGATTATTTTTTATATAATTTTGAAAATGCCTATTTTGAGTATTTTTAATACTCAAATGTAAATATAAATGCCTATTTTTTTATTTATTTTTTTTGTGCATGTCTCTTTAAATGCAAATGAGCTGCTGCTCCCCACCCCCTTTTCCAGAATAGGGCTATGTTTACAGCTCATACCTCAGATACTCTGCTAAAAAAACATCTGTCTGTATTTAATTATCATGACTATCATGCTGAAATCATTCGCTTTAAACCATATTAGTTTACGTTTCTGATATATGGTTTTCTAAGCGCACACATCCGAAGCACGCGCACAGAAAGCAGCTGTCACATGGCATGTGAGTACTAAACTAAGTTCTCTTTCATGCCTTTTTGCGCTTAAACTGTCCAAAAAAAATTGCTGTGTTGTTCTTTTTCACGTTTTATGGGTTGGTAGATGCACCGGGGACCCGATATATAGCACTTAAACACGGAAAAAGTCCGTAATTTCAATTGGTTTATACAAACAAATTACTAGCCCTGTATGAGCATTTCTTTTAATGAATCAGTCAAATAGATTCATTCATTCAGTCTTTCTTTCATTAGTTGTCTTTGTATTATTTCTTTTTATCTTCTCACATTTAATTCAGACTGCAAACTCGCAATATACAGTAGGAACTTGAATGGCAGTGTTGAGAACCAGTTCACCAGTGTGCTTATAGGGGGACAGAAATCAACCCCAAACCTGCCCCTGAGCTCTCCATCTTAAGCCATTCCTGCCCTCTGGACACCAAACATATTAAAGTGCTCTCTAGATCCCCACACTCGCTCTGTTTGCTCTGATAAAGAACTAAGCCATTTACCAGCATCCGTTGGAGACCCTGGTTACCTAGCGATGGTGGCAGTAGCCATGGGAGCGGTAGTCACAGCGACAGAGAGGATAATTGCAGTAGTTAGGTAGTTTCACTATTAAAGGAAACTAAGATGATGGAGCTGTGACTGAAGCCAGTGGGGATGTAATCTTGAATGTTTGTGTATGTCACCAGATCTCACTAAACCTGTCAAGAACATGGCCAGGTCATATTTTTTTCCCAAATTCAAAAGAAAGAAAATAAGAAATTGTTTTTTATTGTATAACAAAAAAATAGGCATAGGTCTATTTCTTTCTTTCTTTCTTTCTTTCTTTCTTTCTTTCTTTTTCTTTCTTTCTTTCTTTATGTCTTTCTTTCTTTCTTTCTTTCTTTTTCTTTCTTTCTTTCTTTCTTTCTTTATTTCAAATTTAATATGTATGTAAATGTGATATAGTGTGTATACACACACACACACACACACACACACACACATATATATATATATATGTATGTATTTAACACACACACACACACACACACATATATATATATATATATATATATATATATATGTATGTATGTATTTAAATTATACAAAATTGTTAAATTATATATTACAACTATGTGTTGTTCTGCCATTACTTTATGCTGATTTATGCTGAAAACATTGTTTTACACTAACACAGGGAAATAATTTGAAATCTAATTAAACTTTTCACATTAAGCATATGAAATACATAATCATGGAAAAAAAAAATAATCATAAAAATTATGTCAGTACAAAAAATCTTAATCATTTTATTTTATTTTATTTTATTATTTTATTTTATAAAGCAACAAAAGCAAAAGAAAGATAATACATTTTTATTGTGTAATAAAAAATTAAGCATAAGTCTATTTCTTTTCTCTTTTTTCAAATTAAACTAGATTAAAATAGATTCAAAGTAAAATAGATGTTCAATTTATGCTGATTTTATTTAAAGACATTGTTTTACAATAATACAGTAACAATATTTGAAATCTAATGAAAACTTTCCACATTAAGAATATGAAATACATAGAAAAAATTATCATGAAAATAATGTCAGTACAAAAAAATCATAATAATTCTTTTTATTTATTTATTTATTTATTTATTTATTTTATTTATTTATTTTAAATTTTATTTGTTTTTTTGGGGGGGGGGGGGGGGGGGGGTGTTTTAGTTTCACAGTCTTGTGGAATTTTTCTGCAGTAAGGCAAACTGTTGTACCCATAGCTCTGTTTAATCCAATTTGCTCTCTGCCATTTGCTTTTGTTTTTTCGTCAGTTGTGATATTTAAGCCTATTATTTAGTTTAGCTTAGTTTGTCTTGTTTTGACAGGCTTCGTGAGACACATGTGACGTAGCGCGCGCACTGTCGTGGAAACTAATTCCATCGGCCCAAGTCATCTAGCAAATAAAGCCTCTGTTGTGTGCATTATGATTGAACGTACACACACATCTGTTGAGCATAGACACACACATACACCCCCACCCGAAGACGTAACAGATGTGCATCCGTTGTGTGAGTTGTTCCGTTCGCCTGGAGACTCGCAGATTAAACCAACAGGAATAAATCAAGACTATTAGAATGGCTGCTAATGCCTAGAGAAAAGTGGAGAAACATACAGGCTAATGCTGCTTGATAAAGGGAGGGAGACTGACCGAGAAACAGCCAGTAGAACTGACACATCTTATGTTTTTTTGATCTCCATGCCAGTAGGGGAAGAGAGAGAACGGATCTAGTATGAAATATTTTGTCAAAGTTGTGGTTTATAACGCAACTGTAATACTTTGCTATACAATATATTGCATCTAAACAAGCTGTATTCACAGGCAAACCTGTAATTTAAACACATTTTGTCCACATGCACAGTGTTTTGCTAGCATTTCCTAAAGCCAAAATCTGCTAAATGTATTCATGCACTAAAACTTCCCAGACTCGTGTCCCCCCGGGAAGTTCCTGCTTGCAAGTTCAGAAGTCGTAATTATGCTGTGATGTGGCTTCAAGTGATTTTGGTTGGACTCACTTCTTTTTTTCACTTTCCAACAAAAACAGGAAGCTTTTTAGCTCTAATGCAACAAAATACAGTAAATGCTAAAGGATGTACATTAGGTGTGTAATTGATGCTTTATCTGTATTTTATCATTTTTATGCGGCCATAAAGAATGATTGGAAATGTGGTTTAGTCTGGCGCCTCATAAACCAGCTAAATAAGTAGTATTTCCCAGCAAGTCCTCTCACTATTATTCATCTTCAGAGAACAAAATGCATAGAAGTCAAACTGTTTGGTCACTGTTAAGACTTCTCCATGATTCTTTAATTTAGTCAAAAATTGATTTAATGTAAATTAGAGAGTCTAACTGTGTTGCTATGCAGTTACAAACATGTATGCAGTTACAAGAGTGGTTGTTATGTAGCTAATAAGGTGCTCTGAAGATAGATATGTATAGGTAGATGTCACATTCGATCCGTCCAGAGATGTCGATGCATCCGCCATCTTGGAACGGATGTGTCGTCACTCACAATGCCACAACAATGCGCAGCCTCTGGTTGTAAAAATCACTGACATTTAAATTCCTGGGGAAAAAAATGGATAAACTTTCACAGGTAAAAATGTGTTGGTTTGGGTTTTTAATGTGTATTATAGTATAGGTTTTTAAACTATTGTACCTTTTAAATGTTGTGCTAGCTAACAGCCACTAATAGGGTGTCTACTTATGCATATCTATGGTTCTGAGTGATTGGTTGCCAGGGTGTTGCTGTGCAGCTGTTATAGTGTTCTGAGTGGTTTCCAGGGTGTTGCTGTGCAGATGTTTTTGGTAGTTGCTATGTGGTTTTTAAGGTGTTCCAAGCATTTGGTTGCCAGGGTGTTGCTATGTAGTTTCTTAGGTGTTCTTGGTAGTTGCTATGAAGTTGCTATAGTGTTCTAACTGGTTGCCAGGGTGTTGCTATGTAGTTTCTAAGATGTTTTTGGTGGTTGCTATGTTGTTTTTAAGGTGTTCTGAGTGGTTGGTTGCCACAGTGTTGCTATGCAGTTTGTAAGATGTTCTTGGTTGTTGCTATGCAGTTCTTACAGTGTTCTCTGTGGTTTCCAGGGTGTTGCTATGCAGTTTGTAAGATGTTCTTGGTTGTTGCTAACTTGCTATGCAGTTGATATGGTCTTCTGAGTGGTTGCCAGGGTGTTGCTATGCAGTTTCTAAGATGTTTTTGGTGGTTGCTATGTTGTTTTTAAGGTGTTGTGAGTGGTTGGTTGCCATGATGTTGCTATGCAGTTTCTAAGATGTACTTGTTAGTTGTTAAAGTGGTTGTTAAAGTGCTCTGAGCGGTTACCAGGTTGTTGCTGTGCAGTTTCTAAGATGTTCTTGGTTGTTGCTATACAGCTGTTACAATGTTCTGAGTGGTTGTTTGTCAGGGTGTTGCTATGCAGATGTATGTTCTGGGTGGTTGCTAAGGTGCTTTTGATAATTGCTTGTATTTATCTACGGTGCACAAAATGAGTAGAAACAAAACTGTTTCGCCAATATTTACAGTTACAATTTATTGTGCTTTGCCTTGATTCTTTAATTGATTGAAAAATTGCTTTAAAGTAATTGGAGAGCATCTGACTGCACTCATGACGTCAATCCAGTCTTTCCGGCATGACTCGGAGGCCAGAGCTAGACCAGCCGCAATCCAGCAGAAGCCGTTGTCCAGGTTTGAGCAGAGTGACTCAGCAGGTGTGTTTGTGATAGTACTGATCTCTCCTCTCACTAATTCTCTCCAAACCCCTCCTCCACATCCTCACCATCCGCTCAAATGAATTTGGAACTCACAGCAGGTAGGTGTATCGAACCCCGAGTCCCTGGTGTGGAGGCTGGAGAAGAAATAGAGGCAGAAATCCAAAAAGAAACTTTGTGAATGAGTAAGATGATTGTGGGGGAGCCTCTGAGGAGAACAGCGAGAGAGCTTGTGAGGTACAGAGCAGAAAAATAAAAGTGTATGGATTATTGCTAGAGCTTCTGGGAATTCCTGGAGCGGGAAAAGAAAAAATGGCTGCCAATGGTGCTGGAAGCTGTCAACTTGTGTTTGTCATCGAGTTCCATCGCTCGCTAACTCTGTCTTGCTGACTTTCATATGCTTTTTGTGGACATGAAACAGCATATTGTACATTTGTCAAAGCTAATCTCACCCAGCTCAGGGAGCCAAAGTTTCTTGAAAAGAGGAACCATTTTCCCCAAATTATCCCAGTCGGTATCAGCTCAGGCTAATGTGCTGCTTCACATCTTGGTGTTAGAGTAGCGCTGCCATAAACACATTAAATTCTGTATAAACTTTTGTTTGATTGGGCTACAAGCAGACACTAATTTGGAGGAATGTTTCTGTGCTACTTAAACCTAAATTGTTTAATCATGAAATGGGTTTCTGTGATTGCACAGATATAATGAATTCACAAACACTGCTATGTTTCTTTTTTAAGACAAAATCTCTCGTGTAAGACGAGATGTAGCTCTTGGTTTCAGTTAGATGTCAATAGTTCTCGAGATTAGACTTCGTGTCTTACTCAGCACTTTAGCTGTTAATAGAGTTGGGGTACTTGGACTCTGACTCTACAATTATGAATGAATTTTGGGCTCAGACAGACTCAAGTGGACTCAGACTCAAACTTTAAGAGCCTAATTTTTCATAAAAAACAGTTTAGCGTTTCACATTTCATTTATATCCATGTTGCAATACACACTAAAGTAAATCCCTAGCCTTGAGCAACAGTGCTGTAGCTAATAATGATAAATATTAATTGCGCTTGCTTCATCTCAGTCCTCACAGTGCAAAAGAATTATTCAGTTTGAATGTAAAACTGGACTTTTATCCTGACAGATAGGGCTGAAACAATTAGTCAGCATTATCGAAAATAAAAATTTGAATAGTCGAATAGTCATTATATCTCATATGACTTAATGTAAGGGCCTGTAATAATGCGGTTTGACTAGTATGGCGATGTAGTGTAAGACTGTAATTCAGCTTTCCCGGATGCCATCCAATAGAAGAAGACATGTCTATGAGAAGTGAAAACGAAGCCGAACCTGTAGAGTTTGGGAAAGTTTTACAAAACTACAAACAGAAAATATACTCACTGCGAAGTTCTTTTCCATTCTTTGGTTAGAGATAAAAAGAAGTTTGATATCTGCAAGCAGCGCTTTACTGTTAGTGAACATCCCGATGCTGCTGAGAGTCACATTTAGATTAATATGTAAATATATGCTGCATGATTTCCTCTCAGTAATGAAATAATCACACAACAAACATGGTGAGAAAACAACTGTTAAAGGATTAGTTCACTTCCACAATAAAAATGTCCTGATAATTTACTCACCCTTATGTCATCCAAGATGGCCATGTCTTTCTTTCTTCAACTGAAAAGAAATTAAGGTTTTTGAGGAAAACATTCCAGGATTTTTCTCCATATAGTGAACTTCAATGGGGATCAACGGGTTGAAGGTCCAAATTGCAGTTTCAATGCAGCTTCAAAGGGCTCTGCATGATCCCAGCCAAGGAATAAGGGTCTAATCTAGCAAAAAAAATTATATACTTTTTAACCACTAATGGTCATCTTGCACCAGCTCGACCTCACGCATTACGTAATCACACACGCGTGACGTGGGCAGAAGTACCAACCCAGTCTTTACAAAGCGAACGTGCAATGAAAGCCAAACGCCCTTTACAAAAAAAGATAAAACAATGTTGTCGGGCGATTTTGAAGTTGGAGGACAAAATAAGATAGAGTTTTTCACCCTACCCTAGCTTTTTGAACCGAAGTACACAGACGAAGAACTAACCACACATGACCTTTTTAACATGATTGCGCAATGCATGAAAATGTGCTTGCGAATTGCAGAGCTAGTGCAAGATGAGCATTTGTGGTTAAAAAGTGTGTGTATATATATATATATATATATATATATTTATTTATTTTATTTTTTTTTGTAAAATGGCCAATTGTTTTGCTAGATAAGACCGCTTTTCCTCGACTGGGGTCCATTGAAGTCCACTATATGGAGGAAAATCCTGGAATGTTTTCCTCAACAACCTTCATTTCTTTTCGACTAAAAAAAGAAAGACATGAACATCTTGGATGACATGGGGGTGAGGAAATTTTTATTCTGGAAGTGAACTAATCCTTTCATAAAGCAATGTGGAACACGAAAGAACATTGTCAGTGTTGCTTTCAACTTGATTTTCTCTAAATGCTCTATGTGATTATGTATAGAACATTTTTAGCTAAATATTTGAACGAATTGCAAAAGCTGATTAATCGATCAAAGCCTACCGATTAATCGGTGAAATAATCAATGATTAGTCAATTAACCATTCTTATAATCATTTGATTATCAGAGTAATCATCTATCGCAGCCCTACTGACTAACAATTGATCTGAAGTCAGTGGGCCGACTATGTGAGGCCTGTTTGATGGGCGTCCGCATTCCTCCCTGCTTCTACCCAACAGGAAGCTTCCATAGATTATTTATCTGTGCTCGAAGGACTACTTGGCTCCTGCATTATTCACAGTGTAAAAAGCAAGAGAGGCAATTTGGTCCGGCGTTATGTTCAATAAGCATAGCATCAATCCCCAGCCATGACGCAGGGCTCCGGTCCGGGCTGTGGAGGAGGTCAGGGAGACTTATAAAGTTGCCTTGTGTGCTTTCCGCTCCTATCTCTGGCTGTAAGACAGTTAAGACGGACAGCAGCCAGAGTGGTTTCCTGAGCAAAAAGATGCAATCACGTTGGACTCACCTGGGATAATCGAGGGTGGGGAAATAATATTTTATTCAGTCAATGAGGGTCAGTGCTCTGTTATGGACTGTTGTGATCTCCCCGTCATGTTTTCTCTTCCGCTCTCTTTTGAATCTCCTTCGAGTCTGTTTTCTTTGTTTCTCAGACTACATATAATATTCTTGCTGAATAATCCATTTTGGAGCCAGATGGAGGATGGACACAAACTCTGCACACAGACACACACTCACCTATATATAAATGTGTGTGTACTCACACACACTGATACAGGCGATGTCTTGAGACCCAATCGATACGCCTCTCTTCTGCAAAGGCTGAAGGAGCCATTGAGATCATTCTTGGCTCGTGGCCACAAGCTCTTTTATCCTTCAAAGTGTGTGTGTGGCCTTCCAGTATTGATGTTGTGGTGTGTGACATGTCTGTGTTTTATTGAGTTTGTGTACAGTGTGTTGTGAATGCTGTGTGTCTATGACTCAATGTATGAAATGGAGAGAGAGCCCATATACATTATCGCCGTATCCGTTAAAAGCACAACTGATACAGTCATTTCTCCTCTCTATACCATGAGCATCATTTATACTTTATAGATGTTAAAAAAGGGGTTGAGTTTTATTTTGTTTCTCATTTTAGTTTACAGCATAAAATAAAATAAAACATAAAATACCTAATTTTAAATAAAATACAATTTAAAGCTTTACATTTATTTATATACACAAGTATTTCTATTTAATTATATTTTAATTTCTGTTTAATTATATTATAGATTTTAATTAATTATATTTTAATGTAATTAAATATTTAACTCAAAATATTTTAGTTAAATATTTTATATTCTTAGGTCCACAAAACATGTTTTTTTATAAAACAGACATCACTTAATTAAAACAAAATGCTAGCTAAATATTTACATTACATTTTCATAAATAAATATTTCTATTTAATTAAATATTTACCTGTTTTATAAAATGGACATCACTTAATTTTAAATAACATTTATGTATTTACATATATTTCTAGTGCTGTCAAACGATTAATCGTAATTAATCGCATCCAAAATAAAAGTGTTTGTTTACATATTATATGTATGTGTGCTGTGTATATTTATTATGTATATATAAATACACACACAAGCATGTATATATTTCAGAAAAATATGTTATGTTTATATATTAAATAAATTTATTTATAATATAAATTATATGAATATAAATATAGACATGTAAATACATGTAAATATTTTCAAAATATATGCTGTATGTGTGTGTATTTTTACATACACACACATACAGCATGTGTATGTAAAAATTTATACATAATAAATATACACAGAACACACACATATATATTATGCAAACAAAAACGTTTATTTTGTATGCAATTAATCACGATTAATCGTTTGACAGCACTAATTTATACATAATATTTCTATTTTCCTTCAAAGCTATACATACATATGTATATTTATATATAAAATATTTCTATTAGTTTTTCTTTTGTTGTACTATATATATATATATATATATATATATATATATATTTATATAATATTCTTTCATGTAATTTAATATTTTAATTCATATTTTAAAATATGTTAGTTAAATATTTTATATCCTTAAGTCCACAAACTTTTCTATAAAATAGACTTTGCCACGAATGATAAATTAAAGTGCAGTGAGTGAGTCTGATTTGGTTCAATAACCACTTTGAATGATTCACTGATTTCATTCAGTGAAGGATTTGACAGACTGATTTAAACAAAAAGATTAAAAGAACCAGCTCGTGAGAGTCATTTGCGTTAGACTTGTCACACTGTATGTTTTTGATTCATTAAAAGAACTGACTCATGAGAGTCATTTGTTTGTGAATTAGTTTGCACAACACTTTAGCAGCAGTATAGCACACAAGAACCAGCTTTAGCATGGAAAGCACCACTTACATGTTTCTTTAAACATGTAAAAACTAGTTAAAAACTACTATTTCACAGCACGTCATTTTTGATTTTATGTCCATATGTTTCCCATAGAGCTTTTCTTCTAGACAAACACGTGACTCTTTGATTCAGAGCGTCTAACAAGCCTTTCCTACAGAGCGGCAAATTGAGTCACTTTTCAGGCTTTTCACTTTGTGTTTTTTGTGGCATGACAGGCAGGTTACGCTTGCATGCAGCCGCTAATACCCTGCCGAACATGTACGGTTGATCCGTGGAGCTCAAAAGACCCGTCCGAGTAAACACACTAAACGCTTATAAACACACACCATACTGACTCGTTCAGCCAGACATCTGACGTGAAACACAAAAACAGAATTACGTTCTCAATCCGGAGAGGACTTTCAATGCCTAAATCACAGAGGAGAAATGCACAGCTCATGTAAGTGTGCAAAATAAAGTCTCCAGAGGACAGAACAAGAAAACAGGGAGAGAGAGCAAGAGGTATTAAGCAATAAGGCATTCATGGTTGTTCTGTATTGTGATTTTAAGCTCTGTTCCAAAACCTAGTGAGCTGCCTTACTGCCTAAAAAGGCTGCTGTCTTCTAAGGGAGCATCTTAAGTTACAAGTGACAGATTTGGAACACTCTACAGACAGCAACTATCATGCATATAGCACCTACTATGTGAGACACACAGGACACTCGACTCACAGTTGAGTGAAATAACATATTAGGTAAGACTGACCATTTTATTGGCATTTTTTATTGAATTAATATATATGAATGTATATTTATAATCAATATTTCCCTCCACCACAATGGATGCAATGGAATTCAGAATTATTCAAATGTGTATTTTAACACTGATGTATTGTCCAATCAGCATCTAGGACCAAAACTATCCGTTTTATGTGTTTAAACCTGATGTGAGGGCAGTCAGAGAGAAACAGGCGAGAGAACTCGAGTGGAAGATACACAGCCTCAGGCAAACAGAAAACAATTGTTTCACTTCCACCAGTAACCTATTTCACCTTTAAACGGCAGATCTCTTTCACTCAATTAATTTCTGCACATTGGCTGTGGAGTGCAGTGGAAAAGGGCTTTTATATCCGCCTTTTATTTCAGAATTTTCTCACTCTCTGTTTTTCTACTCTGGTTTTGTTTACATGCCACTATTTGGTTTTTTTTTATTCTCTTCTGTTGTGAGGACTTGTGGACTTCACACACTGAAAACACATGGGGGCGGATTCACTAAACAATGAAATGATGGAGAACTGGGCATGTGTCCAGACCTGCCATGAGGAGCTTTTTTGACATGTTAAAGAGCCAGTGTGTAGGATTTCTTTAGTATGGAAGCTTGCTTGCACCACTCAGTAAAAAATGAAAAAAGGTAATCGTGGCTTATCTCGCAATTTTGAATTTTTTTTTCACAATTGTGAGTTTCCATCTCGCAATTCTGACTTTTTTTTCTCTGAATTGTGTGACATAAACACGTAATTGCATGTTATAAAGAAGTGTGATATAAATTTGCAATTCTGACAAAACTTCAGAATTACGAGATAAACTTGCAATTAAGAATTTGCTTGTCATAATGGTGAGTTCATATCTTTATAACATGCAATTGTGAGTTACAAAGTCAGAATTATGAGATATAAACAAGCAATTTCTAAGGAAATATTTTTTTTTTTTTTTTTTTTCTCAGAATTGGACTTTATAACCCACAATTGCGAGTTTATAGCTCACAATTCTGATAAATGAAGTCAAAATTGTGAGATATAAACTCGCAATTGCGAGAAAAAGTCAGAACTGCACGTTTCTACCACACAATTCCAAGAAATGAAGTCAAAATTGCGAGATGTAAACTCACAATTGCGAAAAAAAGTCAGAACTGTGAGATATAAACTTGCAAATTCTAAGAAAATAGAATTTTGTTTCCTCAGAATTGGACTTTATAACCTGCAACTGCATGTTTATATCTCGCAATTCTGAGAAACAAAGTCAAAATTGTGAGATATAAACTCGCGATTGCAAGAAAAAGTCAGAACTGCGAGTTTCTACCTCACAATTCTGAGAAATGAAGTCAAAATTGCGAAAAATAAACTCCCAATTGTGAAAAAGTCAGAATTGTGAGAAACTCATAATTTCTAAGAAAATAGTATTTTCTTAGAAATTACAAGGTCAAAAACAAAGTCAAAATTGTGAGATATAAACTCGCAATTGTGAGAAGAAAGTCAGAAATGCGAGATATAATCTCACAATCGTGAAAAAAAGTCAGAATTTGTATTTATTTATTTAATTATTTTATTTTATTTTTTTAATTCGGTGCCGGAAACGGGCTTCCATGCTTTAGTTAATCAGACTCTAAAACAACACAGACAGCATGTGCAATCCGTTCTTAGTGAATTCTCTTCATAGTATCTTGGAAAGCCATTCAAACTCCCAGAACAAAGCCACATACATGCATACTATGGCAAATCTAAAACTTATCCACTCTTCCATTCTTGCTCTCTCCCACTCCACCCTCTGCCTCCTGCATAAACGCATTCATTTGCATCCTTCAAATCCACAGACAACAGAAGATGACTCCCAAAAAGCCATGACGAGAAACACACGTTCACATTTGCATGCGAGCCTCCCTTGTCCCCTGAGCTGCAATGTCTGCTTGTCAGAGATTGTTTTTGGCGCTTAAATATGTTTTCCGCTGATTGACTGCAGGACTAATGACAAACCTGTGCTGTTAGAAGGAATGGTGAATCATACTCCGTTGGCCCGTCCTGCTCTATGAGTCACTGGGTTGTGCTGCTCTGCTAGTCCTCTGATTCAGGGGTCAATAGGTCAACTGCGGGCAGCCCACCCCGTGACCTCTCATCAATCTCTGTGGTTATGGTAACAGTGATGCTTCAGGTAGAGCAGACGTGTGATTATCCGCAAACAGGTTTTCCCAGCTGAACTCCCACTGTCTTCTGACACGATATGGAAGAGAAAATTGTCCCGAGATGAGCACGGACAAGTGATTCACTGGCGGCCAGTGACTCATCACCCGCTGTTCTTTTATTTGTCAGTGTCCAGTCATCATGACAGTGGGCTGTTTTTATGTCATCTCAGTTTAGAGCCCAGAATGCTCATTTAGGGACCCAGAATATGGTTTAGATGCATTTGTATGCAGTAAACAGAAAATCATTGTGTCTGCTCTTTGTATTCTTTGTATTTATTTGTATTTGTCTATACAAATAAAATATAAACCAATATATACCCCTATATATTTTATTTATATGAACGTTTTAATATAAAAAAGTAAATGATATGAAAATAATAATAATTATAATTATTAAAATGAAAGAGTGATTTTAATATTGTTGGTGATATAAATCACATTAGTCGGCATTAGTCTTATAAATCACAACTGTTTGTTTGTTTGTTTGTTTATTTATAATTATATAATATATTAACTAACATAATACTGCTACAAATAATGACTAATGACTAATCATATTAAATGATTAATAATATTTATAATAATAATTATTATTATTTATTATTTGTTATTATAACGTATTTAATATTAATATTAAAATAAATATAAATTTTAATATTATAGATGATATTATAAATCACATTAGCCTACATTAGTTGTATAAATCACAATTTAATCATTTATTATTATAATGTATTATTATTATTATTTTGTAGAATTATTTATATTGATGCTCCATTCTAAAAGTGTGAACAGTTATATACAGTATAGTAGAAAATATTGATAGGTTCTATTATATGAATAAGGGATTTGGTGTGGTGTCATTTTTGTCTGATTTTTGTAAGCCCAGTAGTCCAAGAAGCCTGTTTTGAATTTCTGCCCAGAGTGAAATGAAGCAACTAGTCCAATAGTCCAGACCACTGTTTCACTTCCAGAGTCTTACACTGCCAAAATGATTAGGAATGAGAAATGACACCAGACCAAGAATCTGCTGGAAAAATAGTAGTATATCATCAAAATGATATCAAAATGCTATAGTATATCATCATCATCATCATCATCAAACTTGTCTTAATGTAATGACAATCAAACAAAACAACAGGGCTAAATCTCACCAAACCTGTCAAGAACATATTCAGCTCATATTTTAATCCAAATTTATTTTACTTAAAAAATACCTTTTTTAGCACCATCACCATAATTCTAAATGCCACTCTCATTATTGTAATGTGAAAGAAAATTATCTAAATTTATAAATAACTATAACTTTAACTATAATTGTAAATAAATACAAATGATAAATAAATCGCACATATAAATGTAAAATATATTACTTAAATTAAAAATTGAGGCATATGGTAGGTTTTTTTATATATATATATATATATATATATATATATATATATATATATATATATATATATATATACTCCATTGATGCTGACTTAAGCTTTAATTTTTTTAAAAATCTAGTGAAAAAGGTCATTTATTTATTAATTTAATTTTTTTATTATAATTATTCATTTTAATTTTTAATTATAAATTTTTTTTTTTTTTTTTTTAGAAAATGTAACCTGACTTTTCTTCATAGGTCTCTTGTGATTTACCCATACAGTAGTTAAGCTAGTCTTTCAGAACTAGCTGGTATGTTTTGTAGCTATATATCGTCATATATTCAAAACGAAGATAATAAAGCACTCTGGTGAATTCCTGCAGTCGTTTGTCATCCGTTCTGAGCTTGATCACGGTCACCGACTTTAGTTGCAGATTGTAACGGCCTCCTCCTCTCCCTCCAGTTCAACATCTGTTTGTTAGCTGATGACTTGTGAGTTTGAACATAACAAAGTGTCTCTCTCAGCTCTAATTAAGCACATTTTAGCAGGAACGTGGCCTGGTGGCAGCACACAGGCAGGCAGAGCGTCGCGCTCTCCACGTTCCCTCGAACAGCTCGCAGACGGCTCAGACTTCCCTCCTCTGAGCTCCGAGTTTGCATAATTACCCAGGTAATTGCGGAGTAATTGGCGGCGTCACCTGCTCCCAAGACGCGCCAGCATTGTTTTATCAACAGCTGGAATCAAACCTGCATGAGGAGAGAGAGATGCTTTATAAAGAAAGAGGGTAGAAAGTTGGCCGCCCGAGGGACAGTTACCCATTCGTTACGAATGGAAATGTATGGAAATGCACTCTGCCTGCAGCCAAAAAAAGACAAGAACGAAAGGAGAGGAAGTTGGGAATGCAAAAGGAAGGAAAAGTTGAAGAGAGCACAAGAAAACCTAGGAGAAGTAAATAAACGAAAGACAAAGAAGTGTGTGACTGAGACGCCGAGTGAGAAGAGAAGAGAGATCATGTCTGTCTCCAGGGGAGAAAATGAGGTGTCAGCCTTTGTTTCTCTCTCACTGTCTGTCGCTCTTTCTCTTGCTGTGAGGCTGTAGATGAGAAGAGAGTATTTGGTGTTTTATTCATTCTGTTAAATAGACTGGGCTTCTTTAAAACCTGCAGGATAGTAGAGATAAGCATCTAAATGAAGTTTCATGATCATTTACTCACCCTCATGTTGTTTCTTTCTTCCATGGAACAGAAAAGATGAGATACGCTAGAACCTTTGACATTGCTGATGTGATTTGCAAGCGAGATTTCCAGTGAGTAATGACTTTTCATTTCCCCTATAGCCTCATAAAATGTATATTTTTACATTTATGGGGGTATTTTATAGCTCAACAGATATAGTCCACATTATAGAAAAGAGCTCTTGACATTCTGGAATATTTTTTCTTTTGTGTTCCAATGAGAAAATTAAATAAAAAAAATGCTGACATGTTGATTTTGAGGTTTTCATGTACTAATATAAACTGGCTTTTTTATGTTTTTGTTTCTTGTTTGCTCACAAAGGCTGCATTTATTTAATCAAAGATGCTGTAAAATTTGTGTGAAATATTATTACATTTTAAAACAAGTTTTCTATTTTAAAATATTTTAAAATGTAATTTGATACAAAGCTGAATTTTCAGCATCATTACTCCAGTCTTCAGTGTCACATGATCCTTCAGAAATCAGTCTAATATGCTGATTTGCTTCTCAAGAAACATTTCTTTATTTTCTTTATTTCTTTCAGTTTCTCTACTGTCCCTTTTGATTAATGAAATGCATCTTTGCTGAATAAAAGTACAGAAGTGTTAATAGAGTATGGGGAAGAGTTACTGAGCTACTGGTGTGTTATAGAATAATGGAGTTCTCGTGACTCTTAACAGTCCAGATGGAGTAACACCTTGAGCCGTGTCCTTGTGCTCGCAAACAACACAAACGCCTCCTACACAGCAGCCTCGACTCACATTGTGCATCAACACTCAAAGAAGTTTCGACAAACTGCAAAGCAATACCTGCACTGGCACAAATATTGAACCATACGTCAAGCGTAGAGCAGCCTCCGCTGTATAATTGAATGAGCTTTCGTTTATTCATGACATGCGCTTGAGTAGATTTACATGAAACATGTGGTTCATGGCCAAACTAATAGGATGGCACACGTTTAGGCAGGTACGCGGCGAAGGACGCTGGAATTCACCGTCAAGGTCGTTACTCCTATTAACTGCTGCTGATTCGTTTGCAACATCCTACAGAATTATAGAGTGAGGTGTAATCTGAGAGAGCCCACATCTCCCCAGCTGCTCGTTACATCCCGCCGATACACACAGGAGGCGACGGGCACACACGGGTTCTCGGCGTCTGGAGAATCGCTGCTGTCTGGTTGTGGCACAGCAGCATCTGCTGGTGAAAGAGACGCACAGGCTTGAATTCCCTCAGTGATCCGGGTTTTTGCATCCTTATTCCACACAAGCACAAATATAGCCCTGTACTTTTAACATGTAATGCTCATCCACATTCACACACATCAGCGGGTCCACCGAGGTTCATCCTTGCTAACCGTCTTGGTTCCGCCGTGACCAGGTTTTTGTGAAGGGCGGCTGCGCTCCCAGAGCCCTGCGGGGGTAATGAGAGGAAATCCTCCCTGCTGAATTGATTCCCAAGCTGAGACGAATAGGGAAAAACTGCCTCAGCCAGCACGTCTGGCAGCGAGCTGTCATGTGGAACGCAAAGGTGAGGATTTGGAGCGGTTTGAGGCAAGCGCGCACGTTTATTTGAGGTGCAGCTTGGCTGTGTTGGGATTATCTTGCAAGGTAAAATGAAAGCGTCATTCAAAGCTGAGGAAATTGGTGTAAGTCATTAGTAAAAGGCAGATTGGTGCATTCATGATCAGGTATTTGAGTTCAGTGGTTCGGTTATAATACTAAATTCCACTCTTCACAGTTTAATTGAGATTGCCTTTAAAATTCCAGTTCAATAAAACAGAATGCAAAATTATAATTTGAATTTGAAAGTTAAATTAAAATGAATCAACATTCACGTGATTGTAATTTTTACCTAGAAAAGTACAATTTGCCAAGAAAACTTTGAATCTTGGCATGAAAAATCTAGCTTAAAAGTAGGGATGCACCGAAATGAAAATTCTTGGCTGAAGCCGAACAAAATGAAACACTAGGCCGAAGGACGAATACCGAACACGGTTTTTCGCATTTTTTTCCTCCAACTGTTTTGCCATTTTTTTTGCAATTGCATAAATTAAATAGCCAAAATGTGCTTTTTACTGTTTTTCCTGCATTTAAAATAAAAAATCAATTACAAAACAACAATTTAAATTTTTTTTTATCATTCTAGCAGACATTATACAAAGCAAGCACAATTTAACCTCAAAATTAATAAGTTAGTAAAATAATATTTTTGGGTCCTTTTTGAGACCCCCTTCTTGAATCATGCATGTATTTTTTACTGTACAAATAAATGCAGCCTTGCTGAGCAGAAAAGAATTCTTATAAAACAGAATATATTACAGATCCCAATTTGACCACTATGTGTGAATATAATAAATGTATTAATAGAGCTGTTGTAGGGTAATTATTATTTTCATTATTATTGTCTTACTTTTTACTTTTTTATTTTATTCTACAGAACAACAGTAAAATTACAATACTAACATTTATGAATGTTGATGGAGTTGTTGCTTTTTCTCACCTTTTATTTTGGCAGAAACCCACAGGAAGATCTTAGTGCTTCTTTTTGTTGACAACAGATTTATGATTCTCATTACGAATTTGGGAAGATGTTTGTCGCACATATCGCATTGTCACATGCCTTTAAAAAATTAATAAAAAGGTTACTGAGCAACTGACGAGTAGTGTTTCAGCGCAGATTTTCCTCGCGCTTTGAACTTTGAACCCTGGCGCTGCAAGCTCATGCAGCGCTTTTTGAAAACATGCAATGCGTGCGTGTATTTGAAAACATAACATTCTGCAGTTTATTTACAAATCGTTTAAGGCCATTTCGCGATTACAATCATCATACAGTAACCAGCATCAACCACCTCTTCCTCTTCTCGTCGGAGACATGAGATGCAGCATTTTGCGAATAAATTAAATCGGACAGATCTCCTTGCTCACCGTCTGAAATGTTGTTATAAGGGGCTTTCGCACTGTGTAGTTCTAAGAACCCAATTCTAGGAACTAGGCAGCTTAGTGGTTCCTAGAGTACCATTTTCCCTCTCGGGCCGTTTTCCTGGTTGCATTCACACCGGCAGCAGGAAGTCTGAAGCGGCCGACAGTGACATCTTTATTTGCAACATTTACAAACGTCAACAACCAGTGAATGGAGGACACCGTGATTGGAGTTGTTTTTGTTATGCGTTATAGGTTTCTTGATAAACGATATGTTATGTAAATGCACAGTTTGCGCAATTGAAAGAGTATGAAATTCTGACTAAATCTCCTATGATAACTTGCAGTGTTACATATCATCGAGGCTGAGAAAAGAACAAAACGCTGCAGACATCAGGTAGCTAAATGCCGTTATCGCTGTTTTCCTTGTTCATGAAGTAAATATTTTTACATGACTTTTTAAAAATGCCAGGTAGCCAGTTTTTTGTATGCTTTTGGCCAATCAGCAGACACTTCCATCACTGGGAGTTCCTATAGAACTGTTTCAGACCCTACTCTGAAATAGGAGCTAATTTAGCTCCCCCAAATGGAGTTCCTCGAACCAAATATGTTCCTAGTTCCTGTGGTGCGAACACGCCAAAAAGTGGGTACTTCCGCCAATAGTTCTAGGAACTACGAAAAGGCTCCTCTGGTGCCCCTATGGTCATTCTGAAATGCTTTTCTGAAAAGTATTTCTGTATAATTGCCTCCCAGTCAGAACAGTCTTACACAACTGTGTTCCCAAAGAAGCCGGCATCCACCTCCGAAAGCAATGACCACATTTATTGTGTTTCGTCTGCTCGCTCTGAGGCGCAAGTAATTTATTATATATGGAAATTATTATGTTCGGTGGCTTCTTCTAATTTTCTTAGTGATGTTTAGTGCCAGTGTATCAGGAAGTGGCGATTTTGTTCTCTTTGACTCGTTGGATGGAAACAGTGCTTACTTGCAATTTTGCGCATAAGTTGAATACATAACTTTAAGAAATTCATAGTAACAGCTGAACTGGTGCATTTATTGGAGTGCCAAACGTTGGTAAAACAATTAAATTGCATTTGCCCAAATTACTTCTGCTTGTGTTAAATGAATGCGGCTCATTGTTCAAGCTTTGATCCAACCCTAAATTAGCAATTTGAGGATGGTATTTACCCAGAATCCTTCACTGTTGGCCTGAAGGTTTGGCCACAGGTTCCGGCCACTGCGAACTTAATCTGACGAAATTTTGAAAAGGCCAGCACATTTGTGTTAGGAAAGAGAGAGTGCCTGACCTTTCAGAAAGATGATACCTGTTTCCCTTTTCTCTCCATTTTTTGCACTCGTTTTCTCTGATGTTTTTTTCTCTCTCTCGCTCTGCTAACATCACACCCGCCCGCCGTAGAAATTCAATCTCGTTTTGAACATGCTTCAATTGGAACTGCACTTGATGTATCTCCGGTCGCCAAACAAGAGCGAGTGTCTCGCTGTTTGTATTTCCAGTGCGATTCATTTACCGTGTCATGTTACGCTGTCCCTTTTTATGCTAATGCACTTGTCACAGTCTATTTTAGCTCTGACGTTGGCATTTGTTTTGCGTCGGCCCCGTTTTAGCGAACGCACAAGTTTTGCATTCAGATCTAAAGTGCTTTCTATCGCCTTCGGAAGAAATGGCAGTTGAAAAGGCATTTGGAAAGCTCATAAAGGGTGGAATATGTAATGCGTGTAGTTTTTCTTCCTCTCCCTCCCCCTTCTGTCTCTCGCTCACTTGAAACCCATCCAGTTGGCTTGGCGGTAATTGAATCTTAGCCGTCTGGCCCAGAAAGGCAATGTGCAGGAGTTTAGTTCTGTTGTCCCATTTTGCTCTTGTGATGTGTGTGTGCCTGCACTTCTGGTGCGCTGGGACTCGAAGCGAGGGCTCATGGGATAGATTGTCCTTATGGACGCTGGGCTGTGGTCATCTTAGATGGATTATTGTAGCATACTATCAGACGAGTCCTACAAAAATGTATCATCTGTGTTGGATTAGTCTGTCTGCTGCATTGTGAAGTTCCTGCTGCTTTATTTAGAGGAATAATTCATCATTTACTCACCCTCGCATCTTAAACCCGCATGACTTTTTTACATGAAACAAGAAAAGTATGAGGACTAGGACTCCAAAAATGTCAAAAAAGTACCCTGATGCAATTTGCTATATGCCAAGTCTTCTGAAGACATATGACTTTTCTGAAGTTGTTTTCTGAAAATAGTCACAAAGAAATTTAAATTTTATGTGATTGCTATCAGATGTCATATAGGTTCTCATCTTGAGGTGCCATGATTGAACTAAAAGAAGAAATTTGTTTATTCCTTTAAGCCTTTGAGGGGTTGTATATTATTTATTTTAAAATAACATAATTCCTCCTCACCAAGAGAGCATTTGTTTGAATGTATGTATTTATATTTGAATATATATATATATATATATATATATATATATATATATATAATTAGTGATGTCAATTGAATAAAAAAATTAACAAATTAATCGCACATTTTTTTCTAAAATTAATCACGATTAATCGTGATTAATCCCACCTAATATTTAAAGTGTTTAAATATACTTTTATATTGCAATAATTTCACATTCAATCTTCAAATTAAAGGGCACCTATTATGCCCCTTTTTACAAGATGTAATATTGGTCTTGGGTGTCCCCAGAATGTGTCTGTGAAGTTTCAGCCCAAAATACCCAACAGATCATTTATTATAACAGCTGGAAAATGTCAGTTTTGGGGTGTGTCTAAAAAAGAGCTGATTTGGAGTGTATGGCTTTAAATGCAAATGAGCTGCATGTTCCCGCCCCATGTCCAGAAGAGGGCGTTACGTATACGTCTCTCTGCATTGCATATCTAACTTACAGCAATAAACAGCCGGTACAAGCAATATAACTGAGAGCGAGAGAACCGGTGTTTAGCCGTACATATGGGAAGCCAAATGCACTGAAAGTGGGACAAAACAGCGCGATGTTACAGAGCTACTAATGCAATGTGACGTCACACTGCGTGAGAATCAAAACGGCAGGCCTAGTGAGACTGACTTGGTTTAAAGGGGATTAAAAAATGAGGAGTGGGTGGATTTTTATCATTGTAGGGTGGATGTGTTCACACACTGCCAACACATATTTATGTCCAAACACCATGTAAAAGTGGATTTTGCATAATAGGTGCCCTTTAATGTAGAAACAACATAAAGATAGTATATGTGTTTATCTGTTATGCCAAATCAAAGAGCGTCAAAACACCATTTGTTTGAATTTTCTGAAAAAATGGACATAGTTTGCAAGATGAGACTTTGTTTCTTATCAAATGTAACAATATATAAAACTGGAAGTTTCCAATGAAGTTCCACTCGTGCAGTGGTTAAAACAACGCTGTATTTGTTTGGTACACATGCATACCGAACCGAAAAACCCATACTGAAAATTTTCAATATGAATACGTGTACCGTTAACAACCCTAATATATAATATATATATATATATATATAGCCAATCAGAAGTCATCTTAATACGGTTACAGTTGCAAAAACAGCTTGTTTAATTCTCAGGGTCAAAGACTGAGCATGATAAACTGAAATACGACTGTTTTTGGTGCTTGGAAACCTTGACTAACATTGTAAGTGGACTTCAGGGAAAACTTTGCTTGAGTGTAAAAGTTTTTTCAATGATATTCATCATACATTCCTCATGAATATTCATGAAGGTCGCTAAACTTCTTCAGCAATATATTTTTGCCCATCACTCTCCCTGACACGGAGAGCTCATCAACAGCGCGTTCACTCACTCACCGCTGACAGACAGACAGGTGGGAGAGGAGTGCGTCAGAGAGACAGGCCAGACAGACTGACAGGAGCGCTCCACAAACTCTCAAGGAGACAAACTCCCAGGAGAAGAGGAAAAATGACGAACTAATTATAGGCGATGGATGTTCGTTCTGGCCTTCAGATACAAACAACCACCCAGTCGCAGGCACATGCAGGCGGTACCTACTGTAGACTCATTTCTGCCCAGTGGATAACCTTTCTTCTCCTGTCAAAAACAAATGGTTGGCATACATAAAAACTCTATGGGTTAAAACATTTTATAGCCCATCTAACAAATTAAAATGGCTTTTTAAAAGGATAATAAACGTTAGCATGTGAGCTGTTATAAAGTGGGTAATTTGAGTTTGGGATCAGTGGTTTGTTCAACTTTGTTACCTAAAGTATGAGCAATTGTATGGCCCTGTGATTGTCATGATATGAAAAATGCAAACGGAATCACGGAATCCAGTCATAAAGGTAGAAATTACTTTATAACGCAGAATATCAAGGAATTTGGCATATGGATAAGTTCTGGTAAATATTAAAGTTAGTGCTGTCAAATGACTAATCGTGATTAATCGTGATTAATCGTGATCAATCGCATCCAAAATAAAAGTTTTTGTTTACATGATATATGTGCGTCTACTGTGTATATTTATTATGTATATACACACACATGTGTATATATTAAGAAAATTGTTATGTTTATATATTAAATATATTTGTAATATTTATAATATAATATAAATTATATGAATATAAATATATGTAAATACATGTACGTATTTTCAAAATATATGCTGTATGTGTGTGTATTTATTTATACATTATAAATATACACAGTACACACACATATATCATGCAAACAAAAACTTTTATTTTGGATGCGATTAATCACGATTAATCATTTGACAGCACTAATTAAAGCACAAAAAGACTATTCAGTATTTATAAACTATAGTCAGATACTGGGAAGGTTACTTTGGAAATGTAATAGGTTAGATATTACAAGTTACCCTATTTAAAATGTAATTAGTAGTGTAACTATTTCAATTACTGTATTAAAGTAATGTAACTGATTACATTGGATTAACCCTAAAGTTAAACCTAACTTTCAAAATCCTTCATCTCTTGAATTAAAATTATAATAATTTAATTGTAAATCACATCCATCACAAATCAGACTTAGGCACCTCTTTTTACTTTGAGATAAAGTACAAATTTAAAATAATAACAAAAAATTTGACCTCTGTTGTGCAGCATTTTGTTTGCCAAAAATTTAATTTGACTACATCTTAAAAGATTAATTAAATTGTCAAAGTTGTATGCTGTCATTGGATTACTGCCGCTTTTTATTTGTATTAAGTCATAAAACACGGAATCCAGAAAAGATTCTGAAAGAAATCAAACACTACAATTATTGAAAAAATTTTAGTAACATATTAAATTGTTAGTTTCATGAATTCAACTAATAATTAAAATTTAATGAAGCCATTAAAAAGGAATCTAAAATTAAAGCAAAAACATGGAATTTTGAAAAAAAAAAAAAAAAAACAAGATGGATTTCATAGTGCCCTACAGTAGTAACCGTGATGCTTACCTTAGCAAATGCAAGCAGCAAGTTTGATTGACCTACGCTGTATTCAACATGGCTTCCAAAGCTGTCTGCTTCCTCCTGGACCTCTTGATCCTACAGAAAGAGTGATGGAAGAAAGTCACAGTGAAGGTCTTTTCAGATTTCTGGACGAATTGTTAGCTGAAGGTGGCTGGAGGTTGTGTTTGTGTGTGTGTTTGTGTGACGCCCTTTAAAAACTTTCTCCAGCTCTGCAGATCTGTGTAAGGCTGCAGGCTAGTGTGCAGATCTTATTTTCTGATAGGTTTCCGTGATGTCTGGGATTTTGTGGCCCTCTAACAGGTCGTTGAACAAGCCTGCAGCTCACGGGCACAACCGATAGAAAGAGCGCGGACGCTTAGCGCTAATCCCTTTGAGAGCGGCGGGACACATGTATTGCCTCCTGTAAGTGTGTGTTTGTGTGTGTTTGTGTGAGAGAGATGAGAGTGCACATATATGTAAATTAATGATATGCAGAACTTAAAGAAGCCCTGTATAATTAGTCTCTGACACGATCAGCAGGCCCACACTGAATCTGCATTCTTCATATCCTCCGGCATGTTTGTTTATTTAATATTTAGCTGGATCTGATTTATGTGTTTACCAGTAAGAATACAGTGCTGTCAGTTCCACTTAACACATTTTACTAGTGTATATTTTTCATTGTTAGTTCATGTTGGTTAATGCATTAACTAATGTTAACAAAGGGTTAATTAGACTTAATCAGCTTGCAAACACCACTAAAACCCTCTCTATGAAGCTGCGGGTGTAAATTCTTTCTCTTTAAAGCAATAGTATAAATCCATCACACTTCAGATGTTCCTTACATGGTTAATAAATGCACATACTGCTAAATGATCAGGCTTTTTTTCAGCGTTTGGCATTAAGACAGACACATAGATAGAGATGGAATGAGAGAGAGTAGGGACGGCCAGCCGTGGTGGCAGACGGCCATTGCAGTCTAATTAAATTAATGAAGACACATGTTGTCCGGTCAGCCTGACTGGGCGGTTGTCATCTCTGTGCCGGCTGGGGCCTGTCGAGGAGGGAATGGGGCCGTTCGGCTCTGGCTCGACGCCATGAGCGTTTAACAGGCTGCGTGGACTCAATCAGGACCTCATGATTACAGCGGGACGGGGACCGTGACAGTGACGTAAAGATCAGAGCATGATGTAGACTTTCATGGATCAGGAGAACTTGGAGTTCTCCGTTAAGTTTTGTTCAAGTATTAACCTCAGTGTTTCAGGTGATTCTTCCCTAGAATAAATACAATGAAACCAAATCAGATTATTATTAAAATGTAGAGCTTTGAAATTAATGATGTCATTGCTCGGCCCTTTTGGTTTTGGAAGAATTTGGAAAGAAATGTTTAATGATAATGTTGAGACTTTTGATTGCACACTTGGTATTTTTGGCACATTTGAATCAGTTTGAGACATTGTAGAGATCTTTTCTAATATAAAACAAGCAAAATTACATGTTTTTTTCCCCCTTGGACCTTCTGAGACATTTTTGAGAGGTAGGAGAAAATTATTTTATTTTATTTTATTTTATTTTATTTTATTTTTGTATTATTTTATCTTTTATATTTTTATTTAATTTTATTATTTAATTAAATTTTATATTATAATTTTATTTTATTTTATTTTTGTATTATTTAATTTTATATTACATTTTTATGTTCTGTTCTGTTCTGTTCTGTTATGTTATGCTATGTTATCTGTTATTTTATTTTATTTTATTTTATTTCCCATGTACCTTGGTCAGAGTTTATGTATTAAATTTAATCAGTTCTTAGTCAGAATAGACGTCATATTTAATTTAACATGAATGAAAATAAGTCTATAAAGGATACAACTGTAGCGTAGTTGTAGTAGAAGAATGAAGACTTTAACCCCCAAAGACCGAGACAGCCGCCCGCGGCTAAAAATAACTATTGTTATTTGTGTCAATTTGTGTCATTTGGATATTCAGAGGCTCCGTAATATACGTGATTACGTCATCACATTTTTACAACATTTATTCGTCAGAAGAAATAATGCATTTCGTCCCTCTTGGTCCCTCTGAGCCAAACAGAAATGATTGTTGATGCTTAGTCCCACCCCCGTGCCCAGATTGGTTCAAACTGTCCCATATTCAACTAATAAACAGGTTTTGGTCTTTTGAACCACAATTTACAATCTTTCATTGGAAATTTGAACAAACGCAAAGTGAAAGTAAAGTCTGTCGTGCGTGCATGAAAACAAACACAAAATAACACATTTGCATGAGAGAACTCTCTGAAAAACACACAGAAAAACACACGAATGAGTACTTTGACATAAAACAAACCAAAGGATGAAACAGCTGTACATATCGGATAAAGCACTGGAATTTATGTCTTCGCATCGCTAGGCGATGTCCCGGTAAAATCGATTCCGAGGCAGAGTACAGCCAGCAGATCGATTTATTATGTATATTATGTAAACAATAATTATATAGTTCATAAAGATCATCTTCACTATTTTTTTCTGTTGCACTCTGTATATTTCTCAGCCATTTTGTGTGTAGTTTGTGAATCATTTGCACTGTTTGTATTTTTGTTGCAGAAGAATTTGTGAAATTGTTTTTATTAGCTGCACAGCTGAAATTTTTATTAGCTGCATTAGCTGAAATTACTCTATTAGCTGCACAGTTTGTGTTTGTTGTTGTTCATACTCAGATTGAAAATATATTTCTCTGAAAAAAAGTCACTGTTTTACTGTGTTTTGTTATTATATAACACTGATTCCATTTTCTTTCATTTTCATTTTCATTTTTCTTTCATTTTCTTTCTCCCTAAATGTTTTATTTATATAGATATTGACACATCTATATTAGTAAACTATATAGACCTGTTTTTTCACTGAAAATCGCTTATAACAATATTATAATAAATGGCTATAATTTGCTTGGGGAATGTTATATGTAGACAAAATTTTATTTGGAAGTGTAAAACACCCAGATACAACTTTCTAAAGAAAAAAAATCCAAACTTCAGGAGTTTATGTTTGAGTACACAGTAAAAAACACCCAATTGTTGCTTGCGTTTTTCTTAAAATTCTGGAAATTCATTCATTCTTAGAGAAAACAAAAGGAAAATTGGGACTTTAAATTAGCTAGACTGAAACTTCAAGTTCTCCTGGTTATAATGATATATGGCACTTGATGCTGACTGCTAGAATAGGTCTTGAAAAACAGAAAAGTGCAGGCGTGTCAGGTGCCCCAAAAATGTTCTAGGTCTTTAAGGGTTAAGTTATTGATGAAGGTGCTTCAGACTCCATATAAAACGCTTTGTGATTCTCTGAGATTCTGGAACTTTTTTTATCCATGTCAGAAGGAGCTGCACGGCCCACGCTAGACCAGATCCAGCCAGACCACAAACACGCGTCCCCTCTGCTTTCTTCCTGTTCATTCCAGCAGAAAATAGAAAAGCGGGCGTGAGAGACAGGGAACGTTTCCATCTCATGGCTGTGAAGACGGCGTTTCCCAAAAAATGCTTGAGCTCCGTTAGATTTGCCAAACTGCGTCATATGCAGTTGGAATGGAACTTTGACTGAGTGACTCAAACTCACTAGTCTGCTTATTTATTTGATGTGTTGGTAATTACCCATCATTCTTGTTCTTCAGGTCACGCTATATTTAACCATGCGGTTCACAGTACGTCTCACAGGCTGCGTCATATAGATAGTCGGTTGATTCACCCGGCTTTTCCTCCATAAGTGTCTGACACCCACCAGCCGTTATCCCAGAGCTCCACACAAAACAGACCTTGTGTTTCAGGCAACAGATTAAATTAACTCGAGGTGGGAATGGAAACGAAAGCCTGATGCAAGAGAAATTCCCCTGAAAGGGAGACGATAATAAAAGATGTGTGAAAAGTGATGTGTTTGGGGATGAGATGTGCAATGATGAAATAACATAGCTTTGGTTCACCCTTCATGCAACAGCTTGGAATGAGGAAAAAAGTTGTGATTGTTTGATTGGAGTTGAACTCCACCTGCTAGTTCATTCATTCATTCATTCATTTGAGTTTAAAATAGTTGAGAATGTGTAATGTGCATTCGTGTTGTAACGCATTGATCTGACAATAAAAAAATTCAATGCATTGAGTACAGAATTTTTTTGTTTGTTTCATATTCACAAAAATATGAAGCGGCACAACTTTTTAAATATTAATAATAATTAGAAATGTTTCTTGAGCAGCAAATCAGCATATTAGAATGATTTCTGAAAGACCATGTGACACTGAAGACTGGAGTAATGATGCTGAAAATTCAGTTTTACCATCATAGGAATAAATTACATTTTAACATTTTTAAGATAGAAAATATTTCATTTCAAATGTAATAATATTTCACAATATTACGGTTTTTACTGTAATTTTAAGACAGTTAATGCAGCTTTGAAAAGCATTCGATTGAATTTTATTTTCAATAAAAATCCTCACTGTTGAACTTTTGAACATTTATTTATTTATTTATTTATATTTGACTAGCGATGATGTTATTATTTTTTATATTTATTGTATATGCAGTATATTATTGATCACTGAGAAAAATGATACAAGCTATCTACTTTAAAAAAAAATATGGTAACAATATTACACATGATAATTTTGATGAAATGGTTTTTAAGGCTTGATTTTTTACGTTCAATATTTACTCTCCATATCCAGCCATATGCAAAGCATGCTGGGAACTAACAATCACCACTACTGTAAAATAAAACTGCAAAATTGAGCTAATTCTATTAAAATAAATAATATTAAATAAAATTTTATATATATATATATATATATATATATATACATACACAGTATATATATATATATATATATATATATATATATATATATATATATATATAATTTTTTTTTTCAGTTTAATCAGTTCCTCAATTCAAGCCTCAAAACTGCTCAAGTTTCCTTCAAAAAATGAGGAAAACACATCTCTTGGTTTTATTAGTGAAAACTCCTCAGTAGTTTCTATACAACACTATGTTTTACACACTATGTTTTAATTAGCACCTTATTTTTTTAATTAAATTTACAAGACCCACAATTAATTTTTTACAGTGATTCAGTAGATTTTCCACATATTCATCAGTCTACATCTGTTTATTATTGGATATTACTCTTACTGGCTCAATAACAAATATGTGTTTCATTTTGTCTAATATAAAATTTTTCAGACTATATTCAGACTATATTCAGCATATTTTGGAAATAATCATGATTGTCCAGTTAGGCCAACTCTAAACAGGTGGCTATTGGTCAGAATAAGTAGAAAACTATGTCTAAGACCGTGTTTAGTTCTGTGTCTGATATCCAGAGGAAAGTTTCTATTCCACTATAAGGGCTGGAAAGTTCAAATGTCATTGTTTTGGAGGTTTCTGGCCCTTTTTCCAAAGCAGCAGCCGAAGCCGCTCGAGTTCGGTGTGCCATGTGAACACGTCAGATCCACTCAGACAAATGTCAGTGCAGAGTGGGGATGTCGTGACCTCCAGCCATCTTTTCTTTTAAGAGGTGAAGTTCACATCAGGATAGTGTCATTAATATTTTAAGGGATGCTGGGTACAGCATGTGTGTGTATGTGCTTCCCCTCCTCTTCCTTCTCTCTCTGGGACCGGCTGAGGAGTGCTGGGGAACAGACAGAAAGAGAGACAGAAATAGAGAAGAAGAGGAGCAGATCAAACAAGGGCCGCCTCTGCTCGCGGTTCCTCTCTCATCCTTCATCTAGCTGTCAGTATCGTGTGGCAGATGCTGTTCTCGCCCCGCGCCTCTTTGAAGTGGCATTAGGGGTTCACAAAGGATTTAGGCCAAAGTCTGTAATGGGGGAACATCAGCTCTTGGTGTGAAGCACAGGAACCTGAACACTAATAAGAGCACATACTCGAATTAAACGATGTTTATTTACACTCAGCAGTAGCAAAATATTTGTACTACTTAATACATTTTTAAAGTGTCTGTGCTATATCAGAGTATTTTTGTTTTTAGAATCTTGTACTTTTACTTCACTGCATTCTAAAGCATAATATTTTACTTTTTACTCCACTGCATTTCTTAGAAACGTGTTGTAATAGCAGTGTCCGATTCGTGAATGAGCTGATTCTTTTCAATGAACCTGTTAAATCGCTTTGCAAATCGCTCTGAACGATGCATTCGTGAACTGGACAGAATGAATTGCAGCTGTTCTTGAGTCTCAAGTGAATTCACAAGTCTGACTCGAAATGAACCAAGAGCGGGAGTCAGAGCTTTAAGTGTGCACACGACTAATAGGGGAAAAGTAAGTTACTAATGCCCAATTTTAGGATTTATTATTATAAATGAAAATCATATTTAGGTCACGACTGTCAGTTGTTTGTAAACTAAATCTGATGTAAAATCGTGAGCTGTTTATGACCACTGTATGAAATGCTTGAATGCGGACATGTGCACATTTGTGCATCACCATCTGAGCGAAATTCTAGGGAAAAACTAAACATAACGTTAAAATAACGCAAATTAATGTGCATGCATCTTCCCTGCTGCTGAAGCAATTTCAAATGACTTTCAAACTAATATGCATTCTTAATTAGGGGTTCAAGCGCATAGCGCTGAAATCCTATTGTAATTGTTAGAATGTTCACGGATGATTGATTTCCACGTAAAACTGATCATGCAGACCAAACCGTAACTCATAGAGACTTGAAAATTGGAGGGATGGTAGTACTCACACCGCCTACAACGTGACCGAGGCTCGCCCCAATCGGCCTGATGGGGGCGCTACAGCAATCGAAGTACAAAATCGCTCATAAATCCTAAAGCGTCAATCGCAGGCTCAAGTGTCTTATGTCGTTGGAATCCTTGTCTCATGCCGGACAAAACGCATTTTCGGGTATTTCGCATTTTTTGCAAAACCTACTTTTTTGAACTAGTTCTAGGTTTTTCGCCTGATTCAAACCAAACCAGTGCAGAAAGATTCTCTGGAGAGTGAATATCAATAATTATCAAAAAAGTTGAACTTTCGACTCACTGTGGCAAGGGGACGCCAAAACATTCGAAGGGGGCAGGGCCACTTTTAGTAAAACGCCTATAACTCCTGAACGGAATGAGATATCTTCGCCAAACTCTGAACACTTATGTAAGAGCACAAGCTGAGGTCACAGTGAAAAAATTGGATAGATTGGGCAATTGGTGGTGCTATAAGAGAGAAAAAAACATAAAAATGGCTATAACTAGACAACCATTTGTCCCATTAACATGAAAATCACTGTGCACGGCCTTGGTCCAAAGTGCCACAAGAGTCTATGGGGACATTTGTGTATCTCAAAAAAACATGGCCGTCATTGGCCGATGAAGTTTGAGCACCTATTAGACAAGGTTAACGGAGGCTGATTGGAATGAAACTCGGTGGGCCTGTTTGACTCATGGCCCCAAAGGTCTGTGAGAAATATGAAAGAAATCGGCCACTGGGGGGCGGTATCACATTTGTTTTTTGAGGGTGTAAATGATTGTACATTGCATGGTTTTCCGAACAACTTTGCCTCTAGAACCACTGCTGTCAATCAAACCGGTTTTTAAATGAATGAGAAGATGTGAAAAAACTACTTTTGCGAACTAGTCCTAAGTTTTTCACTCAGTCTGGAAAAAACCACCACAGTGCAATTCTCTGGACACTCTATGTCAATAATTATCAAAAACATGTTGAAATTTACCCTTTGGGAAGCTATAACGAGGTCCTTTAGAAAAGAGGCCTGTCCAAATATACCCAAAAGCCTATAAAGCCTCAATGAAAACTTCACAAAACCCTCTGAGCACATGCGACAGGTGATTCTAAACAAGCATGCAAAGTTTCAGGGGGATCGGACCACAGCTGGAGCTATAACAGTCATAAACGTTATAAAAAAATCATCTTTCTATGGTAAATCACCTGGATTTGACAAAAATGCTTTTTTTTAATAATTGATTTAGGTGGTTACAGGCTTGCTAAATAATATGTAATGTCTTTTCCTTATGTGCTTAAATACCTAAAGCGCTTGAACCCCGGTAATCGCTGCTTGCAGGTTTTTACAGTATATTGTTAAGCACATTTTTATACACATTTTGTTATTGTCAGTGCACATTTTTATTTCTCATTTTGTAAAATATTTTTTTTCACTTATTTGCACACATGAAGCATCAGTAAATTGATATTTTAATATATTTAATGTTTTGATAGTGTATGACAAGCCCCCCTCCCCCAGGTATTTAGAACAGTAGGATTATATAAAACATATAATATAAAATTAGTAAATAAATATATAAGTCAAAATGACAAAATAAACATTCATTGATCATTACATTTTACTTTTAATACTTAAGTGGATTAAAAATCTAATACTTTTGTACTTTTTCTCCAGTAAAATTGAAAAAGAGTACGCAATACTTTTACTGGAGTAATATATTTAGGGTATCTGGACTTTTACTCAAGTGCTTGATTTTTGTGTTCTTCATCCACCACTGTTTATACTTGAAAATACTCAATTTTCAAATGTTCTCAAAATGGCCAAATAGTGTTGATTAACATTTTGATTGCATTGTGTGTGGTAAGAAAAGTTCAATACTCAGGGTTTGAGGTTTGTTCAGATCACTTCCCATAAGTATGAGCAGTACTAATAGAGATGCTTGTCTTAACAAACAACACTAATTATTTCTGACACAGCCTCAGTGTGTATGTGTGTGTGTGTGTGCGTGTGTGTGTGTGTGTGTGTGTGTGTGTGTGTGTGTGTGTGTGAGAGCGAGAGAGAGAGAGAGAGAGTGAGAGAGAGATGAAGAGAGAGACACAGAGTGAAAGAGAATATATTTAGCCTCTCTGAAGCACTATATTAGTTTTTCTGGAAAGCTTTGGTTTTTTATTAGACAATATTATCACTCAAACCATCCTGTAGAACTTTCAGCCTCTATTTCTATTTCTGTCTCATTCAACCAATGAACTTCATGTAACTGATCTCTGACTAAACTACAAATTTAGGTTATAAAATGTCATGGGAACATCGTTTTGTTGAAATGTCCAGTTTTCTTGTTATATTTAAAGATTACAAAAATGTTTCTTACAATGTTCTACTCACTTAATTTTCACCTAAAATATAACATTATTTGAATGTTTATTTTTAGTATTCTAAAAACGTTAAAATGCACAGTTTTCTTACCATGATAATAACATTATTTAAAGGTTGCAAAAAATGTTTCTTACAATGTTCTATTAACTTCGTTTTCACCTAAAATATCATGTTATCTGACAGTTTATCATGTTATCTTGTTGTGATTTTGATGTTATTTAAAGGTTAGAAAAACATTTCTTAGAACATTTATCACGTACAAATAATATCATAAGGACATTTCGAGAATGTTGATCTCAGAACGTTTTCTCTCAGTGTTAATATAAAGTTGTAAGAACATTCCATAAACATTACTTTAAGAACATTTTGTCCTAACATTTATCTAAGTTTTAAAAAACGTTGTGCGAACGTTCCCTGTTAGCTGGGTAGGTTACATCACATTTTCACAGTTCGTGTTTTCCAGAGTTCTTCTCACAGTATAACGTCTATCCCTACAGCCTCATTTTTATTCATGTCAATTAAAGTCCACATCACCACCCTGGAGGAAGTTTTTCAAATTCTGGATGAGTCATCAAAATAACATAAAAAAAAAAATAGCCTCTCGAAATAGTTTCTTACATACAGTAGATAGAGCTAACACACACATACATGCACATTGTGTATCAAACACGCTGATCATATCTGAGAGTCTGTGTCAGTGAGTGCTGAGGTTTATAGAGGTTAAACGGTAAATACAGAGCCCGAATCTGTTTATAGCGCTGCCATTTTTCTAAGTAAATATCTCTTCTCCTGACCTCTAGCAGGCAGGCAGCGTGCGTCGGCTCAGTAAAGCGCATAATCACTCTAATTAGAAGAGGTCGCAGAAAGCAAAAACATCACCTTGTTCATAACCTACACACACACATACAGCCAAACACACCGTGTCAGTCAACCTCCTCTAAATACTCTTCCTTTGAAAAGGAGATGCAGGGAATTGATGCAGCTGGTGTTTCTGGACGCAGAACAATGAAGGGCAACTGTTTCTGAGAATGAGCATGTTTAGCTTCGATCTGAAGCATCTGGTGAATCTGTTAAAGAAGATCACAGTTTTTGCAGAACAGCATGTGTCTAAAAGAAAGGACGGGCCTCAAGGATACACTCAGCCATGCAATCCATATAAAATTATGTATGAAAGCGGCAGTGAGAGAGAGAGAGATGTAGTGTCGATCTCAGACGTCACACCTACAGAATCTTCATAGACCGTCTGATGCATACATTCTGCACACAAAAATGGCAAGAGTAGTGGTTTTACTGGCAGATATCCATGATAATTTTATGATTCCTCGCTGATTCACAGGTGTTTTTTTTTTATTTATTTTTTTATTAGTTTGCTGAGAAACAAACTCGTGTTTATAAGTCACTAGGATACAGTGTGTGCTTCTGAGGAATTACTGGCTGGATCCAAGATTTGTGGCTTCAAGTCTTAGGCCCTAAACACACTGCACGATTTTCGGCTGTCTCAGACGAAAGATTGGTATCGTGAAATGATCGTGGCAATTTCTGTGATTCAGTGCATGCTGATGACATTTTATTCTTCTATATAATCATGCGTCGTAGCATACGAGTCAATAAATGTCATCATCGTACAGTCCACACACACGTCATAGCAAAGTTTATTAGATCCATGTCGCACAGTGTGACATACAGTGATCTTATAGGATTTCTAAAATCGTGCAGTGTATTTTGAGCTTTAGTAGTATGCATCACACTTAAATGTAGGACTACAAATCGATTAATCGCATTCAAAATAAAAGTTTATGTTTACATGCTATATATGTGTGTCTGTGTATATTTATTATGTATATATAAATGCACACACATATGTATATATTTTAAAAAAATATTTGTATGTATAAATATTTATACTTATTTTTGTATATAATTTGTATTATATATAAATATAAATATTTTATATATAAATCTAACGTTTTTCCTTCATATATACATGTATGTTTGTGTATTTATATATACATAATAAATATACACAGACACACACATATAGCATGTAAACATAAACTTTTATTTTGAATGCGATTAATCCCGATTAATCGTTTTGCAGCCCTGCTTAAAAGTAATGCAAGGAAACTCATATGTCATTTAGTCCAGGGGTTTTCAAAAGAGCTACACTGCAAAATAAATAAATAAATAAATAAATAAATGCAAATAACTAAAAACGTTCTTAAATCAAGATGCATTTACAAATTTACTTAAGATATTAAGTCTTGTTTTCTGAGAAAGGTATCAAAATTTGTTTATTTGCTTTTTAAAAAATTTGCCAATGGGGCAAGAAAAATAATCTTGTTTAGTCTTTAAATTAAGATTATTTTTCTTTCCCCATTGGCATACAAGTTTTAGCAAAAACTAACAAAGTTTTGATAAATTCCTCAGAAAACAGGACTTATTATCTTGTCATTTTGCTTGCCAAGTGTCTTGATTCAAGAATGTTTAGATATTTATACTAGAAAACGAGACAAAAATACTAAGTAAGAAAATCGTTTTTGTGCAGTGTACACAATTAAATAATTTTCATTTAATTTAATAGATTATTATTCCTATTCAGGTTTAAACATAAAATATAACCTCGTTCTAATGGTTAAAAAATAAAATTTTTACAATGCATTTAATAGGTCGAAAATCATTTAATAATTTGTATTGGCTTCACTAAAGTAACAATATAAAAGTCATATATATTTATATTAATTGTGTATATTTTTCCATACATATATATATATATATATATATATGTAGTGAAATAATATTACAATTTAAAATAACTATTTGAATATATTTTAAAATGTAATTTATTTTCAGCAGCCAGTCTTCAGTGTCACGTGTACCTTCAGAAATAATTCTGTATATAATATGCTGATTTGCTGCTTAAGAAACATTTCTTAATATTATCATTATTATTTCTTCTTATTGTAAAAACAGCTCTGTTTGCATGTAAAATTGCTAAATAGAAAATTCAAAAGAACAGTATTTTTTAATTGAATTTTTTTCCATTTTGAATTTTTATCAAGCATTATTTTAGACCTTTGCAGAACAATATAACAATACATTTTTGGTTAGAGTGTAGCATTTTTGGTGTAGCATCTGGGTTTTCAGATCAGAGATGGAGGCTGTGACGATGTGGTAGCAACGTGATGGTTTTGTAAATGTGGTTTGGAGGGAACGGCCGAGAGGTCTCGACACCTTTGCTCTCCACAGATGCTTCCTGTTGGACACAGAATCACAAAGAAGGCCATTTGACTTCAGCCTCTAGAATTAACATGCAGCTCGGACAGCAAATGATCTGAGCGGCTCCAAACAGGTGTTATTTGGCCCACCGATGCAGCCGCTTGCTTAGATTTAGTGACCAATGCGCTAGCGCTGTTTATGCCCCTGAGCTTGCCAAGCGTGTGCGGCGCTGCCAGTGTTCTCCGGAGCCCGGACCCTTCCAAGCATCATTAAACCCTTCGTGCTTCCCCAGTCCAAACATCAATCGTGCCTCCGTATCCCACTGACCACTCTGGCCTCCCCTCTCAACCACATTTATCTTCGCTGGGCTCTCAACACCTGCCGGTGGGCCGCCGGGCTCCGCCCCTTCCATCGCTGTCCCGTAGACCTCCAGAGCCGTCCCGCTTCCAGGCATGATTAATCAAGCACCGATAAGGGGGCCATTAAGTTAGATAATGATGGACCTGCGTGAGGAGCCTGGGTTTAGGTTCAGTAGGGTGGAAGACGCCCCTGAGAGGTACAATGAAAAGGATAGGAGGCTTATCTCTCCAAAGACAGCCCCAGTGCCACCTCAAGGGCTAATAAACCACCCAAAGTCAGCCAACACCTGGAGATCTGCCCCTACTTTTATACCACAGATCTCTTTTAGCCCCGCGGAGGGGCGGACGGATGAATGGGAATGAAGGGATGGCTGGAGGTACAGCGTGGACTCGTGGGCCTCGTTCTCGTGCTCCTCGGAGAGCAGTTAGGTTTTTTGTGTGCAAGTTATTATTTCATCTGCACGATTTGTGGCTCTCTAATTCTCTTTTATTTCCTTCACTTTTTATATATCTCGCTCTTTCATTCACCGTCTTTCCTTCATTCCTTTTTTCTGTCTGTCAGCGGGACTGGATTTATGCCTCTTTGGTCGAGGATATCTTACGATGATGGTGGCGTTTAAATGGCACACAGTGGACCTCTTTTAGATATAGTTTTAAACCATATTCCTATTTCATAATAATTGTAAACTATATATGTATTTTTTAATGATTAAGGATAATTATTTATTTAGTTAGTTTTTATTTATATTTTCTCTAGATATAGTCTATTTTTTAATATTATAAAATGTATGTATATAGAGTGGGCTAAAATGGAGAGAATTAAAATATTGTTTCAAAATAATACATATATAAACTGTATATCTGAATATATAACTATATTAAATTCTTGTTTAAAATAAATAATATTTTACTAAATAAATAATACTATATTTAAACTATATATAATTTAAAATTAAAGTTATTATTTAAATTATTTATTATTGTTGTTGTTGTTGTTTATTTATTAGTATATATATAGAAATGTATATAGAAATTTATTAGTTATTTACTATTATGAATTATTGACCGATTGATTTTTTTTTTTTATTATGTATATTATTTAAGTAATATAATTAAGGGGCATCCTATAATGGTTATATTAATTTAATATTTCTGTACTTTTATTTTATGTGAAAGTGTCTAATATGTTTGTTTTTACTTAATTCCTATGGAATTTAAGGTGAAATGTCATAAAGTCAGTACAGAAATGAAACATAACAGTATTTCCAGAGGCATAAACGAGCAGCCTCTGAGAAATAATAATTTCTCTCTGGGTGGTTAAGATATTGTGTGTTCTTGCGGTTCAAGGACAGACCAAGTGGCTTTTAGGTCAAAGAGAAAAAGGAGCAATTAGAAGAGAGCTCCTCCAGCCCGTGATGCTGTTTTATATGAAGTGTATCGTTTACACAAACTTCGTCACGTCAAGAGCAGCGAAAGCATTCTTGCTCTTTTCCTGATATTTATGTTAGGAGATGAACACAGGGATTATGAAGACCTGATCTCAACATCCAGCCTCGTCAAACAACACACACAACACACAAGACAAGACACACAAGAGGAAAGAGAGATAAATCTCTGTTGTTGAACAATAGGAAAGAAAGAAAAACAGTTGTGCCCTGTTACTCCCCTCTTGAAATTTATGTGAGGAAATAAATGAAAGGATGAAGACCTGATCACACACACACACACAGTCTTTATAATCAGCTGTGTGTTTGGGAACTGATCGTGTGTGTGTGTGTGTCTTTGACTGTAGTGTGTGTGTGTCTGAGGGTTTTGCGTTCTTGTGGAGTGGCTCATAAAACAGAAGGGCACAAAGCAGAAAATTGAAAGCATCTCATATGTGTCACAGATCACACAGGGCAACAGATAAAACACCCTGACCGGGTCACTAACACACACACACACACGCACACACTCTTCAGTTCGTGCATTTTATCTTTCAGTCATGTGACAGTGGTCTGGAATCGCCCACAGTAACACAGGACATAAATTTTATGTGCTACATTTTAGTGTTTCCTTCAGTTTTTGCATTAGGGAAGCCCACTATAAGTAGTCAACACTAAACTATAGAAGCCTATTTCTGTTTCAGAGTATAACACATAACTGTAAGGTTAAGTTTAAAAATGAGAAATAAAAATAACATACTCATATATAAAGTCATTACTTATTTATTTATTACTTTGAGTCAGAAACAGGCTTACTAAATGCTATTTATGTATTTATTTTTTGTCACAAATTCACAATTACCTTGTTTGTGAATTTGACTGCAACGGTCACTCTGTGTTTGACTGCGTTTGTTTATTCTGCCATATGTGTGTTTTTTTTTGTTTTTTTTGTAGAGTATTCCGTTTCTCTCTGCAATATGTCAAATTATGGAAGTAAATTAGGTTGTGAATTCATTTTATATTGACTTTTATGAGATGCTGTGACCTTGAGAACAGGAAGGTAGAAGGTGAGATGAAAATCAAAGCAGAAGTGCTAGACAGCGCTGATCTGTGACCAGGTTTTGAGGATTAAACTGGTGTTTGGCATTATCACAAAACTGGATTCCAATCAGTTGCTGACAGACTCAATGTTTCCTGAACCACATCTACAGCTCCACAGCAAAAGAAATGATATTTTAGCAAAGTTGCCATGTGAATTGAATGTAATGAGACAGAAAGATTTGGCTCCATGAAGTAATAAAAAGACAGCTAGAAAACTTTCAGTGTTAGCTTGAAAAATCTGGGTCTCAATGTTGAGAAAAGCATTGAGGATCGCAGGCCTAATGTACTTGGAATACTAAATGTTGAGTTGGAGATGATAGTCTTTGTCAAGTCAGCATAATAAATACAAAACTCGTTTTGGTATTGCACATAACATCAAACAAACAGTGTGACAAATGTAATCTGATTCATGAATGAATGACTCTCACGGTTCTTTGAAAAAAAAATAAAAACTGTGAAAGACTGAAACTCATGAGATATCAGTTCAAAGTGTTCTTTACTAACTCCATGAATCACAGAGAGATTAATTAGCATCTCACTCACTTACTGAAAAACAACTGGTTTATTTGTAAATAATAATTGTAATATGTATAATATTGTAATGTGTGTGTGTGTGTGTGTGTGTGTGTGTGTGTGTGTGTGTGTGTGTTTGTGTGTGTGTGTGTGTGTAAAATTATATATTTGATTAAAATATTATTTTAAGTAATATTTGCAGGAGTAAAACATTTTTGTCACATATATCAAATAAAATAATTAACATCCAAATGAAAAATAATATTTAAAATAGTTTTATCTGGATGTATTGATTATTTTATTTGATATACAGTGGTGTGAAAAATTGTTTGCCCCCTTCCTGATTTTTTTATTTTTTTGCATGTTTGTCACACTTTAATGTTTCAGATCATCAAACAAATTTAAATATTAATCAAAGATAACACAAGTAAACACAACATGCAGTTTTTAAATGAAGTTTTTTATTATGAAGGGAAAACAAAATCCAAACCCACATGGCCCTGTGTGAAAAAGTGCTTGCCCCCTAAACCTAATAAGTGGTTGGGCCACCCTTAGCAGCAACAACTGCAATCAAGCGTTTGCGATAACTTGCAATGAGTCTGTTACAGCGCTGTGGAGGAATTTTGGCCCACTCATCGTTGCAGAATTGTAGTAATTCAGCCACATTGGAGGGTTTTCGAGCATGAACCGCCTTTTTAAGGTCATGCCACAGCATCTCAATAGGATTCAGGTCAGGACTTTGACTAGGCCACTCCAAAGTCTTCATTTTGTTTTTCTTCAGCCATTCAGAGGTGGACTTGCTGGTGTGTTTTGGATCATTGTCCTGCTGCAGAACCCAAGTTCGCTTCAGCTTGAGGTCACGAACAGATGGCCGGACATTGTCCTTCAGGATTTTTTGGTAGACAGCAGAATTCATGGTTCCATTTATCACAGCAAGTCTTCCACTAGTATATATATATATTAGTGCTGTCAAACAATTAATCGCGATTAATCGCATCCAAAATAAAAGTTTTTGTTTACATAATGTATGTGTGTGTACTGTGTTTATTTATTATGTATATATAAACACACACACATACAGCATATATTTTGAAAATATGTACATGTTTTTACGTATATACATTTATTTTCATATAAATTATATCATATATAAATATATTTAATATATAAACGTAACATATTTTTCTTAAATATATACATGCATGTGTGGCTTTATATATACATAATAAATATACACAGTACACACACATATATTATGTAAACAAAAACTTTTATTTTGAATGTGATTAATCGTGATTAATCGTTTGACAGCACTAATATATATATGTGTGTGTGTCTGTGTGTATGTATATATATATATATATATATATATATATATATATATATATATACATACATATATGCTATATATATACAATTTCACTTTTTAAATAATGATTTTAATATGTATTTTATATACAGCATATATATGAATATGAATGAACGTTATATATTAATATATATGACTGTTTTTAATATTAAAATACAAATTATATATTTAAATTTAAGTTATTTCACTTGCATGGGGGAATTTGTTGATATGCTACAGAAATATTGTTAGCATTGATTTTTAATTACATTGAGATAAAAAGAAGCAATTATCTTTATTTTTAGATGTATGACTATTCACATATAATAATTTTAATAAATTTACTTAATACATTTTTATATATATATATATATGTGTGTGTGTGTGTGTGTGTGTGTGTATATATATATATATATATATATATATATATATATATATGTATGTATGTATGTATGTGTATATATATATATATATATATATATATATATATATATATATATTTTTTTTTTTTTTTTTTTTTTTTTTATAATCCCTTTGGCTTGCACTCCTTCTGTATTTTCTCTCCCTCGTCTGTCTAATTCAGCAGGAGGTTCAAATTCTTTAAACGGGAGCCGGTGTGACACACATCTCCACAAACACCCCTCCCGACAATCACACACACACACACACACACACACACACACACACATACACACGGCCCCTCCACACTCTCAGAACCCATTACCTTCCACTTTCTCCTCATCATTCCCATCTCTCCCCCTCGTTCTCCGTCTTGCTGGCTCAGTGTACAGCTCAAGAGGGGCAAGGTGACATTGTGTGTCATATCAGCATTCCACAGCAGCTCTGTCTTTCTCACTCTCTCTCTCCATCGGTCTCTCTCTCTCTGTCTCTTTTGCACCTTTTCTCTGTTGTGAGAGTAATTACCACAGACTCAGAGTCTCAATTTGCCATTAAAGAACAAGAGCCTGAGGTAGAGAGAGAGAAAGAGAGAGACGGATAAAGGAGAGAGGAAGACGTGTGTTTACGGAGCGAAAGGCAGGCAGGGTAAATAGAGAGTGTGAAAACAGAAAGAAAAGTAGATTTCTAGCAGGAAGAGACGTTATCGCAGACAGAAATGCGTTTGCATCTCTCTGAACACAAGCAGTTTTCCTCCGAATGAAAACTTAGCTTGCACAATGCCTGTGTTTACTCTGTCATCACTTCTACTTTCTGTCGGGCTCACATGCAGACATACACAAACACACTGCAAATAAAAAAAATATTTTCTAACTCAGTGTGTCTGTTTTGTTTTCCAGTACAAATAACAAAACATTCTTAAATAAAGATGCATTTACTTGAGAAGCAAAATGACAATATAATAAGAGCAGATTTACTAAACAGCAAATTAGCATGAAAACACAATCCTATAAACGAGCATTTTGGAGCAGAAAGCTCTGCAGATGATCTACTGGCAGTGTGCAAATTAACGCAGACGCAGCCAGCACATTTCAATAATGACCAGCGCAATTTACCAAGAGCAGCGCAAAATTAGCGCAGGGTCACAAACAAACAGAGCCAATGATATTATCGACACAACGCAAACAACGCAAACAATACAACAACACTGCACTAAATGGGTTCAGACGTGCTTTTTTGGGGTGTTTAATAATGGCACAAATATCAGTAAACTGACTAGTGCAAACCTTAGTAAATCATGTTGCGTGATTTATTTAAATACTCTCTTCCCATAAATTTTGTGTCTGAAAGGGAAACTCCTGAATTTGTCAGCCTCAAAAATAACTATCCAAATCTTTTCATGGCTAATTTTTCACTGCATGTCTTTTAGTAATTCCTGATAGTAGTTTTTTTAACGCCAAAACCCAGATAACAAATTTAGGTTATAAAATTGTTGTGGGAACATTTTGAAATGTTTCTAAAATGTTGAAATGTCCAGTTTTTGTCATGATTGGAGCATTATTTAATGGTTAAAATAACATTTCTTTCCACATTCTACTAACTTCATTTTCACCTGAAATATAGCGTTATTTGAATGTTTTATTTTTATATATATATATATATATATATATATATATATATATATATATATTCTAAGAATGTTAAATTTCCAGTTTTCTTGTCATGAATAGAACGTTATTTAAAGGTTACAAAAGTTTCTTGGAACATTCACCGAATACAAATAACATCATAAAGACGTTTTTAGAATTTTGTTCTACGAATGTTTTCTCTCAATGTTCAAGTACAAATAACATTATGAAGCAATTCCAACAATGTTGTTCTACGAATGTTTTCTGTCAGTGTAAAAGAATGTTCCATGAACATTACTAAATTATATGACTTTTAAAAAGCGCAAGTGAAAGTTGTGAGAATGTACCCTGTTAGCTGAGAAGCTGTTAGTAAAAAAAAAAATAAATAAAAAATAAGTAAATAAATAAAAAATAAATATCAAAATGAAGTGAATTAATGCTTAAAACAAGAAAAATATCTGCCAGTGGGGTAAGAAAAAATAAACTTAATTCAAACAGAAAAGTTTATTTTTCTTACACCATTGACAGTTTTTTCTCATTCTCGTTTTAAGCAAAACTCATTTAATTTTAATACATTTTTCAGAAAACAAAATATGAATTTAAAATTTTATGTCATTTTGCTTCTCAAGTAAATTTATCTTGATTTAAGAATGCTTAGATTATTTCTACTGGAAAAACAAGACTGAGTAAGAAGATCATTTTTTGAAGTGTGCAAATAGGATAACAAATTAGAAAAAAGATTGTACTTCTTGGCTATAGTGAGTCAGTTAATAAAACTATTCATTCATGATTCAGTCTGAAAGATTTGTTCAATATTAGTCTCAATCAGCCAGAAAACTCTGCTTATTGTATATGTAAGTCACTGCACACACTCCGTCCTACAAAATATCTGTGGACTGAGCGAAAGCGGTAGCCTGAGTGAGAGAGAGAAGGAGAAACATCTGGCCTCTGCATCTCCTGAAGAACAACTTTCCCCTGACAAGAAAAACAGAGCACAACATTTTAATAAGGGTCCCACCTCAGGGACCCCTTAACCTGGAGTCTATTCAGATTTGATTCACACCAGAACTGCAGGTGTGTTAATAATTAATTGGAATAAACAGTGGTTTATAAAGGGGGCCGGGCCGGGCCAGAGCCGGATAATTGGCTCATTACGGATCAGTGCTAAGACGGACCGAGACCCTGGATACCAGCCTGAGGACCCACCAGGCCCAGTCCAATTAATGTCCCTGTCCCCTGCTACTGACAATGTGTGTGCGTGTGTGTGACTTACACAATTGCTGCTCATAAAGCTCAGAATGGTCTGTGAGAGTCTGTAAGTTACAGCAATATTAGTGTGTACAGCTTACAGTATTTTTCTGTATGCTTTCTTGACATATATAGGACAGCTGTACGGTTGTGTATTTGTAAATATGTCCTTGTTCGTCCTCACATTGAAAAGTAGGGCAGGGAATATTCCTCATGGTGATATAACGTAAGTGTCACATCTGAGACCTTTCATAAACCAGAGACTTATGGAACCAATGCAGGCCGACCGGCCGGCCCTCCATAATAATCATCCATCACCTCAACCATTTATCAAATATATCAATACAGCTGATTAACAACAGCATGTAAAAAAAAAAAAAAAAAAGAGCAGAAAAAAAGGTGCAATGGTTTAATTTTTACATGATGTGGTTTATATCTTAGAACACAGTATATAGAATTATTTGTGTATTTATTTTATTTTTACTGTGTTTTTTAAATTTATTTTATGTATTATTTTGGTTACACTTTATTTTATGGTGTCCTTGTTACAGTGTAATTATGCATTTAAGTAATGAGTAATATTAATTAACTAGATGTACTTACTATATGCTCAGGGTTAAGATGAGGGTTTGAATTAGGGTCAGTTGCATGGAATTATGCATAATTTATTGTTATTACTATAGTCAGCACATGTAACATGTAACAAGGACACTAAAATAAAGTGTTACCATTTATTTTATGTATATTTCGTTCTCTTTTATTTTTATGTAGTTGCTTTATTTATGGATTTATTCTGTTTATTTTAATTTATATATTATTTTATATAATTTATGTATTTTTATTGTTTGTATTTTTATTTTATTGTATTTCCTTCTTTCTATTCTTTTTTGTTTTGTTTTGTTTTGTTTTGTTTTGTTTTGTTTTGTTTTGTTTTGTTTTGTTTTGTTTTGTTTTGTTTTGTTTTGTTTTGTTTTGAATGTACTGTAACTGGCTGACACTTTTATCCAAACTGATTTTCTTTTAAATAATTTCATTAAAATTATATGTTTTATCAGTTCTCTGGGAATCAAACGCATGACCTTGGTGATGCTCACAACATGCTCCGCTACAAAACACAGCAGAGTTACTGAATGTACTTTTGATGAGCTGAACCTCAGTTCAAGCATGCGTACTGATTCGCGGTGGGAGAACCGTATGGTTAGTATAGAGCTGTGTGATCCTGCAGCATGGCTAATGTCCTAGTGTAGCTAGCATTAAAAACACTCAGCGTCTGGCCTGGATCCTGCTGTACTTGGGATTTGATTGTGAGCGGATCTTTCTGACAGGTGTCTCGGAGGGTGGTCGGATCGCCTCTGGCTGTCGTCCCACCTGGCCCAAGAGCGGAGAGGCTCTCAGCGACTCTTTTCTTTTCCCTGTGGGGGTGATAAAAGAGCCAGTTGGCAGGGGGCCAGAGTCGAGACGGGCGTTAGGTGACATGAGATGGACGGCTGAATCCTCTGGGAATTGGCCCATTTGTTACCCAATGGGAGAGACTGGCACAAAGAGAGAATGCTGAGGGTGTCTTTGTTCAAGGTCACACACCAAACTGTAGATTTAGCAAATGGGACACAAGCTGTTTGCACACACGCATAGCAGACTTAGAAGCATAGTTCTTTATATTACTGGTGTTAGATTTTTGCTTGATGGACAATAAATGGACAAAAATAGCAATAATTGCTTTAAATGAGAGACTTTAGTTATATCTATATCATTTGTAAGTCGCTTTGGATAAAAGCATCTGCTAAATGACTAAATGTAAATATCTAGAAAGCAGAATATAAGATATTTGAGGATTAATTATTAGCCAGGATTCAGAATTTAATTAATAATAATTCATTTAAACTCCATTTCAGTTCTTGAAATTTGAATGTAAGAAAAAATAATAATAATTTAAAGAAATTAATTAAAACCCTATTGAAATGCAACAGTGGTGTAATGGTTCAATTTTTTTATTATTTCATGACTATTTCAGTTCAGCAGTAGCTTTGCACTTCACTGTTATGGGTGTGCTGTGAATCAGATTTATCTGAATTACTATATTTGTTTATTTATTTTTTTTTTTGTTTAATTTGTATTTGTTATTTGTTATTTCATGTATTTATTTTACTATTTATTCTATTTATTTTCTTTATGTCATGAATACAGTGTTTTTTTATTTTGTTTTGTAAATAGATTTAGCAATATTATGTTTTTTATTCAATTCAATGCAATTCCACTGACTGTCTAACTATAAAAACTGTACTTTTACTAGAAAAACTAGACCTAGAATTCTTTCTGTGAATTCCGTTTCTAGTTACGTGGCCGATTCAAATTCATACAATTGAAAATTCTGAATTTTGCACAAATCTGTAAGCAACCACCAAAAACTCTCTAGCTACACCTTAGAAACCAATCAGAGTACCCTAGCAACCACCCCAACATTCTATTTTCCACCCAAATACTGCATAGCAATGTGCAAAAAAAATACCCTAGCAACCACCCAAACACTCTAGGACCCACCTAGCAATACCTTAGATGTGGGCGTGACCTATTTTGACTTTTTGCCAGTAAGCAACAACATAACAATGTGCGAATAAGCACTCATGCAACACACATTCTGTTAAAAATCTTGTTTCTCATTCTGTCACTCTCATTCTTACAGATTTCCCTCAGCCTCGGTGGATTTTTAAGTGAGACGAACAGATTTGCGCTCGTGATTATCTGACAGCATCATCTCACAGCTGATGAGAGAGAGAAACTTCATTAGTGTTCCCATTAGATTTCATTATTACAGATCTGTCTGCTGACCAGCAGCAAACTTTCCTCTTGTTCTCTCCCTCTTCTGTTCTACAAGTTCCTCCGATCTGTACGTGTTTGTACCCCTCCTGTCGCTCTCCACCTCTGGCTGTCCTTCTCCCTCCATCTGTTTGTTCTGGCAGAGGTGTAGCTGCTCAAATATGACCCACATACACCGACTTGAGGTGCTGTTGTGAGCATGCGTGTGAGGTTAATGGTCAAAAGCTGCTTTTGTTCGTTTTTTAATTCCTAATGAACACATTTGTGTAATTATACACACATGCGTACGTGGCTCTGCCCACCGGCCTCTGAGACAGATGTATTAGCGATCCAGAGACTATCAGTCTCAAATAAAATGACTTTGGTTTTTCTTAACGCTTGTTCCACATCAGTGGATTTTGTCTTTAACGGAATCAGAATAAGGTGCAGCTGAAGGCAAAATCAAGCCATCAATACAATGAGCAGCGTGTGCTAACTTAGTTGCAATCTTAACGTTATTATCTTTAATTATTTAAACAAAGGCACCATTGCCTCAGGAATTAGCAGAAGCTAATTCAAATCTCAGCAAATTTGTTCTTATGCTTGGAATGAGTAAAGAAGCACACAACAGGGTTTTTGTTTTTTTTTGTTTTGTTTTTTTGTCATTTAAAGACATTTGTTGGCATAGTACAATTAACCGCCTGCCTTTTATGCTAAAAGAAGATTCAGTGTAAAACTCCCAACCAGTTTTACTTAAAAGGGGTATTAAATTAAAAATAATAAAAATTATTTTGTCGGTCTGTTCATTAGTGACTCTTTCTGCATAGGATTTTTACATAGTTACACCAATAGGTGATGACAAGTGATTGTCTTAATGAGTGAGTCATAATTCATTCAAAAACACTGATTCATTCAGAATAAAACAAATGACTCCTTATGAGTGAGTCGTTAAGTCATTCACTCAAAGGATTCACTGAAAACACTGGTTTATTCGTAATAGCATATAGCATACTACTTTCTGTAAGAAATTTCTATTTTCTATTTTTATATAGTAGAAATAAAGTAGCATGCCATTCCAAATTCATGTGAGTCATTGAATCGTTCACTTAACAGATTAGTTGAAAAACACTTGTTAATTCAGAAACTAAAGGCCTGTTTATATATTTAATATTATATTTTGATATAGTTTACATATATAAACTGGCATAAAAATAGTATTAAAAAATACTTATAAAAAATACTTTTTGTACAGCCTTCAGTCAGCAAAAAGTTGTTTTTTCTTTTTTTTTTTCTTTTTTTTTTTTTTTTTGAGTGTGATATTTGATCAAAAATATACGTAAATTAATTCATTTTCATCCAAACACTCTTTCCACCCATTCCTGCCGAACAGTTAGCCCCGCCCCCAACACATGCCATTGGTTGAGCCAGAGGTTAGTATTAGCAAGGTTGGGCTGAGAAAAAGTACTTTAACATACTTTAACAAAAATAAAGTAGGATGACATTCCAAATCCATGTGAGTCATTGAATCGTTCACTTCAAGATTAATTGAAAAACATTAATTCAGAAGCTAAATGACTGTTTATATATTTAATATTATATTTTTATATGTTTGACATATATTAACTGGTATAAAAAAAAAAAATAGTATTAAAAAGTCCCTAATACTTTCTGCACAGCCTTACTTCAGTCAGCAAAACCCAGAAAGTTGTTTTTTTTTTTTGTTTTTTTTTTGTTTTTTTATGAATGTGATATTTGATCAAAAATACATGTAAATTAATTCATTTTCCACCCATTCCAGCCAAACAGTTAGCCCCGCCCCCAAAACACGCCATTGGTTAAGCCAAAGGTTAGTATTAGCAAGGGTGGGCTGAGAAAAAGTACTTTAACATTGGGAAAAAAATCACGTACCTCAGCATTTTAGAGAGTAAAAAAGCAAGAATAGAGGCAGCTTTCCCCAATCCCCAGGCTGAGACACGGCAGAGGAGAATGAAATACGCCCAGCATGTTGAATTATGGGTAACTACATGGTGTTTCAGTGTTTTGGAGGAGAATTAGATACGGCAACAGAGAATCGCTCCTGAGGAAACTACAGCAGTGAAGCGCTAACTGTGGTTTTCAGGTGAAAACTGAGCTCATTGAGCTGCCAGCAACATCCACTTAGAGTGTGTGTGTGTGTGTGTGTGTTTGGTCCTACAGGGACTCCAGCGATGCCTCTTCCTTTTTTTTTTTTCCTCTCATACCTGTTATTTTTTGTTCCTCCTCAGTTTTGCCTCCTCACATCGGCCATTCTTTCTAAAGTGGTTTCTCTCTCTCTCTCTCTTTCCTTGCCGCTGTTTGGTTTTGATTAGATAGCCGCCACATTGTCATGCAAAGCGTGAGGAAGCCGAGAATACAAGAGAATTTCCTATGCGGCTCATCTGAAAGGGCTTGGATGTAATCCCTTGTGTCACAGAGCGGAAAGAGGCTACTTTTTTTCTCCGCATTTTATTTTTTCTTTTCTCTTACCGTCATTCTTACATTTCCTGGTGTCTGCTTCCCAGCGGCCTCACTGAAGCTTGGTGTCAACATAGATCGATGAGGCCCCATTCACATGCATGTCATCCGCCGTCAGACTCGTGTTTGTTTTTAATTAAACTTTCTTTCTGTATTGTCCTAGAAAATAACACTGGGGGAGTCCGCTTTGATTTGTACTCTTTTATTTAGATGAGCATGCTGTGTTTTCTGTTTTGTGCTTGATGCTGATCAGAACGTCTCAAAGAAAAAGTTTGCGCTGTTGATGTAATTTTTCGAGTGTTGTTGTAGCAGTTGATTCTCTGAAAGTTTTCGATTGTGTGCGAACAAAACAAACACTGTGGATGTGAGAAATAACAAGCACAAATAAGATCTCAATTGTTTCTCCTTGACAGCAATGAGAGCTTTAATCTTCTCGGATGTTTTTCAAATGTCTTCTGGGAAATAGATCTCGCATACATCTTAACAAGTCTCAAACTGTTTTCAGATCAGTGTTATTTTAGTATTTTGTTCAATTTTAGTACTTTTATATACTGTAATTTATTGATATTTAAATTAGCTTTCATTTTTATATTTTCAGTTTTCATTTTTATTTTATAATTTTGTTGTACTTTTGTCATTTGTATTACTTTTTGTTTATATTTAAATATTAATTAATTTTAGTAATTTATGTACTTTAGATTAAACATTTTATTTCAGTTAGTTGTCATAGTAACATTTCTAATTTTAGATTAAGTTAGTTTTTTTCTGATATTTATATTTTTAACTTTAGTTTAGTTTTTAATTTCATTATTGTTTTATTTCAGACTTTTTTTCAATCACCTAAAACAACTTTGAACATTTTTAGTTTTAGTTAACAATAACAAAACTACTGTTGAAATAGGTTACACTTTATTTTAAGGTGTCTTTGTTACAATGTAATTATACATTTAAATACTGGGCAATATTAATTAACTACATGTACTTACTATATGTTTAGGGTTAGGATTAGGGTTTGGTTTAGGATTACTTGCATATAATTATGGATAATTGTAAGTACACATGTGTAACAAGGACACCTTAAAATAAAGTGTTACCTTACAATAAGATTAACTAATCAACCTTAAATCAATAGATTTTGAAACAAACTCACATTTCTCTTCAAATTCTTCCAAAATCAAATAGCCTGATATACAATAGTGACATTATTTTCTAATCAATTTTATTATTAATTTCATAGCTATAAAAACAATAATTATTATTTGTGTGAATTTTTACTTTTCCTCTGAAATTTTAGGCCAACGTAATAGAATAGAATAGAATAGAATAGAATAGAATAATCTGTTGTGATTATACACAAGTACCATGAAACTCTATTTGAAACTCTATATTTTCTATAATGAACACATATTTTTACTCTGTATTTTACAATTGAGCTCTATTCAAGACATTGTTGATTCTTTAATGAAAGTCCATTGTCTTCTGAGCTATGAAAGTGCAACATCTGAGCAATAAAATCTCCCTGTAGGTCCAGATGTAGCAAACACTTATTAATTATTCAGGTGTATCAAGAGGCAACTATTTTTCTGCATGCACACGCTACAAAAATCATCATAGCAAGTTCATTCATCTTGTTGCATAATGCTCCATATTCATGAGGGCTGTAGTCTGGCTTGTGTGTGTTTGACTCGTGTGTGTGTGTGTGTGTGTGTGTGTGTGTGTGTGTGTGTTTATCTGGTTTAACTGTGTGTAAGTGAGCATCTGAGGGTCGTATCTGTGGGCCAGAGAGTCGCTCGCTGACAGGTGGAGCTCTGATTGGCTCAATCACGCCCCACTAACCATGCAACACACACAACACACATACGCACACACTGACCTCTGCAGTCCGTATGTGTGCATTCATGTAGGAATAAGCATACAGTAATTTCAGTGAGAGTGATGATCTTACTGATCCCAAACGCTTCATGAAAGACTTTTTGATGCAAACAACATCGTCCTCCCGCCACAGTTCACCCGCAGCTTTGTATTTCAGCACGTAGCGTGTTGCATTTGTCTGAAGCGCGGTCATCACAGCGTGGTCCTCCACTGCTGTACATCAAAACCGAAGAGAAAATATAAGCAGTTTTACAGCACAACACGTATAAAACCTCCTCTGCCTCTCTCTCTCTCTCTTGCTCTCTCTTTCATGGCGCGCTCAGCGTTTGTGTACTGAAAGATTAAGTAGCTCCGAAGGGCCCGTGTTTACAAATATGCAGCCGCCAAACAGGCCAAAGCCTCCGAATGACTGTGGAATACAAATAGCTTTTTTATCAGCGCTGAGACTCTGCCCAAAGAAATTGTGTTTTCCATCCTTTCCTCTTACGCCAATGAAATATGAAGCTTTATTTTCCCCTCTCTCTCTCTATACATCCCAAATCTAGCAGGAAGCTGTTAGTGTTCACCCTACACTTCTTCATATACACATACACAGAGAGTAAAGTAGATGTGAGCGATGTCACAATCCATCAAAACTAAATCTCTCATCAAATTAATAAAGCGCCCTACACTGTTCAGGACACACCGTTCATTTTCTTTTTTTTTCATTTCTTTTTTTACGTGCAACAGAGCTAATTAATTAGAAAAGGATGTTATTTACAATATTTTATGCAATATTGTTATAATATATAGTGCATATACTTTTTATTTAATTATAAATTTACTATTTATAATTAAATAAAAAATTATATACACTACTGGCGATCAAAAGTTTGGGATCAGCAAGATTTTTATTGTTTTTTAAAAAGTATCTATTGCTCATCAAGGCTGCATTTATTTGATCAAAAATTGAGAAAAAAAAAACCGTAATATTGTGAAATATTATTACAATTTACAACAAAAGTTTTCTATTTTATTATACTTTAAAATAGAATTCATAACTGTAATTCAATGCTGCATTTTCTTCAGCCATTACTCTGGTCTTCAGTGTCACATGATCCTTCAGAAATCATTCTGATTTATTATCAATATGCTGATTTATTAATAATATTTATTAAAACAGTTGTGCTTTATTTATTTATTTATTTATTTTTGGAACCTGTGGTACTTTTTCAGGATTCTTTGATGAATTAAAAGTTAAAAAGAACAGCATATTCAAAATAGAAATCTTTTTTAACAATATGTCTTTACTATCACTTTTTATCAATTCAATGCATCCTTGCTAAATAAAAGTATTCTTTAAATTCTTTAAAATAATTGCTTATCCCAAACTTTTGAAAATATATTTATATATATAATAAATTATCTACTAATTAATAAATATGATTATATAATATAGTATATAATGTAATATTGTCATATAGTATATGCACACTGAAATGTGTACATTTCATTATCTTTTTTATATAACACATAATGTATATTTCATTCACATTTATTACAGAATTACAATATGACATTCACATTTTTTCTTATTATATTAATATTGTCAAGTCAAATTTATTTTTGTAGTGCTTTTCACAATACACTTTGTTTCAATGCAACTTTATGCATATAAAATATTTTTGCTGTGAACTTTTTTTAATTAATATATGTATTGATTTTTAGTTACATATTTAAATATCTGTAACTTTATTTAAATAAACCAGCTTGTGATGATATATTTCAAACCAATGTAAATCATCTTGTGTTTTTAACCATAAATATACGCAATTGTAGTGAAACTAAAAATATGCATATAAGAATTTAATTATTTTTAAATCTCAAAATGTCAATTGTATATCAGTGGATTTCCAATGGAAAAAAAAAAATAATAATAATAATTTTGTTGTCAGTTTGTTCTTATCAAGCTGGTCTGTGTTAGCATGTTAAAAACACAACACAAATGCTGCGAGATGCTGAAACAACAACCAAAGATGCCACATAACACGCCAGACTATCTTGCTCTGGTTTGTTTCACTCGCGCTTTCGTTTTTTACCTCTTTCTTTTTTTTCTTTCTCTGTTGCCCTTTTCCACAGTTTCCACCCTTCATCATTCCCTCGTCCTACTTTCCTTGCTCTGTTGTTCTTTTTCCAGGCCGCACTTTTGTCCCATCCCTTCCTTCAACAGCAGCGGTGGGAATATTAGCCGGCAGACAGATCATTTAGGGGTCAGACCTGTGAATGTGTTAATTGTGATTTATAGCTGAACTGAATTTAAGAAGAGCTTTTCCTTATTGACCACCTGAAGCTGAGGTCCTGGGGAAAAAAAAAAAAGTTTGCACCATTTCTTTCTCCTTAAGAGTGTACGGCGCTCTCAAGGGTTCTGTCAGCCCCAGATACTCATACAATTTTAGGATGAAGCACATTAGAACTAGCGCAAACGAAGGCAGATTCAATTCCGCCGATGATGATCCTGGAGGGCAAGGTCTGGGAGGTGAGCAGGGCACGATCTCACAGGAAGTGACAGAATGAGGAAGACCACTGACCTTTACCGTAAAGACGATTCTTCCTCGTCCTGTGCTCTATTTCCTGTGCTAATGTCCATCTATAAGTAATGCTCCTACACTGCTGACGACGTCCTCATCTAGGTATATCTCCATTATTAATGGCTGCTGGGACATGTGGGGTCAGGAGTGAAGCTGGGTGGCTTCATAAAGACACCAAACAGATCTGTGAGGACTCGTGGAGTGAATTTTTGCACTTCTTAGCTCTATATAAGCCCTAGATTTCGAAAACAATCATATCTCATTACATGGCATTACATTACATTATAATATTATAAGAAGAAATATGTAATTTAGTATATATATATATATATATATATATATATATCATCCTCAGTATTTTTGCCTTGCTTTCCAGTACAAATATTAGTATAAATACATTTAATTGAGATGCAAAATGAAGATATTAAGCCTTGTTTTCTGAGAAATTTAATAAAATTGATTTTATACTTAGAACATGAACAAATAATGTATCTGTCAGAGATGTATGAAAACTTATTTCTGCTCTGAATTAAATTGATTTTTCTGAGTCCACTGGCATATATTTGTTCTTGTTTAAATCATAAACTCACTACATTTTGAACAATTTGAAAAAAAAAACCAAAAAAAAAACAAGACTTTTTTTATTTAATAAAAGCTATTCAAGCCAAGCCATAGTTTTGTTTTTTGTAAAAAATAAATTAAAAAGTAATAGAAATCTATTGAATTAAAAAAAAACTTTGATTAGAAAATATATATTATATATTTTAATATATTACCTTTAGTAATACAATAATAGTTACATTTAAATTATTATTATTAATTATTATTAATACTTATAATAAAACATTTTCCATTTATTAATGTAGCAGTATATATATAATGTATATTAGTATGTATATCATGTAAAATATTAATATATAATATTTTATAATTTCATATATTTTCTATGAAATAATTTAAATATATATATATATATATATATATATATATATATATATGGGGGTGGGGGGGGGGGGGGGGTATATGCTGTAGTTAGCATATAATCGTGTGATTTCTTGTATGGGAAAAAAAAAAGCAGAAAGCAGTGTGAAAGTTCTGCTTTAGTGTTCCACTGGAAAAAAAAATAAATGTAAAAAAATTAAATAAATAAATACATATTTGAGTGATAAATTCCTTTAATCGTGTCTGATAAACAAACTGTTGGCTCTTTTACTGTATGTTTCCATGCTGTGAGCTCATCGTCATTCTTATCAAAGGTTAATAGTCCATCCAGCCACTTGAAGTGACCCCATGTGTCCCCAGAGGAGATCTGCACATTGCTTTACAAAGCCTGCACTGTGACTTACTGTCCTGGGGATGCTTGAATCGGTAGTAGCCATGAAAAGAGAGGAGAAAGACGGGTGTATCTGTCCTTCTTCATCAGTAGTCTCCTCTGAGTCGCGGCCCCCTCAGGTGCTAACTGTATTTCAGCACAATCAGTGGGGATTCGGTTTGGTGCTCTTCAGACTCTCAATGGCTCTGCCTCACCCATTCCACTGCCTCCAATCGCAGCTGCCGCAGGATGACCCTTATCGCCGGCCGATAAAAATCCACCCTCTGTGGCCAGATAAGAGAAAGAGAGAGGAAAAGGAAGAGAAGAGTGCATCTGTACGATTAGATAAAGGAGAGGCGCTCTTGAGAGACTGAAGGATTTTTAGCCGGAGGATGTTTTGAATGCGAGCATTCAGCGCTCCAGGCTCCAATGCAATTTCCCCAGGATAAAATGATTGTTAAGCCAAGGTTTTCTGACTGGCGTCCTTAGGAAATGGACAGTTCCCTTTCTAATCACAGAAGTTTTTACATGAGTACAGCGCCTCTGGCTTTCTCTCTTTCCAGCGTTCTCTCTGTTCTGTCTTTCTCCAGGCATTGCTTTTGGAGAATGGAGTGTATATATATAGTGCTTTGGGTGTCCACACAGGGTGCGAGAAAGGTCCAGTGATACAAAAACATGTCAGTTAGCATCAGTGACTCATTCACCCAGACAGCATCTGTAGGTTTTTAGCACATTTTATCTTGCACAATACAATAGTGGCTCCACCAATTGCATCATTTGGGGGCGGGGCTACATGTGTACCACACAGTGGCAGAAGATGCTCTTCATTTTCACAATTTTGTTTGGTGCAACTAGGGATAACACATTCACACATGCAGAACCTTTGGATATAATGGATATGATGTTATACTCTAATGCTTTTGTTTTTGATAATTGTACATCCCATATGATGATGAAAATAATAATAATAATAATAATAATAAAATATTCAATATATACTTATACTGTAAAAAAGTTTTTTTCCCCGAAGGAAAAAATCAACTTTTTTGAGTTGGAATTTGAATTGAATCAGAACTGGAAGTTGAATTAAAATGGGTCACACTTTATTTTAAGGTATAATTCTCGCCATTAACAAGCCATTAACTGTGACTTGTGCCTCAATAAACTCCTAATTTGCCACTTATTAATAGTTAGTAAGGTAGTTGTTAAGTTTAGGTATTGGGTAGGATTAGGGATGTAGAATATGGTCATGTAGAATATGTGTATTTTTGTATTTTTGATCAAATATATGCAGCCTTGAAGAGACTTCTTTAAAAAAAATAAATAAATAAATAAATACGGTATTCGGAAAAGTAAAGGTGTGTAATACGGCAACCGTAAAGGGAATAAATATGGTACATACGAGATATACGAGAAAATATATATTTCAGTGCTTTCTCTCACAATTATATCGTTGGGTAATTATCCTGTATATAAATTGTGGGCATCAGGGAGCCGTTATTAATATGCGGCACAATGAAATCACTTATGAATGCGCGTTTGCTTTTTACTTTCACTTTTGAGATTCGCGATCATACATAGCCTACTCTAATACGGAGCGGCACTACTTATCACAAATTTCACAATATTAGATGTTTGTCAGTGCTGCTCAGGATCTGCAAATCATTCAACATCGTCCTATCAGTCATCTCTCCTTACCTCTCTCTGTTTGTGTGGTAAATGAAATTTTATGTACTGTAATGTAACAGGCTACTGCTAGCAAGCGGCTAACCATGTCCCTTTTGTGGCTCCGTAGAACGCATTATTCGTTTTCCGTACCTTTCCGAATACGGATTCCCTATTCGGGCACATCCCTAACATATATATATATATATATATATATATATATATATATATATATACACAGGTGCATCTCAATAAATTAGAATGTCATGGAAAAGTTCATTTATTTCAGTAATTCAACTCAAATTGTGAAACTCGTGTATTAAATAAATTCAATGCACACAGACTTAAGTCTTTTGGTTCTTTTAATTGTGATGATTTTGGTTCACATTTAACAAAAACCCACCAATTCACTATCTCAACAAATTAGAATACTTCATAAGACCAATAAAAAAAAAAACATTTTTAGTGAATTATTGGCCTTCTGGAAAGTATGTTCATTTACTGTATATGTACTCAATACTTGGTAGGGGCTCCTTTTGCTTTAATTACTGCCTCAATACGGCGTGGCATGGAGGTGATCAGTTTGTGGCACTGCTGAGGTGGTATGGAAGCCCAGGTTTCTTTGACAGTGGCCTTCAGCTCATCTGCATTTTTTGGTCTCTTGTTTCTCATTTTCCTCTTGACAATACCCCATAGATTCTCTATGGGGTTCAGGTCTGGTGAGTTTGCTAGCCAGTCAAGCACACCAACACCATGGTCATTTAACCAACTTTTGGTGCTTTTGGCAGTGTGGGCAGGTGCCAAATCCTGCTGGAAAATGAAATCAGCATCTTCAAAAAGCTGGTCAGCAGAAGGAAGCATGAAGTGCTCCAAAAATTTCTTGGTAAACGGGTGCAGTGACTTTGGTTTTCAAAAAACACAATGGACCAACACCAGCAGATGACATTGCACCCCAAATCATCACAGACTGTGGAAACTTAACACTGGACTTCAAGCAACTTGGGCTATGAGCTTCTCCACCCTTCCTCCAGACTCTAGGACCTTGATTTCCAAATGAAATACAAAACTTGCTCTCATCTGAAAAGAGGACTTTGGACCACTGGGCAACAGTCCAGTTCTTCTTCTCCTTAACCCAGGTAAGACGCCTCTGACGTTGTCTGTGGTTCAGGAGTGGCTTAACAAGAGGAAGACGACAACTGTAGCCAAATTCCTTGACACGTCTGTGTGTGGTGGCTCTTGATGCCTTGACCCCAGCCTCAGTCCATTCCTTGTGAAGTTCACCTAAATTCTTGAATCAATTTTGCTTGACAATCCTCATAAGGCTGCGGTTCTCTCGGTTGGATGTGCATCTTTTTCTTCCACACTTTTTTCCTTCCACTCAACTTTCTGTTAACATGCTTGGATACAGCACTCTGTGAACAGCCAGCTTCTTTGGCAATGAATGTTTGTGGCTTACCCTCCTTGTGAAGGGTGTCAATGATTGTCTTCTGGACAACTGTCAGATCAGCAGTCTTCTCCATGATTGTGTAGCCTAGTGAACCAAACTGAGAGACCATTTTGAAGGCTCAGGAAACCTTTGCAGGTGTTTTGAGTTGATTAGCTGATTGGTATGTCACTATATTCTAATTTGTTGAGATAGTGAATTGGTGGGTTTTTGTTAAATGTGAGCCAAAATCATCACAATTAAAAGAACCAAAGACTTAAACTACTTCAGTCTGTGTGCACTGAATTTATTTAATACACGAGTTTCACAATTTGAGTTGAATTACTGAAATAAATGAACTTTTCCACGACATTCTAATTTATTGAGATGCACCTGTATATATATCATATTATATATAATATATATTATATAGTTATTCTACTTTTTTGAGTTGGAATTTGAATTGAATCAGAACTGGAAGTTGAATTAAAATATAACACAGTAATGCATTCTGGAAAATTAAGTGTTCTTCCACCCTGATACCAAAAATTTTAAGTTTTATTTATCTGTGTTTTTAGAAAATTTTAAAACTTTTTAATCTATAACTGTTAGGAATTTTATGCATGTTTGTATGTGTGTGTGTGTGTGTGTGTGTGTGTGTGTGTGTGTGTGTGTGCGTGTGTGTGTGTGTGTGTGTGTATACACATGCATATATACAGTATATATGAAAAATACGGAAATTCAGTTGTGCATCACACAAATAAATTATGTTTTAAGTATATTAAAATAGGAAAAAAAATTTAAAACTGTAATAATATTTGACAATATTACTGATTTTTCTGTATTTTTGATCAAATATATGCTGCCTTGAAGAGCATAAGAGACTTAAAAAACAATAAAAAATGTAACTGATTCCATACTTCTGAATGGCAGTATAAAATATAATTCAGCATCCCTTTCGCTGCCTCACTTCAAACTCTGGAGCTGAATTGTAATTTAAAACACTGTTTCATTCTAAATGGTGCACAAACGTGCTATACACACACACACACACGTGCACACACATGGTCATGATGTCATCCCTTTTCCCAGCCACTGACTCTTGTGTGCTTTAACCTTGGCTCTGAGAGAGAGAGAGAGAGTAATTCTAACCTTAAAAACCTGCTGATTAAAGCTAGTTTGGAGGAATTCGATTCCACTTAATGCCTTTGGCCCTCCGCCCAGCCCTGACGACGGATCGCCATTAACATCACCGGACAGCATGTCTTCACTCAGTTGGAGACGTGACTGGCACACAGACACTCACACGTGTGTCCGGCGCGGCTTGTCCCCATCACTTTCATTCTGATCTGTCTCTGTTGATCAGCATCAAACCGCAGCACTGGTGTTTCCTGCGAGCCTCCCTTCTCTCCTCCTGTTTCTGCAGACGCAGCATCCTCTGTCCTGTGGTTATCTGTCCAGGCTCATGCTCATTCGCTGCTCATATGAGGACAGTTTGATGCTTGATTTCATTGGGGCTTTGGGTTAAAGATCAGAGCGATAAAGCAGATTGTAGATAAACACTTGCTTTCTCAAACACTGAACTGTTCACCTGTTCTGTGCAAAACATTTGAATGATCTGTCATCTGCTTTAGAAAGCAGCCTGTATGAGCCTGTTGACAAATCTGGCACATACTAGCATCTGTGAAGGGATAGTATGTACTAAGTAAAGATACTAGGTAAAGAGGCTAAGTAAAGATAGATAGATAGACAGATAGATAGATAGATAGATAGATAGATAGATAGATAGATAGATAGATAGATAGATAGATAGATTGATTGATTGCTAATTAGCATGCATATTAATAGAATATTAGCCATTTATTAGTAGTAATTAAGCACATATTAATGCCTTATTCTACATGACCTTATTCTACATCCCTAATCCTACCCAATACCTCAACTTAACAACTACTTTACTAACTATTAATAAGCAGCAAATTAGGCGTTTATTGAGGGAAAAGCCATAGTTAATAGTTAATAAGTGTTCCCTATTCTAAAGTGTTACCAAACTTTCAAATTAAAATGAAAACAGAAAATATAAAAATAAAAACTACAACTGAAATAAAAAATAATAAAAACTGTATGGACTAAAACACAACAAAATGACTAAAACTTTGAAATTAAAATGAAAACAGAAAATATAAAAATAAAAACTAAAACTGAAATAAAAATTTATAAAAACGGTATGGACTAAAAACAACAAAATGACTAAAACTTAAAATTAAAATGAGAACAGAAAATATAAAAATAAAAACTGAAACTGAAATGAAAACTAATAAGACCTGTATATACTAAAACACACAACAAAATGACTAAAACTTTTAAATTAAAATCAAAACAAAATGTAATAATAAAAACTAAAACTGAAATAAAATTGGTAAAAACTGTATAGACTAAAACAAAACAAAATGCCATTGACTTCAATGGGTTACCATCAACTGTTTAGTTCCCAACATTCGTCAAAATATCTTCTTCTGTGTTCAACAGAAGAACAACTTGAGAGTGAGTAAATGATCTCAGGATTTAAATTTTGGCGAACTGTCCCTTTAACATTATTGATTTGTAATGTTCCAGTAGTGAGTCATGTTTTTATATGTATAAAATGCTGTACACTTATTATTGTTAGACATTTTTAGCACATTTAGAAGAATGTTGATATTTTTTTCATATTTTCTATTACCTAAAAATATATTTTCAAACATTGTTGCACTAAGAATGTTTCTCCTACAGTTGTAAGAAATATTAGTTATAGCATTAAAAAAGTGTTTCTAATGTATAAATAACGACAAATAAACTTTTTAGAACGTTCCCTGTCAGACTAACTCAGTTAGCGATATCTGCTTTGCCACATCCAGCAGTACTGGTTTTTTTTATTTTCTGAATGAGACTGGCAGCTCAAATCCCTGATGATACCTGATCCTCTGAGAGACAGAATGAGTTTTCCAACTGAGTCAGAGCATTAAACACGTTCTGCCCAGAAAGATTCATTTGTGCGTCTCTGACTTTATTTCACAACATGGTTCCTGAGTTGTGCTACAAATTCAGCCTGAATTTAATGTTTGATGTCATTTTCTACCCAGCGTGAGGAAAATGAGTATCAAAAGCATTTTTGCATTATTTAAAGTGCTCGTATTCAACAGTTTTGTAGTGTTCGATTTTTTTTCCCCACCAAATTCCACTTATTCCATGTTAGGTTTCTTTCACCAGAATATTTAGTATTTCATGACTGTTTTCCACCCTCTCTGACCCTTAAGAATTAAACAGGCTGTTTTTGCTGCTGTCTTTATGACTGTAAATGACCTCTGTTGTGATTGGCTAACCTCTTCACATGTGTAATGGGTAACTAACGACGCCTACGCTGAGCTGCCGAATACTAAATAGCCGTTAATATGTAAATGTAGCCGGTCATATGGAAATGTGCCTGTGATTCTGATATCATTATCAAGATTCATGTTTTTTTTTAACTTTGTTTTAATAAATGGTCTTGGGAGGGAGATTTGTGATATAGTTTGTCTAGATAGTATATCAAATTCGAAAAATCTTGTTGTCCATAGTGAGCTTGGTGTGAGAGTCTGTTTTAGTTTTACCGTGACCTCAGTGTCCTTGACATACAGAATCACTGAAAATGTCAGTGTATGGTATTTTAATGTTTTTAGAGGTTTGAGGTTCATAATTACTAAAAGTTTATGCAGTAAAAAATCGACTCCAGAGATTAAACTGCCCTGTAGAGCCAGGGTTATAGTCGTTAAGTAAAAAAAATAAAATAAAATAAAAAATAAAACTGCTAGAAATAAAATAAAATGAAAAATACAAAAGCTTATTTTATTTCAGGTTGCCAGGGAAAGGTTTCTCATTTTCATTTAGTTAACTTTAATGAACTAAAATAACTAAAACTTAAAATATAATTTCTGAAAACAGAAAATATAAAAATAAAAACAAACACTGAAATTAAAAATAATTAAAAAAAAACTGTATAGACAAAACATTCAACTAAATACTAAAACATTGGCTAAAATTAAAATGAAAAAAAAAATTAAACATCTAAAACTGAAAAAAAAATTAATAAAATATGTACAGGCAACAACAAAATTACTAAAACTTTAACTGAAATGAAAATAATAGAAAATCTAAAAATAAAATGAATACAAAATATTAACAAATTAATAAATGTATATTAATAAAATCTAATAGTATTAGTATCTCAATCATACTAAAATACACAACAAAAACTAAAAAACTAAATAACAAAAACACAACAAAATACTAAAACATTAGCCAAAATTAAATTGAAAACAGAAAAAAAAAAATTAAATTGAATAAAAATTAATAAAATCTGTATAGGCTACAAAAAAATTGCTAAAAATTTAACTGAAATGAAAATAAAAATAGAAAATCTAAAAAATAAAATTAATACAAAATATTAACAAATTAATAAATGAATATTAATAAAAATTACATTAGGTTTACATTACATTTAGCAGACGCTTTTATCCAAAGCGACTTACATAGCATTCAAGTTACAGTTTTTACATTTTATCAGCTCTTGCATTCCCTGGGAATCGAACCCATGATCTTGGCGTTGCTAGCGCCATGCATTACTATTTGAGCTACAGGAAAGCGTAAAATTGAAAAGTTGAAAAATTAATAGTATTATTATCTCAATGATACTAAAACAACTACTGTGTAGTGCAAAAAATCAGCTTCAGGCCTCTTCCCGGTGTCCCGAGAAAACCTTGTAAGGCAGAATCGTAAGAGGAAAAGAGTCACATTTCCCCTGTAGGAGATATTTAGATATTAGCATCCAATTCAGCGCCGATATACCCAACTGAAAGGCACCTTGGCGCCTGTGTGTGTGTGTGTGTGTGTGTGTGAACACGTTACTGTGCGTAGGAGCGTGTCTCAGACACGACGATGGCGCTGATCTAATCGTGTGAATGTAATTAGGCTTTAATTGCTCAGCGTGTGGGCCTCTGGCATCTGTCTGGGCCCCAGACGGCAAATAATGCCCTCTGATGCTGTCATCTCCTAATCTCACTGTTACCAAACACCTCCGCACAACTCTCACTGAAAGCAAACACCTCCGCGCCGCTGATGGGAGGATGACGACACACGTCTCACTGTACTTTATTTACAGCGTGTATCGTAATCAGTGTATGGGAGTAACTAACTAACTCTTCCTATTTTCACATTCTAACAGGTTAGAATAAAAGAATGATCAATAATGTTTCTAATGAGATTACAGAAACAATTGCATCAGCATTGTATATTTATTTATGAACTTTTGGCAAAATGCGCATCTATAGCTTTTGTTGATACTGTGTGCTTTAGACAACAGGAAGTGATGTATTTTTTAAAGTTTGTTGAAAATTCTTTGATTTACTGAAAAAAAATGGAGTAGGATTTAATTTGAAACAATTTTCACTCAGAAATTGCTTGTACATTGCAAATAATTACAAAGAAATGGAAAATAACATTGAATTCAACATTAAATTTTGAAGTAGGAAGAAATTGTTTTTTGCATACTCTAATAATCTTAATTTACAACTTTGAAAAATCATTTTACAGTGTAGTTGGATTATACTTACAATACACTATTGTAGTTCACTTTATAATTTATGAATTGCAAACCTAAAATATTTTCTTTGTTGTATTTATGCTTGTAAATGCTGTGTTCTTTGTCGCAATGTGTGTGTGTGTGTGAGTGTGTGTGTGTGTGTGTGAGTGTGTGTGTGTGTGTGTGTGTAAATAAATCAAAGATTATTGGAGTATATTTTACAAGAATTTCAGTCTTCTACGAAGTTTAATTCAATGTGTTACTTGTTGTTTTGCTTTGTAATTCTTTGTGAAATTTCTTAGCAATTTCTTAGTAAAAAAAATAGGTTAAGTAATTTTTCAGTGTATTTTCTAGCATTTTCTGCAACAAAAATGATTCCTGAATCCCTTTTTCCTGTAATGAAGAGTTTTTTTTTCTAGTATAATTATAGAACATAATAGAACATAATTATAGGCACATATTAAATTTAAATATCTGATTTCTATACCTTAACCAGCATCCCCCATTTAATTCAATGTCACTTTGTTTTAAATAATAGCTTGACTGTAAATTAGGATTGGCTTGTAGCTTCCCTCACACTGGTTGTGTGTGTGTGTGTGTGTGTGTGTGTGTGTGTGTGTGTGTGTGTGTGTGTGTGTGTGTGTGTGTGCGCGAATGATACGCTGAGATGAGCTTCATTCCTGTAAAATTCAGCCAGCCGAATGTACAATAAGATCTGAGACAGGTCTCGTAATCCAGTGCTGTAAATAGACTTACAGTCCTGCTGTTATTGACCTGATATGAAGGACACCAGTTACACACACACACAGTGAGTGTCTAAAGATCACGTCCCTCTGGATATTTTTATCCCGTCATAAAGAGAATCGTACAAGGAAGGACTGTGTCTTGTTTTTATGATAGAATGAGGGAACAAAAAAGAGTGTGCATATATGAATGTTTGTGTATAATATTATGATTGACAACCTTTATTCTCTTTATTGTTCAGATTTGTGGTAGTAGAGTAGCGATACACACTCAGGTTCATAGTGTTAATGTGCTGGTTTGTGTTGTGTCATTTATTTATTCAGTGGATAGTTCACCCAATAAATGAAATTTTCGCTATCAATTTACTCACCCTCAGGCCATCTAAGATATAGGTGACTTTTTTTCTTCAGTAGAACAGTTTTTAAATTATTTTTAACTGAAACCGTGGTACTTGGTGATTCATAAAATGCAAGTCAGCAGCACTTTGAAAAACATATGAAACAGTGAAAAAAGACAATAAAAAATTAATACCTGTGTCTCCTGATGATATAATGAGGTCTTATGAAGCAGAACGATCGGTCTGTGCAAGAAACTGAACAATATTTAAAGCATTATTGTAATCCATAGCCTTAGGTAAACTGTCCGGTTCGCAAACGAATCATTCTTTTGAACCGGTTCTTTTTAGTGAACTAGATGAACCAGTTTACCAGTTTCTCATTGTTTATGTAAAAAGGTGAAGTAATGAAAAATGTATTCACTTCATATGCTTTAGACATGTAAAATATTTGTGTTTCACATCATTATTTGATTATTGCATTAATAATATTATTACGTATACATGACGTCATTGCATGATTATGTAAACAAACTGGTGAATCAGTTTGAATCAGTTCATTGAAACAAACTGTCCAAAAGAACCAGTTTGTGTAAAAGAATCGGTTTGAGGCTCTGCATTACAGGTAATTATGTTGTAAATAATGTTCAGTTTCTTGCACAGACTGATTGTTTCACTTCATAAGACCTTTCTATATTAACAAAAGCCACGGGTATCAATTTTCTGTTTCCTGTATATTCTTTTTTCACTCTCAAAGCATTTTTGGAATCACCAAGCACCATGGTTTCAACTAAAACTTCATTAAAAAAAATTAACAAATTTTCATTTTTGGGTGAACTGTCCCTTTTTAACTCTACACTCTTAAAAACAAAGGTTCCAAAATCACAACAATGCAACCATTTTTGGTTCTCCAAAGAACCTTTCAGTAAACTTTTTTTTTCTTAGTGTGAAGAAGCTCAAGAACCTTTTTCCACTATATAGAAGCTTTTGTCCAGTGGAAAGGTTCCATGGCTGTTAAAGGCTCTTTCTGCATCTATCAGTGCCAATAAAGAACCTTTATTTTTAAGAGTGTGCTGATGGTTGTATAGCTTTTGTAGTTGATTCATCTGTACTGTTGTTTGTGTGGTTTATCGCTGTTGATCTAATGTTTGTATGTTGATTCTCAGTGTTTAACTGACGGTGTGCTCTGTGTTTTATTTCAGTGTTTGTATGGCTGCTATGTCCACTCCTCCATCATTCCCACCTTCCACCGCCGCTGTTACTGGTTGCTACAGGTAAGAGTTCAGCTCCTTCCCTTACTATTTAACACTAAATGATGCTTCAGATGCAGGACTAACAAGAAACACAACTGAAAACATCTTTCATCACCATCCTGTAGCTAATAACTGTCGTCTTGAGCTCTCCCAGCCTGTTAAAAGCATGAACAGTCCAACAGCGATGGTGGTAATTGAGGGCCATAAACACGTTTGTGGGAATATATTAGCAGCCGGAGGTTGTCGTACAAACTAGTTGATCAGTTCTACTGCTAGATGATGCTTTTGGCCTGTTGACGTGCACAGATCAGATGCCCTTGTTCTATTTGTCATTTTATAAGTGAACTACACAGTTCGTTTGAGGTGTTCACATACAGCCAAAATCGATGTGAACCGCTCTGAGACCCGTGAAACTACCCAAGTGTTGTCCCGAGACTGACAGAAACTATAAGGGAGCGGGACATGAGGGTTTTTGCATCAGTCGAGATGTGCACGCTTTCATTTCTCACCCACATCATCTCAGCGGTGCGGGACATGGTCTGCAGCTGGCCATCAGACCGCTGATGCTGCACACCGCGTGAGCTAAATGGTGAGTAGCCAACTAGTAGACCTCTGTTTGGGGGTCTGTTTGACTAGTTGAAGGTACAATTAGTAGTTGTGCAGGTCGTAGCATGTGTACGACATTTGTGTGTGAGTTTGGATATGTGGACATGTTTGTTTTGCCTTCATTGTTGAGACCAAATGTCCCCTCATGGATAGTAAAACCTGAAATCATCTACACTGTGTGGAGCAGCAATGGTGCCCATGAGGAAACGACTTAATAAACATGCTAAATATCGTCTTCAAGGAAATATAAAAATGCAATGAGTTAGCTTTAGGTGCAGGGATAGAAAATATTATTAGCTGAGTATAAAAACAATCAATGGAAAATCCCCTCCATGATAGAAAAATGAGTCTGAGTGTGTGGGTTTATACTTTGGGGACGAAATTGCCTCCAGATGTGAGATAAATCTGTCAACTGAACTGTTCTTTGGGACTTTCAGGGAGAAACGATTCATATATAAAGTAAACATTATTATTTTTCTATTGTAAAAATGCAGAAAGTTTGCTTTTAGTTATTCCAAGAGTGCTGATATAACAGTCCGATAGCACTAGGACTTTTCAATTTTTGTGAGTCACTTACTCACCTGATTCATTCAAAATTACATATTCATTTGGAAATTAAACAAGTTACTTTATGAGTGAGGTTTTGAATCACTCCTTCAACCAGTTAGTTCAAAAACACTGGTTCATTCACCGGTTCATGCTTGTAGTTATTCCAAGAGTGTTGATATAACAGTCCGATAGCACTGGGACTTTGTGAAAAGACATTACATCTGTCTGTTAATGGTGAAGATTTTTACAGGTGACTCTTTTTATAAATCACACCATTACACCGAATAAATTACTGTCTTTCTGAGTGAGTAATTTGAATCACTTACTCTCCTTATTCGTTCAAATTTACAGATTCATTTGGAACTGAAACAAGTTACTTTATGAGTGAGGCATTTGAATCATTCATTCAGCCAATTAAATTAAAAACAGGTTAATTCAGGATCTAAACAAGTGGTTGACATTTGAATCCTCCAGTTTGTTCAAGAATACTAATTCATTCTGTAATGAAACAAGTGACTGTCTTTATGAGTGATTCATTTGAGTCATTCATTCAACCGATTTGTTTAAAATCACTGATTCGTTGAGTATTTAAACAACTGAATTACTGTCATTTGAATTATTCACAAAAATACTGATTCATTCTGTAACAAACAAGTGGGTTCTTTACGAGTACATGAATCATTCCCTCAACAATGTCTTTTAAAAAAAAAAAGATTCATTCAGTGACGAAGCAAGTGGCTGACTTTGAGTCATTTGAATCACTCCTTCAAACAATTAGCTCAAAACCATTGGTTCATTCTGTAAGGAAACAAGTGACTGTCTTTATGAATTAGTCAGCTGAATCATTCCCTCAACAAATTCATTCAAAAACATTAAGTGACGAGTGAGTCATTTAAATCATTCATTCAGATGATTTGTTCAAACACACAAATTAATTCAATAACAAAGTAACAAAGCTTTCTGTATGAGTGAGTCATCAGAAATCAGAAAGTGTTAGGATCGGTATCAGACATATTAATAAAATATATTGCAGTATGCAGTTTATAGTCACAAGTATATTCGAAGAATGTTTTGGATGAAAGACAGTTTATGTGCGTGAGATGAACAGATTCCACCTTGAAAATTACCTATGAAATGTCTTTTACAAAAGTAGAATCCCTTCAAAGGTCATTTTATAGTGTGTGTGTGTGTGTGTGTGTGTGTGTGTGTGTGTGTGTGTGTGTGTGTGTGTGTGTGTGTGTGTGTGTGTGTTTGCTCTAGTCTGAATGGAGGTGTAGTGGGAGTTGAAGGATGAAACATAATGTTAAACCATAGAAGAAAAAGAGGAGAAAAGAGAAAGAAATCATGTGAAAAAAGCGAGAGAACTCAGTGGTGATAAAGCGAATCTAAGCTGTCGGATTTCTCACAGTTACAGAGGCTTGAGCTCAGCTGGGCAGGTAAGAATGATTGATTACAGAGAGAGCGAGTCCACCCACATTACAGAGAGAGAGAGAGAGAGAGTAAACCTACCCATACACACTCACAACACTTAAAACTTTCATCTTTACACCAGCACACCTGCCCAATCACAAACAGATTATTATCAGCAGCATTTGATTTATGAAGCAGCGCTTGCTACATATTAATATTAAAACGCGGGATGGTGTCTGCATACAAATAGAGCGCAACAGTGGGGCTCTGAGGTCAGAATCCCATTCATTTTCTCCATAGAGAAATTGATTTTTAGTCATAATGTATAAAGCGTTCTGTGCAGACCTACCATGAGTTCTGAGATTGTTAGGTGATGGTCTTAACTTCTGTACACTTCTAAAAATCATATTTAATAGTGAAGAGCTTTACCAATCAGAGAGAATTCGCTGTTACTATGGCAAAAGAGCAGCATTGTGAATGTAAATATGTGTTAATGTCCTCTGTTAGGATTTGATGTTTTTGAAAGATGTCTCTTATGCTCATATGCTATGAAATATTATTACAGTTTAAAGTATCTGTTTTCTATTTGAATATATATTGTAATGTAATATAATATAATGTAATATAATGTAATTTATTCCTGTGATGCAAAGCTGAATATTCAGCATCATTACTCCAGATATGAATTATAAAACCAGCCATAAAATATAAAGATGTCGGTTGCGTTAGCAGTTAGCAGTCAACTAATACAGATAAATGGGTTTAAAACGGACACAGGATGTGTCTTGCTGTGCTGCACATGCGAAGAGGAAGCTGAGGAGAGTGTGATCCAGTGTGTTCATGCTCAGAGATGCTCATTGATTTATGCTCCAGCAGAGCGATCGTACTCACAAGGTTACACAGCAGTGATTGGTGCCCACCCGAGCTCTCAGAAAGCTCACACACGCAAGCACACACACATACACACACCGTCAACACACACACTGTCAATCACACCTGTCGAGGTCAGTCTTTGTACTTTTGTTCACATTCATCACTTAAAGTTTTAGAAATTTGAAAGCCCATGCTTTATCATGATATAGATGGTTTAACCTGTGTATTATAGCTGGAAAATCAATAAATAATGAAGAAGAAAAAAAAAACAGAAGAACAGAAAAAATCTGTTGGTAAAAAAAAAAAAAAAAAAGTTGAAATAATTAAATAAAAAACATTAAAATGAACATTTTCTGTTATTAGCATAAAAGAAAAAAGAAAAAAAAACAGAAAAAGAAAAAGAAAAAAAAATTCTGTTGTTAAATATATATTTAAATAAAAAATACTGAAACACTAAGTTTTAGAAACTTGAAAACCAATGGGACTATGCTAGATCATGATACAGATTATTTAACTTATATATTATGAAAATAAATTAAAACTAAAAATAAATAAACTGATGAAAAATAACAAACTAAAAGGCAGAAAATAAAGATAGACATTTTTATTGTTAGTGTTGAAATAAATAAAACTAAACTGAAAGAATATGCTTTTCTGTTATTGAAATGTTTTTGTACATTTTTAAATAAATGATGATATTAAAAGGCAGAAAAAAATAAGAAAGATAAAGTATATTTTCTGTTGTTAAAAGAATGAAAAATGTAGCAACTCATAATGTAAAAACTGCACTTAATGTAATACGTATTACATTATTATTGTAATAAAATGTTCATAATGTAATAATTTTCTCAAAACGTAATAAAATCTTGAGCTCATAATGTAATAACAATTATTACATTGTGAGAAATTTATTACATTATAAACTCACCAAAAATATTGTCAAATTTCATAATTTTAATAGGCTTTTTAAAAATAAAAACATCAGTGCTTCCAAAATTACATTGTACTGTACATTTCATCATCCATTGTTTGAATTCCATGCCCTTTTACATTGCTAAACCAAAGGGTAGAGCACAGTACCAACTACAGTACGGATGCTCTCATGGCTCTCATTGTTTTTATTCAAGTATCAAAATATTCTGGGTTCCAGAATTCTGATGTTGTTAGAACACATCAGAGAAAGCAGAAAAACACCTGAAAATATGAATATGAATTATAAATGAGTAATTGGTGTAGGTATAATAAGAAGACTTGTTAAATATAATTATAATAAACAGCTACAGTAATAGTATTATAGTGAAGAATAAGCCAAAGAAAAGTTTGTGTTATGTGAAGCAAAGGCGTTGGTTTGATTTTGACATTGGTGGGGAAATAAAGCATAAGCAGCCCAGTACTTCCAAACTTCTAAAATATATATTTCCATTTAGAAATAATTTGTGTGTGTGTATACACAAACAAATTAATTCTAAAAGGACATATATATTTCTTTTTAGAATTAATTTGTACATGAAAAGACTAAGCAAGTATGTTCACATCTGAGATTCATTTTAGCATTTATATAGAATAACTAAACTATAGCTAAACTTTGGTGAGGGGACATTGTTCCTCTTAGCATCATGAAAAAAAAAAAAAAAACTTTTGTTAAAATTCTGAATGCATACTGATAGCCTAGAATGCCTGCAAAGTGTGCTCCCTTTATAATTTCAGATGCACTGAGCCTGTCAGTCATCTCAGTTCATCGGTTCAGTGGATGTGTCTGTGATTGGCTACAACGCTGCAAACGTTGTAAACAGAAACATCTGATGCTCTCCAGAGCGTAAATGCAAATATACACAGAAGAGTTTGCCAGATATGTTATTATTACAGTTTTAACTAAGGGTGCTCTTGTTTATTTATCTATTTATTTTGTTTTGATTTTTATTTTTATTTATTTATTTTTTTTTTTTTTTTTGAGAGTTTTTTAATAAAAGGTTTAGTAAGAGCATAATCTACTGTAAGTGTTTAAAACATGCATAGTAGGATTGCCAACTGCTCCCATATTAAAGTAACATTACATATTAAATTAAAATGAAAAATAAAGAAAGTAAGTAAGTTTTAAAATAAAAATAAAGTTCAAATAAATAATGTAATAAAATGAAAACCATTTTTTTTCCATTTGTTAAAGAATGGTACCTACAGTAAATATATATATGTATGTGTGTATGTATGTATGTATGTATGTATGTATATATATATATATATATATATATATATATATATATATATATATATATATATATATATATATATATATGTATATGTAATTTTTTTTTTTTTTTTTTTTTTTCTAAGGTTAAAATGCTGCCTTGTCAGAGTTGGTCAGATGGTCTCTTCCTGTCTAAAAAAAAAAGAGTTTTGGACAGAATAATCTGCAGTGTGGACCAGACTTGTGACAGTCAGGAGTGTAGACGAGTCACCCTTCGTCTCTCAGTCCTGGAGGCTACAGACGGCCCCAAAAGAGCCTTTTATTTATTCATTCAGCCATGCATTTTGCCAGCGGTCTTTAGAGGCGTCTGAAACCCTGAATGGTGGGCGGCATGATTGCTGTTTACCATTACTGTCATCTGAATCTTTACGAGTGAGAATGTTTTTTAATGTCTTTAAGAAGCATTAAGGGATGTAAATCACAAAATGCAAATCACACATTGCGAGAAAATGCATAAAGTCTGTTTTATTTCTCCCCACATTCCCTTTCATCCTCTCTGTGCTCTTTTCATTCTTCCTCACCACATTTTTTGGTTTCATGTCTTTTGACAGCCTGTTGAAATTGTGACCACATTCTTGTATTGCAGTTGACCCGTCCATTCACTTCCATTTCATGCTGAGTAAAGCGAAGCCATTTGCTGTTTCCGCCAGGCATTAGGGAGCGACGCGAGGCTCTGCTGGACACTTCACCACTGCACTCAGTACAGAGTTAACATTCACCTTCAGCTCCACAGCCACACATGCAGCTTCATTCAGAGCACTTACAGCACCATTTCAGTTCATCAGTTAGGACCTGGTTTGTTTTCTTAATAAATTTTCCTGGTTTTATTGAGCATTATTTCTAAAGATTTTTTCTGTGCCATCAGAATTTTTTTTGCTGCTGTAATCATCCAGAAGGAATCTCAACTAAAAAAAAATTAAATTATAATTATATATCACATTATTACGGAAACCTGTTTCCACTTCAGAACAAAAAAATAAAAAGGTAATTTTTCTTGTAATTTTGACTTCGTATCTCACAGCTGCAACATTATTTCTTACAACTGCACAGTTTTTTATTAAATTTATTTCTTATAATTGTGAATTTATATCTCACAGTTGCTATTTTATTTCACATAATTGCAACTTTATTGTCATTTTATATCTCAGTGTAGAGTTTAGTCAAAATGTGTCTTAAAATGATTTGTAGTTTTAAATTTTATCTCACATTGACCTGTTATATTTTTTTACACTAATGTGGAAATGGACTTCCATACATTATCAAAACGAAATGCATTAAAAACCTCAAACTGATGTTAAGGTTTTATTTTTGTGGCATACACTACCATTCAAAAGTTTGGGGTCAGTAATTTTTCATTTTTTATTTTTTTAAGAAATTAATACTTTTATTCACAAAGGATGCATTACATTTTTCAAAAATGATGGTAAAGACATTTATAATGTTATAAAAGATTCAAATAAATGTTGTTCTTTTGAACTTTCTGTTCATCAAAGAATCCTGAAAAATTAAATGTATCATTTAGTTTGCTCAACATTTTTCTTGAGCATCAAATCAGCATATTAGAATGATTTCCAAAGGATCATGTGACACTGACGACTGGAGTAATGATGCTGAAAAATCAACTTTGAATCACAGGAATAAATTGCATTTTAAGATACATTCAGATAGAAAACAGTTATTTTAAATTGTAATAATATTTCACAGTTTTTACTGTAATGCAGCTTTGGTAAGCATTTGACATTTCATTCAATAATAATTATTAAAAAAAAATAATAAAAAAAAAGTCTTACCAACCCTGAACTTTTGAACAGTATACCTGAATTCTGCAGAGTTTTAAGATCCTGTTAAACCACACTGGAGTTTTGTAGTTTTTAGTCCATATCTGTTGGTGTTGAGCGCATCTGTATGCCAGTGTACTCCTAAAGTTGACAAAAACTTTTAGGAGATATATGCATATAAACCGACTGTCTTTCCCTTCTGGGAAAATGGGCCAAAATATTGATGACTCAACTTGTTTGCAGGGGACGTATGCTAATTTTTGCAGATGCTCTCTAGAATGAGAATGTCCCACCTGCGAATGACAAGAAGTTAACTAAAGGAAATAGGCTGTTTAGAAAGAGGACAAGCACTTGATTTTGTCCTGCACTTTCAGTTAGAACTGCAAGAAAGAAAATCGCACATTTCATATGAAGCCAGGAGACTTTCAATAGTCAAACATGCTTTAAAATAAGTATTTCATAACAAAAGTTCACAGTGGGCAATGACACTTAAACCCTCGGAAACTTTAGGCATTATTCGTTTCCTTTTGAAGTTCAGCGCTGTTCTTTCGCAAAAAGACTAACTTGAAAAGTGAAAGCCGTGACTTTACCACCCTAAGCCCTCCGTCTGAACGCTACGTGACACGTCAAAGCCTTTTCTCAAGTCCTTGAGGAGAACTGAGACTTCCTGTGCCCACCAGCCGGAGAGAGGTGAAAAGCACACACACACACATTTGTTCAGATCTACAGATCCTCAGGAGATGCTTGTGACCCTCACTCAGAAGAGGTCCCGAGACAAATGTAGCGTGTTGTGGAGCCAGTGAGCCATTAGTGCTGTTTTCCCCTTGACCTCTTAGACAAGAACAGCCATTATGCTGTTGTTCGAACAAAAACCTCAAGGTGGGTTCAGCGTTTCAAAGCCCGGCAGGGTTCGACTGGATGTAGCGCTGGAGAGGTAGTTTCTGAAAACATGAGGGAACGTTTATGTGTGTGTGTGTGTGTTTGAGAGACAAACCGACAGAGAAAGAACAGCATAAGTCAGGGAGCAAGAGCTCACGGCCCATTAAATAATACATCCTTCCTGAAAGGCCTTAAGGTAGCGCTGAAGCCGCGCAGGTCTGGAGCTGATTACAGACTGCTGAAGAAACAGTGTTCGGCTGTCAGCCTCTGACCCACAAACACCCTCAGCAGCCCGGCTATAGAAACAGAAAGACGCCAGATAAAGCATGTGCCTGCAATGCAAGCTAAATAAACTTGAAAATTTCTTCAACAGTATGCAACCGATAAATCCAGATTGAAAAGCATGAAAAGCTCTGTAGTCATACAGAACACCACATACACTCTCAGAAGAAACTGTGGTGTTACCCTTTAAAAACACACTAATATGTACACACAATGTATTTTTAAAGAACTAATATGTAATATTTAAAAATTAGATACAACAATGTACCTTTTAGTTTTTGTACCTTTTGTTGTTTTAGCCAATATTTCCCTTTGTACTTCTGGTACTTTTATTTAAATAATTATATAAATAAATAATTATGAAATAACTGTATAGTACATATTTTTATATAAATAATTTGTACTTCTGGTACTTTTATTTAAATAATTATATAAATAAATAATTATGAAATAACTGTATAGTACATATTTTTATATAAATAATTTTTATATATATATATATATATATATTATGATTTGTTATATAGATTTCTATAAATAATATTATATAATTATATTTTATATTTATGTTTATTTACTTTTGTCAATTATTTTAATTATTTAGCACACAGCACAACCACCTTGTAGCATTCATTCAAATTTTACTATATTTTTACTTTATTTTAATAATTATATAAAATAAATTTCTAATTGTGTATATCTTATATAAATAATTTGTTATTCATATATATATATATATGAATAATATTAGATATTTTTATATATAGTTTTATATTTTTATGTATTATACAGTTATACATTTAATATATATTTTATGTAAATAATTCATTATATAATTATAGAAATAAAAGCTCAATACTTTTTTTATTTTCTTTAATTTATTACTATGGTCAATTATTTTCACAAAGATTTAGTAGTTTTTCATTCACATTTGACCATATTTTTACTTTTATTTAAATAATTATATATAAAAAATGTTATTGTATATATCAATGTAATAATTTGTTATATATTTAAATAAATAAATAATAATATATACACACACACATTTATTTCATAATTATTTATTTATATTATTATTTAAATAAAAGTGCCAGAAGTTCAAAAGGAAATATTGGTCGGCTCCACCCATTTTGGTGGGCAGAAATGCCATTTGTTCTTGCAGTTACATGAACATGAACAAATCAGGCTTCAGTATTCCGAATAAACAGGAGTTTTCTCATAGCTTTTCAAACGCAACGTGAGAGATTGTTTTCGAAAGAGAACTGCGGAGCTTTATGTGCAGCCACAGATTCATGCAGGCTCTGTTTCTGGTTATACCAAGAAAACTGCAAGTGGAAGATTGAGTAAGGGAGGCAGATGTTTTTAGGATAAATGGTAAATTACTGAAGCAGGACTGAACATTTCACTGCTCTAGAAGCTTCTCTGGACTCTTACCTTGGAGGGGTGCAACTTTAGGTCTTTCCCACGAGACCAGAGAGAGAAAGAGAGAGCAAATGAAATAAAACAGAAGAGCAGGAGAGAAGAGAAAATAACAGCTGAAAAACATCACAAAGGCCCAGCTGCTAATTGAAAAGAGAGCAAATTAATTACGCTAATGAAGCAATTAAAGGGCTGTCACGCAACCAAGCCTCTCTTTTAGGCCGGCAAGCATTTTGTTTCTCAAGCATTCCCCCGGTGTCTGTGTGCAGGAAGATGCAGAACACTTTCTCCTCGTTCCTTTGTTTTTCTCCTTAATTTACACTCTTTTAATCTAGTGAAACACAAACACAAATTGTAAGAAATGAGCCAAATAAGAAAATTTTCCCCAGTAGAGTAAAACTGAAGGTCAAACAAAGGTTGTATCATGATAAACTGTGTGCAAACATATGTATATGTGTTTTATTCATTAAAAACAGTATTTTCATATTTTCAGCATCAACTAGTACCAAAAGATTAAAATATATATATATATATATCCAAATATTTTGAAAACAAGCTTTAATGTCATGCACACTTTTGTTCAGCAGGTCGACTAATCTAAAGATGTTTGAAATATTTCTTTATTCTTATTATTATATCTTTATTTTCATATTTCTTTCTTTACATATATATATATAACATTTTAAAAAAATATATATATAATTTTATATTTTACAATTATATATCATTTTATATATTAATGATTAATGTTGTATTGATATCCTAAATTAATTTTGCTATTATGCCACAGTAGATCTTCGCAGCTCTCTTGCACATCTCCAATTGCTTAAGAGACATCTCTATTCCCCGTGGCAGATGCCTGTCAGTAACATTGCATGTGTGTTGATTTGTATTCATGTGGGCCTGTGTGTATAAATAAAAGTGACACAAAAATTATTAACCCTCTGATACTGATGTCCTCTAAAGTCATCTTTTAAAAGCCATGTAACAGTTCGGAAATTAATGCACCTTTGACTCTTACCTATAATGTTTGGCTGTCCTCTTTGTATGTCATTGCCTTTTTAAATAATTCATATGTAATATAATAAAATAAAATATAATAAATACCTACCACTGGTAAATAATACATAATTAAATTGGAAATTCATATTTTTTAAAAAATAGTAGGGTTGAATATTTGCAACTGGACAAATAGAATAAATATTATAATTAATTAATTAATTAATTAGTAAATATGAATTATTATATTCTTGTTTTGAAGTAGAACGAAAAAATAAGACTTTTTCCATGATTTTCTGTGATTTAATAATTCATTAAAACAAAGGGTTAATACAGCACTTCAGTCTCTTGTTTTCTCTCAAAATGTCTTTGTAAAATTTATGTATTGATGTTGTAATGTATTTTAATGTCATAATCTATAGCATCAACAGGCTTGAACGCTTTAGACAACCTAAAGAAATGCCCCAGCATGCAGATGAAGTGAGTCGAGTGCAGATATCGAGTGAGTCGAGTGTCAGGAGCCTCTGGGCAGGTCGGTGAAGATGAGCCATACTCGCGGTTTAAATGCAGAAAAACCTAATGGGTTACAACACACACTTCTGTGTCCACCAGTAAAGCCTTCGCAAGTGAGGGGAAATTGCCCTTGAAATGAATATTGTGTGTGTGTGTGTGTGCGCCCTGGGCAGAGAGCAGCTTAATGATGGACACACTGGAACATTCATCATCACGTTCACTGCGACCAGGGCAGCTATTAAACATAGCCCAGAGTGCAACACACACACACAATACATTTACTCTCAAACAATATGCAATGCATACACGAGTCACACACACACACACACAGGCTATATGATCGATAGATGTCACGCATGAACACAGCGACATGCCTGCAGAATGTCAAACACTCTTTCTGGCCCTGCTCTGTGTGTCTGATTCGCTTTTAAAGCAAGTGGAACGGGAATAGTTCATGCAAGAATTAATATTCTGTCATCATTTTTTCCATATAGTGAAAGTGGAACAGAACTGCAACTGTCGAGCTCTAAAAAAGCACTGTAAAGTATGAGACAGGAAGATTTCCAGTCCATAAACACTGGAACATAGATCACAAATTTACTACCGTTTCTTATTCCTATTGCATTCGTGTTTGCGAATGTGTTTTGGATGAGACACACAGCTGAAGTACAGCAGGTGTGAGACGACTCCAGTCACTGACACACGTGCCTGTAATGTAAGATCCACCTGTGTGGAAGAGAGAGAGAGAGTATTTATACACTTAATTTATTACCTTCATTATCTTTGATGAGATGGGAAGCAGTTTATGGTTCAGCTACACTGGCCACACATGCAAACGTGTGTGTGTGTGTGTGTGTGTGTGTGTGTGTATGTTTGTTTGCGTGTGTGTATCTTGTCAAGGCTTGTTGCCAGGTTACACTCGTGTTAAAACTGCCATAAGCAACAGCAAGTATTGCACTACTGGGAAACGAACTAGAGTGAAATTGAGTGAGAACAACTCGCAAAGTTCAGTTCAGAAAACAAGGGTGAGTCAGCACATTGTGGAGCAAATTGAGGTTTTGACAGTTCAACCATCTCAAATATAAAAGAAGTACACATCTAGAAGACATCCACTTATTCTGGTCAAAAACCACTAAAGAGGCTGTTTGTCTTTCAAAAGTTTGGGATCAGTAAGATTTTTTTATGTTTTTTAATTAAGTCTCTGGCTGTATTATTTGATCAAAAATACAGAAAAAAAAAATAGTGATTTTGTGAAATGTTATTGCAATTTCTAAAACTGGTTTTCTATTTTAATATACTTTAAAATATGATTTATTTCTGTGAAGCAACACGGAATTTTCATAAGCCATTACTCAGTCTTCAGTGTCACATGATCCTTCAGAAATCATTCTAATATGCTGAATTATTATCAGTGTTGAAACTGTTGTGCTGCTTAATATTTTTTTGGAACCTGTGATACTTTTTTCTGTGATTCTGTGATAAATAAAAAGTTAAAAAAACAGTGTTTATTCAAAATAGAAACCTTTTCAAACAATATAAGTCTTTACTATCACTTTTTTATCCATTTAACACATCCTTGCTGAATAAAAGTATTAATTTCTTTAAAAAAAAAATATATATATATATATATATATTTATATATATATATATATATATATATATAGTAGTGTATATTTTAACACAAACTTTATATTTTGAATAAACACTGCTCTTTTTAACTTTTTATTTATCAAAGAATCCTGAAAAAAAGTCACAGATCCCAAAAAAAACGTTAAGCAGCATTGTTTCCAACATTGATTATGAATCAGCATATTAGAATGATTTCTGAAGGATCATGTGACACTGAAGACTGGAGTAATGATGCTGAAAATTCAGCTTTGCTTCACAGAAATTTATTTTATTTTAAAGTATATTAAAATAGAAAACTGTTATTTTAAATTGCAATAATATTTCACAAAATTACAGTTTTTTCTGTATTTCTGTATAAATGGATACAGCCTTGATGAGCATAAAAAACTTATTTTAAAAAAAACATTAAATCTTACTGATTCCAAACTTTTAAATGGCAGTGTATTTCTTCCAACTAAGTTTGCTTTTTATTGGACTTTTTTATGGGAACAGAAGAGGTGAAACTTTTGGAAAATGTGTAGACAAAAAAAAAAAAAAAAAAAAAAAAAAATATATATATATATATATATATATATATATATATATATATTTAATGAATGATTTTTTACTTGTTTTTCTTCCTTTCTTGTCATCTTGCATAAAGATTATACATTTTGTAAGAAAAAAAAAATTGGCATTTTAATTCTCAGGTAAATACATCTTTAAGGATGTTCAAATATTTTTTAGAAAATCAAGACAAAATACTCATTAGAAAAAAAGAGTCTGCATATACGTTTAAATACTGTTTAAAAATGTAAGAAAAATGACGTTTGCAATGTAAACTTCACGGTAAACAATGTAAACAAATTCTTTTCAAATGCATTTAGTGTTTGTTTAAATGAAGCCATTTTACCATGTGCACTTTCCACAAGCCGTGCAGAAATGTGATTTTATCAAATCGAATAGATTTCTAGCATTAAGTACAGATCCGACTCACAAAACCAGACAATCAAATTGTCATTTTTGCAGACAATATGCATCAGGTGGTCGGAGAACGAAACTATGTAAAACCCGTCTGTTGCACGTATCACATCTGACACCTTTGAGCAACTGAATCCCCTTTCCAGAACATTCTCACTCATAAAAACGGTGAGGGGTGGTGAATATGCAGGTGTAGAAGTTTTAGCACAAAACAGTAAAATCTCACCTTCAAAAGGCAAACAAATAATGCAATCCAATTTCTCTCTTGTTTGAGACTGTGATGAAATCAGCCAGCCTTTTTTTCCTTAAATCTACCAAAGGTATTGTGCAAACACCTTGAAATATGCATCCCTGAATGTGTTAGCTTTTTTCCGTCTCCCATCTGGTCGCTAACGCTGCAATATTAAAATGCTAATGGGGCCGCCGGACAGACACTGAGAAAGGAGAAGTTGATTCCATCTTTCACGGAGCCTGAGAGAGACGTACTAACTCTTTCGGGCAAGAGCACTGAATGATCGGATCTATTTAAAAGCCAAAGGTGATGCAAAGACAAAAAGATTGCATTTTAAAGTCGAGTTTTGCCCTGTATCTCATCGATTAGCTCAGAATGTGTGACGGGTTTTGGGAGGGAGAGCGTGGAGGTAGATTGATAGAGAAGGTAAGTAAGTGGCAGCAGGGGAAATTTATTGACAGTTTAACATTGACAAAGCTTCAAAAATGGCTCAAGCTACCGCTGCCACCACATTTCTCTCTGTCTGAGCTCCCACACCTCCGTTCGCTCCATATAGCTGTGCTTTCAGATGTAGATGAAGATTTGTAACAAAATGACAACTAAATTCTGTATGGCTCAATCTAGTCAGCAGCTAAAAACAGAATAAGAGCAACAAAATTCAATCATTTAAATCCAACAGTACATATAGAGTCAAACCAAAATTTATTCAGACACCTTTAACATTTCTCACATTATCACAATTTATTCACTCTAGGTATAAAATATTACAAGAACTGTGTCAGAATAATTTAATCTTGATAAAATCAGATGATTGTAAGTTATGTAATGAATTAGGCTGAATAGCTGTAAGCTGTTAAATTTAAGTACACAATTAGATAATACCAATTTAGATCAACCAGTTACCAAGCAAAGCTTAATTTTGTTCAGTCTGTGGTGTAAAAAGGTCACATTAGCAATTAAAGAAAAACACTTAAGCAAAACATGGTCAGGTCAAAGTGCCTGAATAATTTTTGGTCCCGAATTGTTATCAGTTTTACTGGTAGTCTACTGTATGAATTTTTGGGTGTAATATGTCACAGTTCACTTTATTTTGCTATCCTCACTTACATAAATGAACTATAGTGTCCTGCACACACTTATATCAACCCCAATTATAAACTAGATAATGTTTTGAAGAAAAAATATGACTGGTAAAGCACTAACCCTAAATATGAACAATACACTGCAAAATAAAAAATAAGATTTTTTTTTAATTAAATTAAATTAAATTAAATTAAATTAAATTAAAGTATTTTGTCATGCATTCTGGAACAAATATTTAAACATTCTTAAATCAAGATACGTTTACTGGACATGCAAAATGACAAAAGATATTAAAGAGATGGTTCACCCCAAAAATAAATTTTTGTCATTTACTGACCCTCATGTTGTTCCAAGCCTGTATGAATTTCTTCTGTTGAACACAAAAGAAGATATTTTAAATAATGTTGGTAACCAAACAGTTGCCGGTAGCCATTAACTTCCATATTATGAAAAAAAAAATAAAAATAGAAGGGAATGGCTACCAGCAACCATTTCATTTCTGGGTGAACTATTCCTTTAAGTCTTGTTTTCTGAGAAATGCTAAATTAAGTGATCTGCCAATGGAGTCAGAAAAGTAACTTTTATGTTGGCAGATATTCTTGTTTTAAACATAAACTCAATTTTGGTTTTAGACAACAAAACTTATTTTAAGTCATTAAATGTATCTTGATTCAAGAGTAAGAATTTTTTTTTTTTGTAGTGTATGACCTACATTTCTCCCACTTTCTTGGCTAGAGAAGCATAAAATGCACAACACTCCTGGCTGTTTTTCTTGTTGGTTTAAGTCTATAGCTGCATGTATCAGCCGTGTCCTTTGAGTGTATCCGTGCGCTTCAGTTTGATTAGTCATTCGAAGCTGCTGGATTTCTGCCCCCAAAGCTCCACGTATCCCCTTCACACCCACGACTCATGCTTATAGCAGCTGAGCTTTAAACAACACCTATTACTCTTATGCTGTCAATTAGGATAATTTATGGCCGTAATTCTGAGCCGGCATGAATTGCGGTGTTTTGATGTTGGTAAATACTTAGAAGTTAATTGGGGGCATCTGCTCTGGGGAGTTCGGGCGAAGAATGGGAGACAGTTGTGTTTTCTTGCGTGCTTGCCAATTAACGACTCCCACCTCCATGCCACCGAACACAAAACAACTCGCAGACCTGACGTTTAACGCCTTTGCTCCTCCACCGTGGCTGAGATTCTCTGGAGGGTGCGTGTGTTTATATGGAGTTGTAATTGCATGGGTTAATTTCACTTTCTCTATGGATGCTCTATATGGGTGTTTCTTTAACTACATGCACTTTTGGCCCTGTGGACTCCCGTAAAACATGCTTTCATAATACACTAGTTTTAATTTGTCTACCAATTTAATGTGTCTGCTGCCAAGATATATCAGCGTATATGTCATGCATCACCACCGAGGAATTCTAGCTTGATCTCAATAGTTACAAAAATGTAACTCTGGCAATTTTGTATGAATTTGGATGGTGTGATTTGTACAGAAATATATGGCTTTTAGAAGAAAATTAGGCATGAGCCTAAACCTCAGTGCAGATTATACAAATGCATATGCTACCAATTTACCAAAATGTAAAATTGTTATGAATGTGTTATGCATTTGGTTTTTTTTTTTTCTCAGAAGCAACAAATGTCATTTCCATCATATCTCAAATTACCATTAATTCTGTGGAAGAAATGATATTTTACACATTTTTGAAATAACTGCATTCATTCCATAAATTCAGAGCATTTTATGTATGATCGGCTCAGATTATGCATTTTGATTCTAAATATTCACAATTAAAGGGATAGTTCACCCAAAAATGAAAATTCTGTTTAATAATTATAGATTAATAAAACAGAATTAGAAATATTTTGGTCTCAAATCATATTATTTACCTTGATTTTTATTATCTTTCAACCCAAGCTTCCTCTTATAAAACTTCAATTCAATTGAATCAATTGAAATAGTTGCTTTGCAAAATTAATCACTGTTTCGAAGCACTCGAAACTCCACACGCTCATGACGCCTGTAAACTCAGCCTAAACATGCGCAAAAACTATAACTCTTTATATTTATCATACAAATGTGTCATTAAAAATGCCCACAAATGAATGTGTAAAACTGATCCGAGATCAGGTAAAAACATGGGTTCGCCCCCTAGAGGCAAACCAATGAAATTTCCAAACAGTTATAAGCTAACGAAGCCTGTTTACTGAAAACACTTGACTATATATGTGCTCTGAATCACTGCTTTGAAACTTCGCAAGTTTCAAAGCTTCGCAAGTTAGTTTTTGTTCATTAAAAATAATACTACAGTTGTAATGTATACAATTATAAAAATGTATATAATTTTACACAACAGTTGATCGCTCTTTTGATATGCATTGTTTTATATATGTAATAGTTCATATTTTATGAACAATTTTTATAGTGTAAGATTGTAAGTCTGAGTTTGGGGGGGGAAGCTGACATTTGTAAGTTAACACTATGTAAGAGCCCCATTGCAGTATGTGTTTGGTTACCATAATTTACCATGTTTTATTCGAGACATGTTTCCTAATTCTTCTCCATAGACCCAATGAAAAAAATGTTGGACTTTCTTTTGAGCAGGAAATTTTCCTGTCGCTGTTCTCCTTCTGTGTCAGTTTAAACTCACTTTTGTCTTCACTTCCTTCTCTCCTCATTATGTGCGGTCTTTCATCTCATCAGCTTCTTTCTTTTTCTTTTTCTCTCTTCAGAACCCTGACATTGTGCTGGTCCACTACCTGAACGTGCCCGCCATAGAGGATTGTGGGAAACCGTGCGGGCCCATCCTGTGCTCCATCAACACGGATAAGAAAGAATGGGCCAAATGGACCAAGGAAGAACTCATCGGGCAGCTCAAACCCATGTGTGAGTGTCAAACTACATGTCTACAAATACAGTATAATAATATAATATGCCTGATATAGAAAAGATATTCAGTTGGATCAAGTTAAGCAAGTTAGTTTAGAGCAAAGACCATTAGTTAATTATTTGCTATATATTCATGGTCATTTCAGAGAAGATTCATCTGTATCTACAGTGGCCCCAAAAAGTATCGGGACACTTAATTCACACTTAAAATATGAAACTGAATGCCATTGCATTATCTTGTTTTGATATTTTGTGTCCAATGCAGTGTTATTATTTTTTTTTAACAAATGTTAAAAATCATTCATTTTGTGGAAGAATGAACAATTTTAAACGTTGTTGTAATAATTCCATTAATTCCATTATTTCATAGCTAGCACTAAATTTATGACTGGCTCAGAGTATGTATTTTGCTTAATCTAAATATGCACTATTAAATACTATTTTTACACTTTTAAACAATTGTAGCTTTATTCAAAATAAATATTACAATATATTTATTTTGATATTAAAATAAGAATATGTTTATTAAATTTATTAAAAATATTTAATAAATATATGTATTAAATCTTTGTGAACAGGTTGTTTGTGCACTGTATTCTGAATCCCGTGAAAATCATTGAGAATCAGTGTTATTTTAGTATAATTGAGGTCATTTTAATTTTAAAGTTTTAGTTGTGTTGTTTTGCTGTGTGTTTATGTATATATATATTATAATTATTATTTATAATTAATATTATTAATATTAAATTGTGCAATAAAATACCTTTTTATTAAGAAAAAGTATTTATTTTATGAAAAAAATATATTAATAATATAAAAAAGTATAACAAAATATAATACAAATATTCTATATGCAAATTACATTTTTTACCTTGATTTAAAAAATCTAAATACTACTGTTTATGTATTTATTTATTTATTTAATAGCTGTATGTTCATGGTTATTTCAGAAAAGATTAATCTATATCTACAGTGGCCCCAAAAAGTATTTGGACACTTAAACTACACTTTAAAATCAGTCATTGCAATAGATAATACAATATAAAAACATGCTATTTGTTTTCATATTTTGTATCTAATGCGGTGGCGTGCTGACTGTGTTTTACACTGTCAGTGTTCACACATTGACACTCTGTACATTCACAGCAGTTATTTTTCTTGTAATATTAGAGTGACTTTTAAATCTGAACACACATCAATGAGTCATTAACTTCATGATGTGGTAGTGCAGCGCTGAAAGGGCAGGAGAATGCTTCTCACATCATCATCATCTCTTTGAATGACCTTCCGTGAGTGAAGCTCAGTGATGGTGCAGGACTGCCACCTTCTGCTGACTGGAGGAAATCGCAGGGAAGTCTGAGCTGGAACTCCAATTTTGGGGATGGCTGACTGCTCTCACCAGTCATGAATTTTGAATGACACAGACTGATGTTGCCCTGATGTGGCCCATATATGTACTGGGGCATAAAAGGACCATTCTGGTTAGATGTGTGTAATTCAGGTCAAAAATATCTTAAAATATCTGCAAAGCAATAGCAACACAGTTGATATATTGCAAAAAGAAAATTGTATTTATTTTATTCTTATGTAAATTAAGCATTTTTAATTTGATTAATAAGAAGGAGAATTTACTGTCCAGAATATTTTGCTTTTGAGTGCAAATATAATTATTCTCAGCATTGTTATTGTAGTTAATTAAAACTAAAACCATAACAAATATATAGCATTAACTGAAATAAAATAACTAAAACTAATAAAAAACTATCAATAAAAATTATATATAAATAAAAAAAACAATAATTTATATAAAAAAAATGACAAACACAGAACAAAACAATACAACAAACTTTAAAATGAAAATGGAAATGGAAAAAAATATACAAAAATATCTTTAACTGAAGTTAAATAACTATAAATAATAAAATAATAAAATAACAATACAACAATAATTGTTAAAGAAAAATGACAAACAACACAACTAAATCTTTAAAAATTAAAGGAAAAATGGAAAATACAAAAATATGTTTAGAAAACTATAATATAACCCCAGTTATACTAAAATAACACTGATTCTTAGTCATTTTAATTAGATTCATAATACAGTACACAAACATAACCTGCCCAAAGACAAAGATTTGAAAAATGATAGATTTATTTATAAAAGTCTTGATAAATTAAATGTACTATTTATTTATTTATTTATTTATTTATTTATTTATTTATTTACAGAATGAAAGTTTGAGGGCAAATTGTGCTTAATTTTCATGAAAAAGTCAATGCAAAATTTGCTTCATTTAAGCGAAATTTTATATAATTTCTTGCTTTTAATATTGGTGTGAAATATGTCCCGGACATATGCTTGACTGGTTTTTTGAGACTATACACACACACATACTTGTTTATGCTACATTGAGGGGACCCACAAGGATATTAAAACCTGAAATTTTTGACTTTGTGGGGACTGGCCTGCGGTCCCCGTGAGGGAAAAATATTAAAAATAGTAAATGATGTTATTTGAAAGTGTAACAATGCAAACAATTTTTCTGTAAGGGGTAGGTTTAAGGTTAGGGTTGGGTTAGGGGATAGAAAATATTGTTTGGTCAGTATAAAAGTAATAGAAGTCTATGGAAAGTCCCCACAATTCACAGAAACAAACGTGTGTGTGTGTGTGTGTGTGTGTGTGTGTGTGTGTGTGTGTTTGTTGTGCATGATATATATGTAAGCAGCTGTGTAATGCAGCTCTCTCACTGAGACAAACTGATTTGTATTGACTAAAATCATGAAGTTCATCTCTGAGTGTCTCTAATTGGATTGGGTCAGATGACTGTGATGTTTATTTCTGGACTGAAAGATGAACAAATGATGCTCTCAGTAGATGAAGTTCCATGGTGTGTTTTCTATTAACATTAGAAGAAGCAAATAAGATGGTTTTAGCAACCGTCACTCTGCTCATATAGATCTGTGATGATTTCATCTCATTAAACCAGCACCCAGAGCCTCCTTACTAAAACATCCTGCACATCAAACAGCAAAGAGTTCAGGCTTATAACATACATTATTAGCTGTAGTACCTCAACATGCCCAGCATATATCAGTTTTGCTTTATCAGACTACATCGCTGCATTGTTTAGGGGTTGTTGTAGTACATTTGAGTGTTTGAGTGATCTGAAACGGCACCTGTTTATTTCCAGTCACCTGAGTTATGGCTCATATAGACGTAAAAAGCATTTTTTTGTGGCACTTTGGGAATGTTCCAAGTTGAATTCAAGGTTTATGCTTTATGGGTAGCATCTGTGACATTTAGTCGATTACCAGAGGGGGGGAAAAAAACTTGTGTACAGTAATGCACTTACAGTGAAAGTCTATGAGCTAAGACACTGCATAAATGCTTAAAATACATTATAGGCCTATGCATGCACATGGAGTGGTGTGATAGTGTTATTACACTTAATAACTTTCTAATCCTATCTGTACAAAGTTATATGCAGATTTCACAGAATTTAAATTTTACGCATCTTCAACACTATTAAAATCTATGTAACAATTTGTGTAACTTGAATTTCTTTTCTACTATTTAATGCTTTAACATGCATTTTACCATATTTAAATCCTGCAAATAAGCAAACAAGTCAATAGATCTGGGCCAGGTTATATGAAATATTTCCAAAATATTTTATCCAAACGTTCTGTCATCACCAGGTATAGTCGTAAAACCTGGTAGCTTTTGCATGATACGTGCAAGTTTACAAAGTTCACGTAACCAGAATTTCATTATTTAGACAGTTGAAAAAATATTTTTGTACTGAAGACTTTATATTAGCGCTTTAAAGATTGTGCTTTTAAAGCTTGCAAAATTTTTTGACTTCCATTGCAAATGCATTACTGCAAACACAAAGTTGTTTTTGCAAACTGAGGGTACGTTTACACACATGTCATTTGCTGGTTTACAACGATGTGTAAACCAGCGTTTTTCACGTAAAATGATCCCCATTCACACAGATCCACGAAAAAACTGAAAATGCTGTATTATGTATGCAAGGCCAGTAGTTGGCAATGTTACTTTGTAAAGAAATACGTAATGCACATACGCATGGCATCACTGCGTTTTTGTAGTTTACACAAAGACGATAACAGTATAACTTTTAAAAACTTGCACTTTCAAACCCGTTTTCAAAAGTTTGTTGTGCCAATGAACAGCCAAGATGCATAAAATGTTTTCTGTTTTGAATTCAAAACGGTGTCATGTAAACACCCCCTTAGGGATGTGACAAAATTATATCAGTAGTAATCAAAAGCATGTCACAGATGCTTCAACCCGGAGCACTTTTGTAGGAAAAGGCAGAACACTTGAAGGATTGGGCCCGTGATGAGTGACAGTCATGTAGACAGTGATGGGGCAGTTAGGCCATCTCTCCCCTGCAGTGTCAGTAGGGGGGGTGCTGGCGAGGTGCTGGTCTGTGTGGCTGTCTGGCTGACGTCTGTGTCTCCTCCTCTCTCCCGGCAGTTCATGGCATCAAGTGGACTTGCAGCAATGGGAATAGCAGCACTGGCTTCTCAGCAGAGCAGCTTGTGCAGCAAATTCTGGACAGCCACCAGACCAAACCACCTCCCCGGACTCACAACTGCCTCTGCACGGGAAACCTGGGTAAGGGAACCGGCCACAAATGATATCTCTGTATTATCTCATTAAAGAAAACTCTCTGAAAAAACTTTGTCTCCTGAGAAAAAAGCAGCTGTAACAGTCTTAAACAGTGCAAATAAGTCAGAGATTTCACTATGAATTCCTCCAATACCAAATGATCTCAGCTTCTGTCCATATTCTTACTGGATGACTGTTGATTCATTCTTTTCTTCTTTTATAAGGACTCGTGTGGGTTTTATTGATAGCCATTATTCAATTTATCTAACAGTGATTTCAAAGTAAGGTATTATAAATATAAATTATAAATATAAATCTGACCATATATTATTTACATTTGGACTTTCCATCATCTTTTCCGGTTCAGTATAGATTATGGCCAGTAGATGGTACTAGTGGGTTAAGTAAAAATGATTTGAATGCAAACCTTTCTCCAATACAAATTACTGTCAGACACTGATTTATGCATTTACATTAAACAAAATGGATTATGAAACCAATGCATTAATTTTCTCTGAAATCACACTGACAGATAACACTGTTTAGTCAAGTGAAAATAATTTTTTCCACTATATCACAAATATTTTCAGTTTAATGTTCAACTCATGATATTTTATCTATTTTATATTTTATTTGAATATCTTTTATTAAATGTTTACTGTAATATATATTTTAATTATGTAATTTTTATTCATACTTTTTGTGTTTTTTAAATAACACTTTTTAGAATATACACTGCCGTTCAAAAGTTTGCGATCAGTAAGATTTTAAATGTTTTTAATGGGAGTCTCTTATGCTCATCGAGGCTGATCAAAAATACAGAAAAAAACAGTAATATTGTGAAATATTATTGAAATTTCTAATATTGGTTTCCTATTTTAAAATACTTTATAGGATCATTTATTTCTGTGATGCAGCACTGAATTTTCAGCATCATTACTCCAGTCTTCAGTCACATGATCCTTCAGAAATCATTCTAATATACTGATTTATAATCAGTGTTGATACTGTTATGCTGCTTAATATTTTTTTGGAACCTGTTTTCTTTGATTCTTTGATGAAAAATTCAAAAGAACAGCATATATTCAAAATAGAAATTGTTTCTAACAATATAAGTCTTTACTATCACTTTTTATCCATTTAACACATCTTAGCTGAATAAAAATATAAATTTCTTAAAAAAAAAAGAAAAAAGAAAAAATTACTCACCCCAAACTTTTGAATAGTAGCATATATTGTAACACAAAATTTCTATTTGAATAAACACTGTTCTTTTTAACTTTTTATTTATCAAAGAATCCTGAAAAAAAGTATCACAGGTCCCAAAAAATATTAAGCAGCACAGCTGTTTCCAACATTGATTATAAATCAGCATATTAGAATGATTTCTGAAGGATCATGTGACACTGAAGACTGGAGTAATGATGCTGAAAATTCATCTTTGATCACAGGAATAAATTATATTTTAAAGTATATTAAAATAGAAAAGTGTTAATTTATATTGCAATAATATTTCACAAAATTAAAGTTTTGTTCTGTAATTTTTTAACCAAATAGATACAGCCTTGATGAGCATAAGAAACTTCTTTACTCTTACTGATCCCAAACTTTTGAACGGCGATGTACATAGCATTTGCCATTTCTCTGCTACACAGTGTGCCAGCGCTTTCAATAAAATACATCAAAATGCATGGTTTAGCTTTATGTGTCAAGCTATTTTTAGGTTGCATTCATATTATACCGTAACTTAGAATGTGTCTACTCTCTGTAGGTGCTGGGAGCAGCCAGCATCACAAATGCAACAGTGCCAAACACCGTATCATCTCCCCAAAAGTGGACCCACGCACTGGAGGCGCCTACAGCAGCACCCACTCCGAGGTTCAGAACAACGACGTGTCAGAAGGAAAGACAGAGCACAACCACGGTGGGGGCAAAAACAGCAGGGCAGGGGCGGACGGCGCTGGTGGAACGGGCGGCCGAGAGAAAAGGAACGGCAAGGTGCACAAGCCAGCGCTGCTCCACCAGAACAGCATGGAGGTGTCCTCATCCAACCAGGTGGAAGTGCCAGATACCACCCAGAGCTCACCTGTCTCCATTAGCAGCGGGCTAAACTCCGACCCAGATATAGCTGACAGTCCCGTAGTGACAGGAATGGGCCACGTAGCCTCAGTAATGAGCAGCCTGTCTCAGTCCGCCACTGTATTCATGTCAGAGGTCTCTGGAGACCCTGTCTATAGCATGTCCCCCACTGTAGACCCCAACTCTCACCTCTTGGGGCCCGACACAGCCTCAAGCAGTCTGGTATTAGCAGTGACAGCCGACAGTCACAAATTTGCCTTTGCTGGAGCGGTTGGAGTAGGGTTAACAGACGCAGGGTCCACAGACGAACTTGCTATGCTGTCCACAACCAGTGTGTCTGAAGAACTGGTGCTGTCCAGTAACCTGGAATCTGGGAGTATCAAGCTGCCCGAGACTAATATGAACTTTGACCCTGACTGCTTTCTCAACAACCCCAAGCAAGGTCAGACCTATGGAGGGAATGGGATGAAAACCGAGGACAGCAATGGGAGCAGCTGCTGTAACGGAGGGCTGAGGTGTTCCCCGCCGCTCAACGACAACGGTTACGGCTTCAATACCTCTCTGGTGAAGAACATCAAAACGGAGGACATGTCATTTGAACAGCAGCTGGCGAAAGAGAGTGGCTATCAGGTTGGAGAAGTGGTGAGCGGTGCTGTCAGTATGTCTGGTTCCTCAAATGGCGGTTCGGCCCAAAACTCCCTGGCTCTGACTCCCACTGGTTCACTGTTGCCGTCTGGAGGTGGACTCAGTCCCAGCACTACCCTTGAGCAGATGGATTTCAGTGCAATTGATGCCAAGCAAGACTACCCATCCAGTGTTATGTCAGCGGCGGGCTACAGCCAGTCTATCTCCAGCTCTCACTTGGCCCACCAGAGTCACTCCCCCAGCTTCTTCCTACAAGGTTCTCCACAGTCCCAAACCCAGAACAACTCCAGTTCGACCCAGAACTCTCACGACTCCAATGCCTACATGGGCCTGTCTGTCGTCAAGACGGACTCAACGGGAACAAATGGGCATCTCCACCACCATCATCACACCCACCCCAGCCAGCACACTGCCTCCAACTGCAATGGCGGCTCCCCAACCGAACGGAATGGACAGGCTGGGTCGCTCCAACTTCTGCAGTACCAGAACCGCTTTCCAACACCGGGTCAGGAGCATGAGGAAGTGGGTGGTTTGGAACAGCCAATAGGAGCAGAACAAGGAGAAGGAGGTGTTCAAGAGAAGGACTCGGATGGTCTAATGAAACCAGGGGAGCACTTGCAGACTGGTGAAGGAGGAGAACCCGAGGGTGTAGGAGGCGCAGAGCACTACCTCCAGCAACCAACGGAAGGTGATGGAATCAGGCCGGGATCTGGAGGAACAAGCGCGAGGGCAGAAAGTGGAACCATGTGCAATGACACCGAGGGAAGTAGAACCACCAATCAACAGCTCCAGCCGCTCCTGCAAGGAGCCGGTTTGGTGCAGGGGCTTTTTAGCACCGTAGGCGCCCACCAGAGCCTGGGCAGTAGTGGAACCAACGGAGGGGGCTCCATGGAGATTAATCTGGACCACTTTGACGTTTCCTTCGGGAATCAGTTCTCAGATCTCATCAATGATTTCATTTCAGTAGAGGGTGGAAGCGGTACGGTGGTAGTGGCGGGCGCCAGCGCTCTCTACAGCCATCAGCTGATGACCCATTCGGGAACAGAGGGGCAGGTCTCCTCTGGAACTGCTGCGCAACAAGGTGCAGATGAAGTAGCTCATGGGGCAAGAAGGTACAATTCTGCAGACCTCTGTCTCCAGTCCTGTTGCAGCCCTCAGTCCACGCAGGCTGGGGCAGTGGCGGGTGAGGCAGGACAGCTGGCATATATGCAGGTGGCCGAGGCCGTGTCGGCAGCTGTGGTGCATGGAAACATGGGAATGTTACAGGCAACCGGAAGGCTGTTTGTGGTGACAGACTATTCTCCAGAGTGGTCTTATCCTGAGGTGAGTTTGTGACACTTCTGCAGAGCTAAAAAAAAATTCGACTGTTATGGATGTGTGCTAGAATAGCCAGCAGGGGGCAGCAGAGATTGAGGGAATTTTGTGGAATGGTTTTTAACAGTAAAATGATTAACACTTTGTAATAACAGAGGGGTAACCAAGGGGTAGTTTACCCAAACTCTGTCATCATTCTGTCTAACAAATTCTGTCACCCTCAAGTTGTTCCAAACCTGTATGAGTTTCTTTTTATCTTATGAACACAAAAGAAGATATTTTGAAAAATGCTGGTAGCCAAACATTTGACGGTAGTCATTGACTTCTCTGGGGTCAGTTTCATAAAAGGTTTAGACTAATATTAAATGTTAGTCAACTAATTCTTTAAGACTGGTCGTATTTTTTTAATTCAGTTAAATAAAAATGTAGATTAGTCTAAGATGAATCCAAAAAATAAGACTGATTACCCTTTGGTTAACTGCTAGTTGGTCAGACTAGTACTTAAGACACTGCCTTAACATAGAAGCTAAGTTTATGCAACTGGCCCCTGTAGTATAGAAAAAATAATACAGTTTGGTTACTGTTTGGTTACACACCTTTTTCAAAATATCTTATTTTGTGTTCAACAGAAAAAAGAAACTTATACAGGTTCGGACCAACGTGAGGGTCAGTAAATAACAACAGATTTTTCATTTATGGGTGAACTGTCCTTTTAAGTAAACAAAGGCCAGGGGACATGAAGGAATTTGTGTAGTTCTGTGGAAACCTGTGGAGTGAAAGGTTACAATTCACATGGGAATTGGCCACAAGCTGTTTAATGCAGGAATAGATTTAAGTCTTGTGAGATCTGAATGCTAAGCTCAAGGTCTTCGCTATAACAAGTGACGTATGTATTTGTCCCAGAAGCCCCTGGGCCACATGAGACACATGCTCGGCCTGTTATTAACATGCCCATTAGCAAGGAAGCAGTCGGACTAATATAGACCGAGGGATATTAGATCTCACCACAACAACACTTCAGCTCTCACAAAGCCTGGTTATTTTTTTCTGTGACATTTTCCTTGTTGGAAAAAGATATCATCAGAGATGTGATTTAATTCAGTCTTTCTTTTAGTGTACTGACATTTAAAATAAATGCATATTTACAACAAAAAATACATGTTGGATTAAAAGAGAACATTGTCAAATCTGACAGTGAAAGCACAGTAAATGTGTGGGGGGGGGGATAGCACCCTTGCAAGTATAAACAGTTTACATTAAAGGAAACTGTGCTCATTTATATATAATATTGGTATATATTTCTCAGGGTGGTGTGAAGGTGCTGATCACCGGTCCATGGCAGGAGGCCAGCAGTGAATATACCTGTCTGTTTGATCAGATAACAGTTCCAGCCTCCCTCATCCAGCCCGGGGTGCTACGCTGTTACTGCCCAGGTATTTCATTACAATGCATGTCCATACAGACATTTAAAATTGTCCTTTTAAAGGGAAAGGGTGATGCAGCTACATTTCAGTATACTAAAATTATCAAATAGTTAAAAGATAAAAAGGGGACAATACACCACTCAGTATGCCACATGGTCCCAATCCAACATCTTATTTTAGGATCTTTTTCATGCTAAAAATAAATAAATAAATAAACAGATAATATTTCATACTTTGTGTGTTGAGTCTCTATACTGTAGTCCATGAATATATCATGTGGTCTTTGTGAACAAACAAAGGACTGTTCTTTAACAGCTGTCATAGAGAACTCATTAAAATTCCACTGTTACATAACTAAATAAATAAATAAAAGCAAATACTCTGAGCCATCACTCTTACCGTTGTAAATGGTTTGCAAATGTGTGGACTTCACACTGTAAGCTATTTCTTTGCACTCGTTTCCTTTCAAAGCTCATGACACAGGCCTAGTGACCCTGCAGGTGGCAGCCAGCAGTCAAATCATCTCCAATTCAGTGGTGTTTGAGTATAAAGCCCGTGCCCTGCCTGCCCTGCCCTCTTCTCAACACGACTGGCTCTCACTGGACGGTACGTTTGAGATTTATCTTGCGTTACATCATATACCGCTGTTACACGGTTTTTGGTTGTCATCATTTTGCATTTATTCATTTTCAGCAATACACTGTAAACAGACTTTGGATGTTTCATCTGAATTCATGTTGTTTATGCATTTTGAATACTTAATATTATATTTGGGTATTGCCAAATGTTGTTTGTCTGAAAAACCTCTGAATGGCTGATGGCTGACACTTCTTCAAGCTTTGTTTCTTAAGAATTAAATGACTGGCAGGTGAATAATCAAAGACTTGGTTGCTGTTAAACTATTGGTTTTGCATGCATTTTAATCAATGTGACCTGGTATTGTTTGTCTAGTCTAAAAGTAAAATAAAAACAACTCTCAGAGACTTTTTTTGGCCTGAATAAGTAAGTTGTTTAAACTGGGCTGGTAGACTTTGTCAGACATTTGAAAGATGAATGCCATCCAGTAGAGAATCCATTTGGATAAAAGAACCCTGAAAAGGCTTTAAAAGACTTGTCTGTTCTTGCAATCATGGTGTTTATTTTTGTGCTTCAATTGTTTATGGAATATATACTAGTCAGGTTATAAGGACTTGTGTAGACTTGTTCTGTGGTAAAAATACGGTTTGTTGTTATTTTCTGAGGGTGAATCTCAAGAGGAATTATCCACGTCATATTTAGTAATAATAAAATGTTTATTTTAATAGAAAAATCTTATTGCTTTATATTATGTGTACATTTAAATGGCAAACAATAAATAAATAAATAAAGTCTAAATTTCACTAAAAAACAACTGTAAATATATATTTTGCCTAAAAATGACAATTAAGCACATGTCCCCCATGTCCTCAACTTTAATGTGAAAAAACATAATTGCCATTTTCATAGAGTGTTTGTAATTATCATTATTCTCAAAGATAGTTCTCATTAGTTTGTCAGTACTGTAATAGAGTAATTAAAATTAGTCTAGTCTGGACATTGTAGTTCCCCTTAAATTAAAATCAGCATAAACTTCAGTATCTATATAATTTTGTAGAGTTTGATGTTTAGTTATTTTACAACTGAAGCAGTTTATCTAAATAATGTGAACAGATCTTATGGGTCCTAAAAATAGACTTGGCCTATTTTTCCACATTTCTTTAAGAGAAATTCAGCCCTACATCAACAATTTAGACTCTAGTTGTATTCTAGTTTTATTTGAGGCCACCCCGATGTTTACAGTTACAGATGTTAAGATAGAAAAACGCTGAAAATGGGTGATCTGAGTTTATGAGATGAGATCTCATTCGTCTAATCGAGCTGATTCAGTTCTCCCAGCATGCTGTCTGCGTGCATCCAGCGCGTTATGTGCGTGGCGCTGAACGACACACCGACTGGCCTGATTTGTCATAATGCAGAGAGGAGAAAAACAGTTTATATGCAGCATTGCAGGTACTGAACCACAGGACAGAGGCTGAGAGGGGCAGGAGCAGTAAACCTAACTCCCGTTGACACAGATTTGTCGCAAAACACCCGTGTGAGCGACCATCACATTGTTCCATGCGGTTATATGAATGATCGTAGCGGCTCCATTGTGTTTCGCTGCCACTCCCAAAAGAAAAACACGTCCACATCCAACCACCACACGACTTCAGATTCGCGCGGTTTTAGTCAAAAGCGAAACAAAACCATCAAAAGCGAAGTGTATCAGGTCCAGGAGCTGTCGTCAATCGCTATAAAACAGAATAACGTTTTAAAAACACACAAACAAAATACGCAAAAACCGATCGCGGTTCGGAGACGAATGGTTGGTGCGCGTAGTGCGTTCGCAGTTTAAAAGATACGACAACACGTATATTTCTTTTTTCTATCTAATCGACTGTTTTCCGTTGGAAAAAATATGACTGTGATGCCTGCGAGTGTTTGGAGAGCCAGCCGGTGGCGCACGACTGCGCGTAAAGCGGTGCGTAAAGCGCGTACCTGAGGCGGATGAAGCCCCGCGTCTACATGAGCGAGCGGAGAAGATAAAGCATCGGTAGCAGGGATGGGGAGGGAACAGGAGGAGGTGTAGAGGAGGGGGACGAGGGGTCTTTATCTCTCTCCCTACACACTCCGCACTTACACTTTGTTCTATTGTTGTTGGCTCCGCTGCCAAGCGGCTCCTGCGGTTAGTTTGACGCTGGATGGAGAACATGTGTGAGTGACAAACAACACGCTGGCTGATTCGGGTTAGTATGCGTGATTTTTTTTTTTTCCCATACTGACATGAACTTGATCTACGTGCACAGGCTATTTAAAGATGATATAAAGAATATAGGCTGTAGTTGTGCTCCAGGTGTCAGTGTCTTTGTTGTGTGTCCTGCAATATTCTCTCCCTTGTTTGTGATGTTTCCCAACAGCAGTGAGAGCATTTTCTCTGCTGGAAAGATATTTCATTGCATCTCTGAGAGCTCATGGGTGAAGTGTGGAAAATATTCACTATAGACTCAGCATAGAAGTTTCTTAAAAATGAATGGTTGTAGAATTATGATGTTGTGCAGGTTATGACCAGGTCAGATTGTACACAAAGGCTTATAAACTTTTACCAACCGGTGTTCTCAGAGACCTCCAGATCTCCTAAAGCATGTGGTTACAATGAGTCAGTGAGGTGTAGTGCGTCTGTCTTCAGCACCACAGGCAGTGGACAGTGACAGTGATGTTGCCCTTCTTCTGTTAAGCGCTCCAGAGGGAGAGTACGAATATACTGTGCCATGAAGTTGACCATTTTTCTAGAATTATACAGTGTTGTTTTGCTGGCAGACCTATTAGAATTGTTTTACCAACCTGCTGACAACTTTTGTCATTTCCCTTTTCATTCAGTCTTTTCGCTGTTTTTATAACTATTATGAACAACATTCTAATCTGTGTGTGTTTCAAATTACAATCTGCAATACTTACCACATCTCACTGAAATCACATCACAAAAGTCAAGAGGATTTCAACCCAACTTCTGTATTTCTGTATTCTTGTTTTGCTGGCATGCCTACATGAACTTGCAAGGAAACTTCTAACTAGGTCACCATAATCAACCCTAAATCTGCAGTTCAAAGTTCCTTGTTCTGCTTTGGTGAGATTTCCTGTGGAATTCTAGGAATTGCGGTCAGGGCTTGAGTCCGCTAATGGAGCGCCCACACAGATGTGTCTCATCCATGCTGTTTTTGCTCTCGATTGAGATTAAACTTTTTTTTGTATGTCTACTCTCCATGCAGACTGAAATAAATCTGAGCATGTACTGTGTTGCACTTGCTTTTAGTTTCATGTGTAATTAGAGTACACAACTCTTTGTGGAGATTCTGTTTTTTGTTTTTTGTTTTTTTGTCTTGTAATGGTCATCCAGTGTTTTTTGTTTTGTTTAGTTTATTTATTTATTTTTTACATTTTCAGTTAGTTTCATTGTCAGTAACATATTTTACATATTTTGCAAAACAAAGTTCTTTTTTTGTGTGGATATACTGTCCACAGTATTTGCAGTATTTTAAGTAAAACTCTTTGAAGCCTATTGTTGTCCATTACTTGCAGACATAAACGCATAATATCTCAAGAAAGTCAAAAATAAATAAAGAAATACATTCACACATAAACAAGAGTGCCTTTGTTTCCAGCGGTCAAAGTCTTTGCTGGAAGCTTTTGTTTTTCAAAGTTGTGGTCTGAGGCAGTACATGTCTGATAAACCTTGAACGGGGATTCGAATTGCCAATATTGAATTGTTTTTAAGCAGAAGGGATGTTTCTGGTTAGATGAGGAAAGTTCATACAAATAATCAGTGCTGGGAGTATGACTTACAGAGAAATGATGGCATTATTATCATAGCATCCTCACCTCTGTGCAATTCTATCCAAAACAAGCACCTGTTCCAGGGTCATGATCTACCAGTGTCGACAGCATTAGGAGCTGTTATCCCAGCTTTGAGTCCATGCTGAGCTAAATCCCCTTAAGACAAAATCATTGGACGTTATCAGCTAAATCCTGTCGAAAGGGACATTTGTGTGATTTTCGTTTTTTCCATGTCTGTTCGATGCATTTATAGTGATGGGCTTAAACAGGATATTAGTCTGTTATAGATTTAAAGCAAATCCTGTGGAAATGCCCAGCAGAGCATGAGCTCTTTTAAACGCTAAAAATAAAAATGAAAGAGTCAGTATGCTCTCTGAGCTCAGATGTAGCAAATATTGGATATGCTCATGGGAAAAAAAATTATATAGCAATCATCCAGAATTTAATAAGTAATCATAAACACTGTACACATCCTATTTTCTCTGTACATTAGACTTTCTATTTTGTTTAAGATACATTGATTATTTAATAGTATATAATTGTCATTAATCAGCAGACAGTTACTGGAAATTTATTTAAGAGAGATGGCAGCTGTGTTTCATCAAATGATTTGAGAAGAGTGTCACAACCAACACTTTAAAGATGTTTTGGATTGCTATACAGTCTCAGCTCACCAGATATGGTTTCTTCCACATCACTTTTCCAAACCGGCCTGCAAGATGGGATATTGCACTGTGCAAATTGCATTTTGCACCTTTGCTTAATATGCAAAACAACACTGTCAGCAAGTGCAGTTTAATGTGCAATAATCATTCCTTGCCATATGGATGCATTGTCAAATGCTTGTTTAATTTCTGATGACTGTAAAGCCCGTAGTCTCTTTATTATCAATATCAGGCACAATAAACCGCAACAGATCTTCAACAAGTGAGTGATTTTGAGCCCCTGTTGCGCTTGTAGCTGTAAAGTGGTGCAGAAGCCCCCACTCTCAAGAGCATGATGCAACTGTGTTGAAATAGAGAAACCGGCTTGGGCTCTCTGCATTAGGATATTACCATGAGATACTCAAATATCCAGCGAATAGAGAGTTTAGTCCTCTCACTCAAGGCTTGTGCTCAACCACATGAGGTCCGCTTGACCAGGAGAGCTACCCAGGCCAAAGGAGCAGCACCAAGGCTGATGTAACATCTCCTGAAAAACGGTAACACACATTGGCACAGTCTGTTTAGTACTGTTGGGGGTTTTTCTGGACACCTTTGGGCTAGTTTATGCATGTGCATCGTCATTGGTCTGTGTTGGTGAAGGTTGTTGTTGGGTGCTTGAGAAAAGTCAGATTTCTGCGCACAAACTCAAGATGTCATTTTCTATACTTTTAAAAGATAGCCTTAAATGCATTTATGACTTTCTGAAGAATCTTGCTCTTTTTAAAGTGCATATTAAAAGTTGAAATTAACTGTTGGAACTGTATGTTGCTTGATTTTTTTATTGTTATTTTAATTAATTTATTTTTTTATTTTTTTATTTTTTTTTGCATGTATTTGTTTGTTGTGACATGTCTTGGGACCTGATTTTTGTATAGGAATTCAAAGAAATTGGGCCAGTTTTTGACATTGAAATGACTGCGAAAAAATGGTCAGATTACCTTGAATTCACCTTATATATTCACCTCAATACAGCAAATGCAAATAACGTCGCCTCATCCATTTCCTCTAAACATATTCACCATGGCTGCGTTAATAAACATGAGTTAGGTCTGTCTGTTTTGAAATGCTGCCCCTCAACAATTTCAGGTTTGACACAAAGCTCTCAAGCGTTCTGTTGCCTGGCTGGTCTGCTGGCGTCTGATTGGTCGTCTCCAGGCTGCTGGAGGTGTAGTAGAGCGTTGATTATGTCACAGCCCCGTTGTAGAGCAATTTGGTCCCTCCTCCCCTTTCCCCTCCCCCCCAGCCTACATGAGAGTACGTGTGCCGCATTCTGAGTGGAGGGAGAGAGAGAGAGAGAGAGAGAGAGAGAAAGACAGCCAGCCAGCAGCAGGTGGAAATGACATCATCTGCACTGCACCAACACTGCAGTAGTGTTTGAACAAAGCTGCACTGGAGCTCCGTTTCGGAGCGGCTCTTTTTGTCTGCAAGGGTGGATATTTGTGGAGGAAAAACACAGAATCCAATGCTTGTGTGTATGTCCATTCATTAGAATTAGATTCACTTTCATTCACCGTGTGTGAAACAGAACTGGTGTCAATGTGGTATATGCAGGGAATTTGGCTTGATGTTAGTGGTCACTGTAAAAAAAAATAAATAAATAAAAATCTGAGCTTACATATGCCCGCACATCACTAGAAACCATGTTTTTGTTGTTGTTGTTTTTTGGATATGCAAGCTAGTTACTAGTTGATATGGACAAATGGAAATGGTTCGATGAGAAATAATAATGAATGAATGTATTTTTGAGATGAAGAAGAGCACTGAATGTGTTATAATTGTAATCTTTGTATGTACTGTAAGTTTGCTTTGTGGATTTAAAAAAATATATTTTCAGTTTTTTTTTTATTATTTGATTTTCAAAAAAATAGTTAATGATAGTTAATTTTCATTTATTTTTTAAATTTTCACAATCTCAGGACAGTTACACCGCGTAGACATTTTTTTAAAATCAAATATGTTTGTGTAAATTTCAAAAATAATTTTTAATTCAGAAATTGTAATTCATCATAGAAGGGGTGTATTTTGAATAATTTAATACTGTAAAATCGGACAAAAAAATGAGCATCATATAATTGACCCATATAAAGTAGTGAAGTGAAATTCACAATGTATTTTACTTCTGTAACATGACAATTAATAAAGTTAAACAAGAGATTCATCAAGAAAAAATATAGGAGAGCACTTAATTTTTACTTTTTTTTTTTTTTTTTGTATCCATACCAGTGATTTTCCACCTTATATAACCTTATATACAGTTAAAATGCCTACTTGCTGCCAGTGTGAAAACTCCTATAAACGGCCTTGGTGATGTCAGCAGACAAAGAAATTGGTCTCAGAGATCAGTTATTACTTCTGGATGAAAGACAAACATTATTTTCTTTGGAATAACATGCATTGATGAATTATGCACAATAACACTGGGAAACGTCTGTTATGAAAGTAAATAGAGTTTGACTTCATGTTGGTTTTAAAGTCAATTGAGATATACACATAACAATCTAAATTCCCTTATGTTTTATGCAGATAACCAGTTCAGAATGTCCATCCTGGAACGCCTAGAGCAGATGGAGCGAAGGATGGCAGAGATGGCCGGTCAGCAGCAGCAGCAGCAACAGAGCAGTGGAGGACCATCTGAGAGTGGAGGAACCGGAACAGGAGGAGGAGAAGGAGGAAGAAGCGGTTCTGAACAGGCGCAGGTATCATTCTGTGCTACACTGTCTTGCTCCAAACTAATGCATATCCGTATTAGCTTCTTGGAATTGACTTGGTTCTTGATTCTTTGTTTTAGTTCTCACCAGGTCAGGGTCAGAGCCAGGGTCAAGGTCCAGCTGGCAACTCCTTTGAGAGCCGTGTGGTGGTAGTTTGTGAAAAGATGATGAACCGTGCATGCTGGGCCAAGTCCAAGCACCTGATCCACTCCAAGACTTTCAGGGGCATGACTCTTCTTCATCTGGCAGCCGCCCAGGGCTACACCACACTTATCCAAACACTTATCAAGTGGCGGTGAGTATACTGATTGTATACCTGCACTAAATGCCCATGTATATTGCCGTATTCAACTGTTCTGTGCTGTTCTCTGTTCTGTTTTTTCTTACAGCACTAAGCACGCTGACAGTATTGACCTGGAACTTGAGGTCGATCCTCTAAACGTGGATCATTTCTCTTGCACACCACTGGTGAGTGCTGACACTAGGTCAGGATACTTTAATCATGATACTATGTAGCTTCACAATGTTGTTTGGATTAGTTGTTTCGTATAGAAGGGGCAGAGGGATGGCTTACAAATTAAATGCAACTCAATTTTCTTTTCTTCAGATGTGGGCTTGCGCTTTGGGTCATATGGAAGCAGCAGTGGTTCTGTATAAATGGGATCGGCGAGCTTTGGCCATCCCAGATTCTTTGGGTCGCTTACCGCTGGCTATTGCCCGGTCCCGTGGCCATACCAAACTGGCAGAGTGTCTGGAAAGCCTTCAAAGGGAGGAGCAGCAGTCAGGAGCTCTGAGTACAACTCCCAGCATGCCTTTCTCACCATCTACTGAGGCCTCAGCCGCAGAAGGGTGGATGAATGTTTGGGGTTCAGAGACATCTTCAGTTGGGCTGAAAGGAAGCAACATCACTGGTTCTGCTTCCAGTTCCAGCTCAGGTGAGAACTGGAAACATTCGTTCTATCTGGACTGTCAGCCTTCCAACAGTCTTTCATGTGCATGTTGAGTTAAGAAAAACCTATTAAACGTAGAAAGACCTTGCATGAACAAACAAGTGCTTTGTAAGCAGATGGTTCAGGTTGGGTGACAGGTTGTGTTTAATTTGGTCAAACATTCTTCTAAGACACTTTTTTTTGTACTTTTGCAGACTTGAGGAGACCCAGGTCAGAACCATCTAGTTTCTATAGCAGCGTTAGTCACGGGGATGCCCCGTTGAGCAAGAAACACAAACCCAACCCCGAGACCCTTCAAACTCGGCCCAGCAAACCCTGCTCTGCCCCTCTCGGACTAGAAGAACAGGCCCACAAGCCTAAAACGTGCCCTTCCAAACCAAGGGAAGGTACTGTGGAGAAAGAGCAAGGAGATGGTGAGCAGTCTCAGACTAAACTGAGCTCAACGTGTGGAGGTGGATGCTGGGGTTCCAGACAGGCTGCAGGACGCAGAGTGCCAACTGTAGGACTTGGCAAGGAAAGGCTCGCGAACAGACTGAGATTAAGAGAGATTTCTAGTGCGGGAACAATCTCTGATCTGCGGACAACCCAAGAGGATCTGGAGAACACAGGAGACCTGCAGGTGAGGCATAGAGAAGGTACTCGAGCAGACTGCCGAAACTGCTTTTTTTGTAGTGATATAGGATAAAAGTAAAGTCTGTCAGATCTTGCAAAACTTGCATTGGCTTCTGTCAAAGTGGCAATATTGTTAGCAATTTTGAAAGTACCCAACTGTTTGTTTCAGAACATGAACATGATGACTTTAGCAGAGGAAGTCATTGAGGCAACATCTGATCGCGTCAAGAGGGAAAACTTTGTTGCATCAGAAACTACACTGGATGGTGTTGGAGTCAGCAGCACTATGAGCTGGTTGGCCAGTTACCTTGGAGATGCAGAGAGGTAATTCATCAAAAAGTTCTACAACCCGAATTCCAGAAATGTTGGGACATTTTTTTAAATTTGAATAAAATGAAAACTAAAAGAATTTCAAATCACATGAGCCAATATTTCATTCACAATAGAACATAGATAACATAACAAATGTTTAAACTGCAAAATTTTACAATTTTATGCACAAAATGAGCTCATTACAAATTTGATGCCTGCTACAGGTCTCAAAATAGTTGGGATGAGGGCATGTTTACCATGGTGTAGCATCTCCTCTTTTTTTCAAAACAGTTTGAAGACGTCTGGGCATCGAGGTTATGAGTTTCTGGAGTTTTGATGTTGGAATTTGGTCCCATTCTTGCCTGATATAGGTTTCCAGCTGCTGAATAGTTTGTGGTCGTCTTTGAAATATTTTTCATTTAATGATGCGTCAAATGTTCTCTATAGGTGAATGATCTGGACTTTTAAATCTGGACTCAGCACCCGGACTCTTCTATTACGAAACAAAGTCATGCTGTTGTAATAGCTGCAGTATGCGGTTTTGCATTGTCCTGCTGAAATACACAAGGCCTTCCCTGAAATAGACGTCGTCTGGAGGGGAGCATATGTTGCTCTAAAACCTTTATATACCTTTCAGCATTCATAGTGCCTTCCAAAACATGCAAGCTGCCCATACCGTATGCACTTACACACTCCCATACCATCAGAGATGCTGGCTTTTGAACTGAACACTGATAACACGCTGGAAGGTCTCCCTTCTCTTTAGCCCGGAGGACACGGCGTCCATGATTTCCAACAAGAATGTCAAATTTGGACTCGTCTGACCATAGAACACTTTTCCACTTTGAAACAGTCCATTTTAAATGAGCCTTGGCCCAAAGGACATGCCAGCGCTTCTGGACCATGTTCACATATGGCTTCCTTTTTGCATGATAGAGCTTTAGTTGGCATCTGCAGATGGCATGGCGGATTGTGTTTACCGACAATGGTTTCTGGAAGTATTCCTGGGCCCATTTAGTAATGTCAATGACAGAATCATGCCGATGAGTGATGCAGTGTCGTCTGAGGGCCCGAAGACCACGGGCATCCAACAAAGGTCTTCGGCCTTGTCCCTTACGCACAGAGATTTCTCTAGTTTCTCTGAATCTTTTGATGATGTTATGCACTGTAGATGATGAGATTTGCAAAGCCTTTGCAATTTGGCATTGATGAACGTTGTTTTTAAAGTATTCCACAATCTTTTTACGCATTCTTTCACAGATTGGAGAGCCTCTGCCCATCATTACTTCTGAGAGACTCTGTCTCTCTAAGACATCCCTTTTATAGCTAATCATGTTACAGACCTGATGTCAATTAACTTAATTAGTTGCTAGATGTTGTCCCAGCTGAATCTTTTCAAAATTTCTTGCTTTTTCAGCCCTTTGTTGCCCCCGTGCCAACTTTTTTGAGACCTGTAGCAGACATCAAATTTGAAATGAGCTCATTTAGTGGATAAAAGTGTAAAATTTCTCTGTTTAAACATTTGTTATATTCTCTATGTTCTATTGTGAATAAAACATTGGCTCATGTGATTTGAAAGTTTTATTAATTTGTTATGTTCTCTATGTTCTATTGTGAATAAAATATTGGCTCATGTGATTTGAAAGTTTTATTATTTTCATTTTATTCAAATTTAAAAACGTTCCGACATTTCCGGAATTCGGGTTGTATAATCTGTTCTCCAGAATCCTAGTTACAGTCTCTTTGGGTCCTTTTGTGTAATTGTTTTCCCAACTGTTCCCAGGTTCCTGTTTAACAAGCCCCTAACTTCCTCTCCTGGCCTGGGCCCAGTCCATGGTGGAGGACAGCCAGAACTCGATGGTCCTCTTGGGAAGCTTGGCCTCCAGACCCCCGCTGAATGGAATGCGCTCCTCAATGCCTCCCACAACAAGGAGGAGCGTGACCTGACCCAGCTGGCCCTGTCTGATCCCGAACAGAGAGAACTTTACGAGGCAGCCCGGCAGGTCCAGAACACCTTCCGCAAATACAAGGTAGGGCAGGGCTACACCGAGGTGCCAGGGTCACCCATGCAGGTTATCAGTGGTGTGTTGCCAGTGTTCGTGATGGTCCGATTTCAAAGGTCTTGATGTATTGTGTTGTGTTGTATGGTGTTCCTGAACTTAAGGTAAATGAATCTGGATCTTTGCAGTCCTGTGTCGTGAAAGGTGGTATGATTGTTGTGGTGTGCACTCAAAAGGCAGAGATAGGGTCACTGTTGTTGACAAGCATGGGGAAATTTGCTTGAGCTTAGCATGGCCTTGCTATAAGGAATGATTGCATTGTTCCCTCTATCTATCTGTCTGTCTTAACGGGATGCGTGGATATCCCTGAGTCCACACCATATTGGTTGTTCAGAGCATATTTCTCCCAGTGTTCCGCTGGTGCGCAGTGCTCTGAAAAATAACCTTCTCCTAGGTCTCAGAGCATATCGACGCAACTTTACCAGTCTATGAAGACACCTTGTCCAGGCACAAAGGAATCAGATGCCATCATCTCTGTGGCCTTGCAGGCCTCCTTGTGAACTCTAATCTCTCTCCTGTCCTCTCCACCCTACCTTATCCCCCTCTTCCCCCATCCTGCAGGGTCGTCCACTTCGGGAGCAGCAGGAACTGGCAGCTGCTGTCATTCAGCGCTGTTATAAGAGGTACAAACAGGTAGGCAGAGACACTCAGATTTCTGTGTGTGTACACTTTTGAGTGGTCTATTATTAAAGGCTTTACGAGAATGCCTTCAATTCCTTCCTCTCTCTTCCCCAAGCTGACATGGATAGCCTTGAAGGTACACTTCTGCTTCATCTACAGCTACTATTGCTTTGAACTGGTAGTTCGTTAGTGGTGCTTCATTATCACTATTACTATTGCTTATGCTTAGGGTTATGGATATTTACCAAACTTGTACTAACAAAGATGGATGCTAGTTTAAATAATGCAGCTTGCTAAGAATGGATTAGCTATTTAGCTACTTTTCCTGACTTACCTGACTTCTAAAACAATAAAACAGGCAAAAAATGTCATAGTTCATTCAGATTCAGTCCACGTTTTGAGACTTGAGGCAGTAAGTAACCACCTAGCCATGACCTAACACATTCTGTTGTGCTATTTTGTGTTCAAAAACATTCAAATCAACTTAGCAACTGTCAATAATCCACAACACATCTAATTTAATGTTGATGGTGTAGTTTGGCAGTGTTGATATTTGTTTTTTATTAGCAAAATGGCTAACAGAGTAGTTTGCTGCAGATCTCTCTCTCTCTGTCATGTGACACAAGTTCCTTTGTCTGTCCTCTTGGCAGTATGCACTTTATAAGAAGATGACGCTGGCCGCCATCCTTATCCAGAGTAAATTCCGCAGCTACCACGAACAGAAGAAGTTCCAGCAGAGTCGCAGGGCAGCCATGCTGATCCAGCAATATTACCGCAGCTACAAAGAGCTTGGCCGGCCGAACCCACGCAGCCGAGCCACTGCAGCTGCACTGGTGCAGCAAAAACTCAGGTACAAGAACAACAATCCAGTAAGGGCTAACCTAGTGGTTGAAGATCGAACAAATCAGATATTATAAAAGTTTTTGTCAAATACTCATGACATCTGCACACTCTTATTGGTGTGAGCACTTTGGCGCCTCCAGTGGCCAAGCTAGGTACTGCTTAATGATTCAAAACTTTTCATGTAATACACCACATTTAGAACTAAAATGCCACCCTCATGTATTGAATTAAGCACTCAGAATTAATCATCATCCAAGGATAATAGGCAGTTAAAAGACCTTTTACATGGCCATCAACTTGGAGTTTAGTTCTGAATTGAGTTCCCAAAGTCCATTTGTGTGTACACATGCTTTTACTAAGCAACCTTGTGTGTTCAAGCCTCACAAGGAGTGTTGCGTGCATTAATTGAGTGTCATTTTGCCATTCTAAAGTGTACTATCGTTTGGATGAATTACTAAGTATGTGCCAACACTTCAAATGTGACACACTGCCAAGTTGACTTTCTAAAGAATGGCAGCATTCGAAACCCTCCTGTTTACTTTGAGACAATCTGTTGTTGAAACAGCGCCAGGAAATGATTTACTTCACTAACAGTTTGAGTCCAAGTACACATAGAAGCATCGTTATTTTTGCATGCCATTTGTTGTCTCACAACCTGTTGAAGCAATTGCAGTTTGCCATTTTCTAGGAGTGCAGCATATTCCTTTTGCATAAACTTAGAGTAAAGGATTTGAACAAACCCCTAAAAGTCAGGTATTAGCATGCAATATTTGTTTCCTCGATTCAGGTTTCTAGTTGAGGGTAGGTGTAATGATATATTTTGCCTGGTAGACAATAAAGTGTGCAAGAAAATCCTGTAGACTTGCATTGAGGGATGAACCCTAGCCATATCATAAAGACTTGTGGGTGGGCTCTTTGTAACGTTTGAAAATGAATCTTTCACACACCCTAGAATCATAGCAGCAATTTTTGCACGTGCTTATTTTTTTTTTTTTTTTCTTCCAGAAATGTCTGGTTTGTACAGAACCACTCATGCTGATCATTTTGTTTTAGAAGCAGTTTACTGACCAAGAGACAAGACCAGGCTGCCAGAAAAATAATGCGGTTTCTGCTGCGGTGCCGTCACAGGTAGGCCAAAGATGAGAACTTCCAGCAGGCGCATTGTGTTCCTACAGCCCTGTTGTTCTTCTGGCATGCACAAACTCACTCTATGGTATACTTGCAGCTTTTAGATGAATCAGTCTTTAATATCCTGCTATTTAAAAAAGTTAGAGGCACATTTCATAATCTCTCAAGCACACCAACACAATTGTCAGGAGTCATAGGACAGAAACAGACAAACCTTGGTGTTTTCATGGCTCTGTTAGAAAGCCCTATTGTGTTTGGTCCCATTTCCCCAACCCATCCCAACCTCAGTGTGTACTAATAGCTGTCTGGTGTTGTTTTGCTGTTTATGCAAAGCCCCTTGATGGACCATAGACTATTCAAACGGGTGAGTGCAGCCTCAGTAAATCAGTTCGTACCCCTCGATTTCTCTTCTTTTAACTCCCTGTCTCTCCCTTTTCTTTCATCTTGTTCTTCTTCTATGTACCTTGATTTCAGACTCTGCTGTTACCTGACTCTCTCTGTCCTTTCTTACCCTCTTTTCTTTTATCTTATTTTCTCTATTGCTTTATGCCTGCATGCATGACGGCCGACTGGAGCCCGAGTTGACTGAGCCTTAAATGAGAGAGAGAGGACTATAGATCCAACTAACCAACAAATACAGATGATGCATTAATTACAAAACTAACAATGCACTCTCTCTCTCTGTCTCTTTTTCTCTCAATCTCTCTTTCGATCCCTCTATCTCCCTAAAGTCTCCTCCATCTCTCTTGTTATGAGGATGCTTATGACAACACTAAAGACTGCTGGGTAGTGCATTTGGCAATTGCATGATGGCTAAAGACATGGAGGCCTTGCTTCTATCAGGGCATGCTTGAAATAACATCCCTTTCTCTATGGAAGAGGAAATGTCTTGAATGCCTGGCTGCCTGTTTTATACATCTCTTTCAGCTTTTATAAGCTTGATTTAGGGGCTGAGGGTGGGACGGGAGTCAAACTGTGAGCTAACGATGTGTTTGGGGGTTTAAATTGTCTTTAAGATGTTGGATACTAAGTTCTAAATGTAGAAGTATAACATGATGAAAAAATCTAAATATTTAATTAAGTTGAATTTCTGTGATGTATTGTGTATGAGTTGTAGGGTTACATATTGTCACTTTTTAAAGGTTATACAGTAGTGTTAAGATGGATGACTTTTATTATTTTTGATCCTGAGGGTTTTTTTTTTTTTTTGTTAATATATTAATATGTGTTTGCTTTGTAGTCTGATTGTGGACTGTTAAATGTAAAAAGTAAATTTTAAAGAAAATCTTTTTTCCAACAAATTGAAAAAATTTATAAAAATGACTTTTGTCTTATATAGTGGCCAAAAAAGTATTTGGACATTTAAATCACACTTAAAAATGTGATGTGAATGTCGTTGGATTAGATGCAAAATATCCAACCATGTATCATCTGTGCTCAAATCCTGGACAAGACCTACTTTTCTGATCCATATTTGCTTTGACTTTTGAGCAGCTGAACTGTGGACATGTTCCACTAACGTTTGACAACTACAAAGTTGTCCAAATTTCATTTTAATCAGTAAATCTACCATTAAAACCTCTGTTCTGCTTGAAAGGTGTGCTTGTGCTATCTTTCTTTAAAATAATTGACACTTGCTTTGATGTTTTGTTATCTAATTCCATGACATTAAGGCGTTTTTAAGTGTGACTTAGCTTTTTGAGTCGCTGTATCTGTGTTCTATATGTTCCTTGAGGCTTTAAAGATCTTTGTCATTTATAGTGGGGGTATATTTGTTGTTTTTTCTTGATGCCAGTGAGGAGACAGTAATGAAACTGGCAGGTGCATTGGTTAATGGTCTGTGATTCCTCTGAGGGCCCAGAATGCTTGTGAACCCTCAGGCTAACCCTGCAAAACTCTGTTTTTTGGTCTGTTTTCAGGGCGAAAGAATTGAGAAAGGCCAAGGAACATGAGAGCGCCGCAAAGAGCCCCGTCGCACTGTAACATCTCCGAGCAGACTCTTCCTCTTCCTCTTCCTCTTCCTCTTCATTGCATTTTTATCACAGACAAACAATTTACGAAAAAAGCAAAAATTATTCAGGAAGGGGGACACGGAAGATCATCGGATACGCGACGGTTGAACTCTAGCAGCATTGTGACTGATTCTGCTCCTGCATCGTGTATTTTCTTGCTACTGGGGAACTGAAATCAAGACTATTGGGGAAATATGACATTATCTTCATGGCATTTTTGCACTCTTCATAGATTTTTTTTTCTTTAGATTACAAAAAAAACGAAGGAAGACCAAGGAGCAAAGGCTTTTTATTCCGACGACGCTTGTAAAATATCACGCAACATGAACAGATCAACGTCAGAAAAACGTCATGCTGGAAGCCGCTTCAGATTACATTTTTATATTTTGAAAGGAAAAAAAGACAACAATCAACAAGTTTGGGGAAAAAAAAAAAGAACAAAACCTAGAAAATGTAAACCAAAAAAAGGCCTCATTTCAGTGACCATATGCATGCAGAGTATTTGAAATCAGTCTCTCATCTCCACGAATCTTTGTTTTTGACAAATGCTGTCCGTTCGTTCAAAGGGAAGCCTTCATATGAATGTAGATGGGGTCAGGGCAAAAATGCTGGGTTTGAAATATCAGTGTCTTACCTTTGTCTTTATGGGTGTTAGGGGACTTCTGACAACAAATTGGGGGATTGAAGCGAAGCCCTCTGGGCTACTGTTTCGTGTGCACTGTTTTCGACTTTCTTATGGGTCCTTTTCTTAATGTCATTTTTGCTGGCCTGACTTTGTGTGTCCTGTGTTTGTTGAATTGAATCTGGATACAGTGCATGTGTTTGAGCAAAATGCTCCTGCATGCTATGTAAATGTTTTGTGTTTTATTTTCATTCATTCATATTGGTGATATTGTGGCACCATCAAACTAGACCGTATAAGCCTGTTTGTTTTCGAGTATATTGTTATAAAGACCATTATTTTTATATAGTTCATTTATTTATTTATAAGCTTTATTTACTTTTTTTGCCTTTAGCATTATTGCATTTTTTTAATTGTGTGAAGGTTTTAAATAATCTCCTTGTTTTAAAAACTGACCTTTTTTAATGTGAACTGTACTATCCATTGTGCCACAGCGCCAAACGTATATTTGCAAAGGTTATCTTCCATTTTTGTGTGTGTGCGTGTGTTGTGGTATGTTTCTTCATTGTTACCGTTGGTTGATTTCGAAGAACTCCAGAAAGCCGCCACAAGCTTTCCCGTGGAGTTTCACTGAACATTGCCTTGACTTCTTGACTTTTTGAAGGGTCCCTATACAGAAGCTTCAAAAAAAAAAAAAAAAAATCCATATTTTTGACTATTTAAGTGGTCCCTGTACATATGAAGATGGGTGAAGGAACATTGATAGCCAGAAACTTTTTCCGAAGAGGATTGTATTTAAGAATATATAGTATTTTATTCATAAATTGGATTATAACACATTAAGAGTCAAACAAAAAATATATTGTATAGTTTTCTTTGAACGCCCAAGATGTACGGTTGTATTGTTTGTAAATATTGTAAATACTGGTTGCGAAGAAGGAGCCATGTGCATGAAACTTTAAGACATTGAACATAATGTAAAGATAAAATGTAGTGGCAATGGTCTGTAATACGATTTGAACAACTTCACTGTAAGACTTTGTTGAAAATGTTCTTTCCCAGAACATTCTCTGAAGCATGTCATGATTCACGATAAAACCGTAGATTTAGCGGAAGAGCCAAACGAATCCATCAGACACAACAGGATCTTTCTTTTTCAGGGTTAGCGGAAATAAAATAGTATTTTGTTTTGGTTTTTGTTTTATCCGATGGTGACCAGTCAATGTGAATGCTACAGGACTTAAATAAGCTATTCCTTTGAGAAGTATTGGAAGAGATAGTATTGAATGACCAAACTTCACTCGCACACCCAACAGTTACAGCTGAGGTTTCTACGAGACGGGATGAAATGTCTCCACGGTTAGTCTTGTATAACATAACTAGAAAGTGTATTCAAATTTTGAACTCAACATGAACAATGGTATCAGATGGAGTCAGGAGGTTAAAATTAGGTCTTGTAATTAAAAAGGATGTTGAAGTGAGGGTTGTGAATGGTTATTTCCAGCAGGCGATTCCCATACGCGTGCTTACAAGCTAGAATCAAACACTGAGAGGCCACGAAAACGGTCATGGATACATATTGTGAATGTAGCTCAAAACACGTATGTTTCGACTCCCATCAGAATCGACGACTGCCATGTTCACAGCTTTGTTTTTGATTGTTTCTTCATTTCTTGGGGGGCTGCTACCAACTTTTCAAAACCCCACGGTTGAGTCAGAATCATATTGATTTCTTTTGTACGTTTTGTTTTTCGTTTACACTCGTGCCAGCTATATGGAAAAAAGCGTCTTTCACAAATTTCTCTGAAAGAAATTTGAGAGTAACTGACCCCCTAAACTTCCAAAGCGATTTCAGCTGACGAGAGGCATCATTTTAACTTACACCAGCACATTTTGCCTGTTAAAGAAAGGAAGGACGAGGGAATAATGTGGTGCTTATCTGCTGAATTATGACCTATGTAGTTTTATTTCTATTGCCCACATGTAGATCCATTGTTTTAGAAGTTAAACGTTTCCTCATGATCTCAGAGACTCAGTATTATTATAGAAAGTGCCTAAAACATTCAACCGATATCAGGAGTGTGTTGTTCCTAAAGAAGTCCATATGAACCAATTGCTCTTTTTTTAACAGTATGCAATGCTAAAGGCTGGTTTTACTGTCTAAACAGGAGCCCAGGTCTGTTTCCTCCTCTCACACCATTTTCACTCCTTAAACACAGACACAGAGTGTGAAGGCACCTGTCATTTTGGGTTTTTTGTCCCCTGCTCATTCTGATTAAGCAACTTTGAGTGAAGCGGTAACATACTATGCATGCTTTCATTATTTCTTTCATTTTGTGTACTTTTTTTTTTCCTCTTTTTCCATGTCAGATCTAAACTGGGCAAGGAAAGTAGGACACGCTCAGTGTAGTTGGCGCATTATATAATAACTTCATCCGGTTGCTAGTTTCAAGTCCGAGCACAACTCCAAGTGAAGGTGGCTGCCCTTTACGTCCCTTTCCATCCGTCCGACTTGAAACTTCAGGAAATCATAAGTGAAAGTCCTCAGTATTCACCAGGAAAAGCTGTTTATGGATCACCAGGTATATGTATCTCAGTTTGGGTCATTCATCTTAGGGAAGGGAAAAATCTGCCTCCCTTTTGTAGTTTTACTCAGGGTGCTAAAACAGGGAGATGGTGTTCTGCATGGAGACTAGATTAGGTTAGGTTAAGTCTCCAGGTTCAGCTCAGAATCAACAGGAGAAACCACTGGGGATATGTACTTCCATATGCTTTGTTACAAAACCACTGCTTTCAGAGACAGACCGCCACTCGGGTAACAGGATAGACTGTATGTTTATAGAGTTTTTAGACCATTTTTCCAAAACTGAGCAGGTATCATCGTTCGTGCAGGTATCACCGCTCATTTAGTATTGCCATATCCCCATGGGATTGGGAATGCATAAGTATACCTCAGCGCCAAATACCTTCAGAAAAAGGTGGGAGATCTTGTCCTCTTATGAAACAGCTCAGCATACGTGCATCCGGATCATGCTTTCCGTATTTTTGTGTCAGATAAGAGAAATATGCACTTTGTACAGCTCACCATCCGAGTTGCATTCCCTCTCCGAGCCCTGGTATGTTGTAAGCGCGTCTGTGTGTATGCTTTATCTCAACGGATGACCACATGAGCACATGTGAAGGTTATAGCAAAACGAGGGAAAACAATACTGGTGCAGTTGGAAGTTTGTACGATGTCCTAAATCCTCTCTCTTTGGAACTCCGGAAATGCAGGTTAGGCTTAAACAGAACTGAAAAACCACTCAATTATAAGCTTTTCACTTACAAGTACAGAGCAATAAACACTTTGTTTTAGACAAGCTCTTTAGGTTGAAAGAATATGGATAGGTCAAACATAAAAAATAGAAAAGAAAACCATTGGGACATGCTTAGTTCACTTCCTCTTATGCAATTACAGGTACACAGAGAGAGGTGTTCAGTGGTCTGTGGACATTCATATTTCCCAGCCCTAATGCACGTTTTCATCATTTTAAAATGAAGAGTAGGAAAAAAAAGATAAAATATGAGTCCATATTTCTTACAAGGCAGTGGGCTTTCAACACTCTGCATGTGAAGCTAGTATTAGACCTCTGTTTTCCCCTCTATCTCTCTCTCTTTCTCCTTCATACCTGCTTCGTGCTCCTCGTATCTTCCTCCTCCTTTTCCTCCTCTGATGAGTTTTGCCTCATGTGCTACTTTCTCGGCCGTCTCCCTCTTTCTGTCCTTCTTGTGAGTTTTATTTATTTACTTAGATTTATTTTTATTATTATTTTTGTTTTTGTTTTGTAACTGTGCATGTGAGAGCATCACTGAATTGTTGGATATGTTTTAAAAACAAAAAATAAATAAATAAATAAATATTCAGCTGCTGAAGCCATGCAAAACATTTTGAATTGCCCTTAAAATATGGAAAATGTTTTCTGAATGCTTTATATAATTTCTGCTGTAAAATAAAATCTTAAAAGAGAAATGGTGCTCATGTTCTTCCTGTTTTCTGCAACTTTGTGTTTTTCTTTCCATAATATCATTTTAATTGATAATATCAAAGTTCACACTAACACAAAATCTCAGTTTCTTTCTCAATACTGACAAGATGTTTCTGTAATGTTTTGTATATATAGGCATATATTTTTATATATATATATATATATATATATATATATATATATATATATATATATATATATATATATATATACATACACACACACACACACATATATATATATATTTATACACACACACACACACACACATATATATATATATATATATTTATACACACACACATATATATATATATGTCTATATATACAAAACATTACAGAAACATTCAGTATGAACTTACAGTTAACATTAACTATAATTACATTCATATTTTATATTTATATAATTATCATTTTAATTATTTTTGTTATATATAAGCATTTATTTACATATTTATTTTAATATTAATTATTATTTTATAGAAACTGGCAATATAGTATACAAAATATTGTAGTTTTTAATCTGTATATTAATTTATATATTTATTAGTATTTTATGCAAATACTAATATGAAAAGTCACACACGAGTCCGTGCTCAAACACACACACACACTCTTGCAGAGTAGCAGCTGTAGTAATATCAGCCGGGTCTTTACAAATCACACACCAACTCAACTATCAAGCATGTAAGTAAAACTACACAACCATCACACACACAAACTCAATGATTTCATACACCATGTGTTATATCGTGTTTTATATATGTTTCTGAATATCAGTCCTGCTGAGCGTGTTTGTGAAGTTTGTGTTGTGCTAATGGGTGTGAATGCGGCTAACGTTAAAGCAACAAGTTAGCTTAGCGTTAGCTTCTTGGCTTGATATCGACTTTTATTCATTTTCGATCTTTAATTCCAGTCTATTCTAGTTGGGATTAGTGCATATGACGCTGTCAGTTAAGTTTATTATTAACTCGAGAGTTTTAAAGAGTTGTTGTGTGTTTCTATAAGCGCTAGATGCTAACGGCTAACAGATTGTTTCTGACTGATAACAAAGTTTGTGAAAAGTTGAAACGCGAAACATACTCCACCTATAGACATTTTGCCATAATAATAATAGATTTGGCTAGAATTAGTTGTACACTTATTGTCTTTTATGACTGGAATGCGAATACAATGTGCCGTTAGTTACGGCGAAACTTAAAACGATTAATAAAATAAACAGTTAACGTTAAATTTGCCTAACTGAAGATCATTTCACATAATTTAATTTAAATAATGTTACAGACTGGTATTTTGTTGGCATACGATGGCCTGCAAATAAAAACAGTAACTTTATATAGGTGTATATTAATTATAAGAACTATATTCATAAGTTTTAACCTGTTGATTAGGATGTTTACATGAGAATAATTTCCTTCCCCACTTAATTTAAAACTCTTAGCTCTAATCATCTAAAAGCAACTTATGATGTTATGAAATGCTTAACAGATAATGTACTTTGAATGTTATATGTTCATATTAAATGCATATTAAGCATGTTGTTGTTTATTAATGAAAATTAGTTATAAACTAGTCACCTTTTATTGTACTTGTGAGGAACGCATATGTTTTGAGACATTTGTGATCTTATTGAATGTGTTATGTTTCTGTCCCTTTCTGAATCACAGATCAGTGCACAGAGGTTGAACACCTCTTCATCTTTTAGCCATGTTGCAATGAACAAGTGGAAATTGTGCTGTGTATGTAGGTTATATATGCTACAGCTCTTAAGAGACTGATAACTTAAGTACATCATCTATTCCACTGACAGCCGTGTGTGAACTTACTGACACTGACCATCTGTCTGTCACCAGTGCTTTTGACATGATGGCATTTAATGCTGGATGTCATTTACAGCTTTAAAATTAAGTTTGGATAAATGAATAAAATAGGAAATAAAATATAAGTGGAATAGTTTTCCGACTGATACCTATTTCACCCAAAAATAAAAATGTACTCGCCCTCAAGTCATCCAAGATGTAAGGCTAGATGAGTTTGTTTCTTCATCTGAACAGGTTTGGAGAAATTTAGCATTGCATCACTTGCTCACCAATGGATCCTCTGCAGTGAATGGGTGCCGTCAGAATGAGAGTCCAAACAGCTGATAAAAACATCACAGTAATCCACACCACTCCAGTCCATCAATTAATGTGTTGTCAAGTCACCGTTATTTATATAGTGCTTTTTACAATGCAGACTGTGTCAAAGCAGCTTTACAGTAACAAACAGGGAAATAGTGTGTTGATATAGTGCGAAATATTCTTGTGAAGTGAAAAGCTGCATGTTTGGAAAATAAAAAAATAAAAAATCCATGATTAAGATGCTTTTAATTTCAAACTATTGTCTCTAGCTAGGATACAAGTTCTCTTTCCGTAATATTGCTTTTTCCAGCGAAAAACTGAATTAGGAGAGAAATATGCACAGATCAAGCACCGTTTACAAGCGAAAACAGTCCAAAACAGCTCTAAACAAAACTGTTGGTGGATTTTGATGTGAGAGGACAACAGGGGATGGACTTTTTCACTGAAGGAAGAGTTATGAATTATGGACTAGCATTTTGGTCAGAACTGACAGCTTAAAGTTAAAATGTCTTGATTTTTAAAAAACAAAACAAACAAGCAGTCTTATGCTTCACGAAACATTAATTTAATGAACTGGAGTGTGGATTACTTGTGAATTATTGTGATGTTTTTATCAGCTGTTTGGACTCTTATTCTGACGGCACCCATTCACTCCAGAGGATCCACTGTTGAGCATGTGATGTATCGTAATGCTAAATTTCTCATCTACATCTTGGATGGCCTAAGGGAGAGTTTTTTTTTTTTTGTTTTTGTTTTTTTGTTTTTTTTGCTTGCTTATGTTGCTTTTTATCTTTTCCTTTATTTATTTTTTAAAAATAAATAAAGTGTCAGATCATGATGAAGCATCCGTTTTACACCCTTAACAAATGGAGGTGGGATTTGTGTAACATTCATTTAGAAAAGCATGTATTGTGTCGTGCTGTGGAGGGATTTGAGCAGTGAGATTTCTGCCACGATCACATGATCTGAAGGTTTATGGAAACTTCCAAGTCTGGTTGTGGAATGTGTGTGTTTGTCTTCGCTCCTGATGGTTCTCTCGTACTGTCTCTGTCAGTCTCCTGTTGTTACTCTTTATTTTAACAAGGTTTAAATGTTATCCACAGCATTAGACGGGAGTGAGGTCTGGCTCGAGGCCTTTCACATGATTATGATTTTCTTTTACTAATGTATTCTGAAATGAACTCGACAGACACTTTGACACCAGATTAAAAGTTCAGTTAATTGTGCAACATTGTGAAGAGAGATTTTGATATCTAATGCAATGACTTTAAGACAGTCTTAAATGTGCAAATACATTTTGGGCCACTGTAAATCAGAATCAAGCAAAAGTTTGAATAGGCTTTCATTATAAACTTGTTCACAGTGTGTTGTTAGATGTTTTGCTACTCTGTGGTCTTACCTGTACTTTCTCTTTCATAAGTGTATGTTGAAAAGATCACTTCATGTTTGTTTACGTGTCTTGTGCAAATCCACACTTTTAAAAATAAAGGTTCTTCATTGGCCTCTATGGTCCTATAAAGAACCTTTAATATCCATAGAACATTTTTATTCCAAAAGGTTCTATATACTAGAAAAAAGGTTCTTTAGATTATAAAGATTTTAAGAGCTGTTCACTGAAGGAAACCAAAAAAAATGCTGTGGGCTCCCTTGTGAAACCTTCTTTTTTAGAAGTGCAGTAACTGTGCCACTAGGTGGCAGTAGAATATCACATGCTGTTTGCCACACAAGATTTCTATTAGAATGACATAACAGGACATTTATGTGCTTAACAGATGCTTTGTGACTACATCAGCTTACAACACACAGCCCAAATCACATTAGCAGCAAGTAAAGAGTATGTTATGATAGACCTTATTCACTTTTATAAGTTAAATACTGGCTGCTCAAGTAGATTTTTCTTTTGTTTGCCAGGACTTTTCCAGCTAACCTAATGTCATTTTTTTTCTTTGTAAAATGTGAAATGTATTATGGTTTTCTCTCTCTGTCATAGGTCCGCCCCGAGTGCAGATGGCTCTGGTTCTGCTGGGATGTCTGGGAGTAACCGCAGACTGCAGCAGACGCAGGCACAGGTGGATGAGGTAAGAGGACACACCTGACACCATTTCCCAGTGTTCTTGGACGTAAATAGTCAACTTGACTTCTGTCTCTCAGTGTGATGTGATCTTCTCAGGGATGGTTCCTTTGTGATGTGAACAGTTACATAATCACAGGACAACAAGATGTACAGTGACTAAGGTGCTCATTGAATATTTAAATGAGCTTTAAGACTCCACCCGTTGCAGACATGACTTCAATATTATCACTGTAAAGCTATAATGATATAATATAGTCTCTTTTCTAAAAAAAAAAGAAAAAAAAAATTTATTTTTCTGATTTAAATCTATGTATTTACTCACTATATGGTTATGTAAGACAAAATTAGACTGCTGACATGAAGAAAATGTGAGCGCTCCTTGTATGCATGCCAAAAATCATTAGGATATTAAGTAAAGATCATGTTCCATGAAGATATTTAGTAAATTTACTACCGTAAATATATCAAAGCTTAATTTTTGATTAGTAATATACATTGCTAAGGACTTCATTTGGACAACTTTAAAGGCGATTTTCTCAATATTTGAATTTTTTTTTTTTTTTTTTTTTTTTTTTTGCACCCTCAGATTCCAGATTTCAAATAGTTGTAACTCGGCCTAATATTGTCCTATCCTAACAAACCATACAACAATTGAAAGCTTATTAATTCAGCTGATGTATAAATCTCAATTTCAAAATATTGACCTTTATGGCTGGTTTTGTGGTCCAGGGTCACATATATAGTAATTTATACACAACAATGTAGAACAAAATTAAATTATTTTAAAACATTATATTGAAAGGATATTGATTGAATTATGGAACTGAATTGTTTTTGCCATGAATATAGCTATGGTGTTAAATCATAAATAAATAAACAAAACAAACAACAATGTAGATAAATATATTGAAGCAAAGCACAGTACTTTTTTTTACAGGTAGAGGCTGTAACAAAAGCACAACTGTTTCAACATTGATAATAATAAGAAATGTTTCTTGAGCAGCATATTGGAATGATTTCTGAAGGATCATGTGACACTGAAGACTGGAATAATGATGCTGAAAATTCAGCTTTGCATCACAAGAATAAAATACATTTTAAATTGTATTCAAATAGAAAACAGATATTTGAAATTGTAATAATATTTTGCAATATATTTTTGATCAAATAAGTGCAGCCTTGGTGAGCAGGCCTGGATTAAGAACACATAGGGCCCTGGGGCTATAGCAAACCCAAGGGCCCCCCTTCATAGTAGTGTATCTTGGTGCCACAACATTTTCTACCACAGGAATAATTCGGGTTTTTTTATTTATTTATTTTTTTTAATTATTTTTTTTCCCCAACACACAGAGATACAATGAGTATGCACACTAAATATTCCACAACACATTAAAAGAATAAATACATTAACACTAGACATGAAGTCAAAGCAAACAGGTTTCCAGAAACAGCAACAACTTTTGAGCATATACAGCTCCCTTAAGGAGTTTACTTTAAATAGTTTTATTATTAAGGTCTTCTTTCTGGCCCTAGAAGAGGAGAATCGTCAGGGCTGGACTGGTGCTAAAATTCAGCCCATCTGGCCCACACAGTCCCCCATAAATGTTTAGCTGGGGTTAGGGCAATTGGAAAAAATAATTTATTTATTAATAAATAATGGATGAAAATAAATTATATTTTTGAATACTTAAAATGCATTTAACTATTAATATTCCATTATATTGCAGGCTCTTAATTTAATTCATTTTTCTTTAATTAAAGTTTATTAGAACTATTAAATTCTCCTTTGTAGTTGCCCTAATGAAAAGCTAATTCTTGAATCCAGAGTTAACTGTATAGTATTAGTAAACCTTTAAAAAAGTGACTTATTGCCTTTATTTGACCTAATGTTTAATAGGCTATAAGTAGCTTATAATAATTTTCGTAACATTTATAATATCATTAATGCCGTATTTCTACAGTGTCAGTAACTGCATGTTAAATAGCCTAGGTGTGGTGCTGTGGATTAAATTGCTTTTTTACAGTTTTATACAGTTTACCTCTACACTTTAGTTTACATGGTTTGTGCTATTCATTCTGTTTTCCGCTAGCTTCACCACAGAAACTTTACTGTTCAAATATAAGTGTCGTGTGTGTCGAATTCAAATGGGCAAGTGCTGTTTTCAGTAGAGTGGCGAAAGTGTCAAGGTACAGTCGTGGGTGGGAGACACCGGTCCGGCAGGCCCGTCGCCAAGGGGGGCCATTGAGGGGCAGTGCCCCCCCAAATGACTCGACGTGCCCCCCAGCTTACATGATCACGAGTGAACTTAATATTGAGAATGAAAAACATTCATACTAATCTAGTCAATGAATATTGCGGGAAACAAATCACGTATTCAGCAGCATTTAGCTCAAAAAACCACTAAACGCTGCAACAGTAACTTATTAGGAAGCTAATAACAGTGGCGTAGCGGACAGGCATGCAGTGCAGGGGGCGCAAATAGCAGCACAAATACAAAAACAACATAGGCCTCTCATGGGAAACATGTATTCGTGCCGAAGAAAAGATAGGTCTATATGGTGCGTTTCAGTTTCTCTTTACATTCGTCTTGGCTAGACTTTTATATGTTCTTTATAATGAATGTCATTAGGCTAATTTGTTTTATTTTATGATTTGTATAGCTATATAAATTTGTACTATAATTCTATAGCTGCTTAGGCTCTATTTTCTGATTTATGTTCCTTTGTTCTGAATGCCATAAAATTTTAATGATTTGTTGACAACTTCTGTTTTTTCTCTCAACGCAATTTTGTCTGATATATGTATAGGCTATAGCAGATTATTTTAATCCATGCAGCAAATGTTTTAAAAATAGCTTGAAAAAACATTGCAAATTAGTTAATTGCATGCTTTTAAAGAACTTTTCACTATTAACTTGGGTTGCTTAAATGTATAAAACATTGTCATAAATTCGTTGTAAAATTCGTTGTATTCCCATTCCCACAATAGTAACTTTGCTCAGCTGCGCATGCGATCTTAAATCAAATTTTGGCGGTGACGTGTAACAAGTTTATCATGTAGGATAAGTGTTTTAATAAAGCTCTCGGGAGATTTCACTCAAAGACTCGCTGCCTTCAAGGCTATTTTAATGGTGAGGCTATGCGCTAATATCCACCTATTTTGTATTGCTATAGCCTATGTATTGTTTTATTATTATTGTGTTGTTGGAAATTAAAAAGCTTTAATTGCGAGTCATGTCCTTAACGCATAGACTATTTTTGACACATTTTTGTCCGATCCATTGATATGGTTATTACTTAGGCTATTGCAATTTCGAGAGTAAATCATACATTTGCGGATGTCACTCCGAATACTTTGTAGTGTGTACGTGGCATTGGTTCTCTTAGCAGAGAGAACTTAGCTCTTGGCTACTCTTCATGCTTCATGTTGACTATGGTTTCAATAATAATAAACATACATTTGCAAAAAAGCATCCATATTTGTCCATGCCCATGTTGATTAGAGTATTAAAAACTTGAAAAGTATTCATTTAAGGTACATTTAGAATAAATAAAAATGTGCGATTAAGTTGCGATTTATCACTAGTTAACTCATGACAACCATGCGATTAATCACGATTAAATATTTTAATCAATTGACAGCCCTAATCAATAAATTAATATATATATATATATATATATATATATATATATATATATATATATATATATATATATATATATATATATATATATAAGGATGGGACAGTACACCTACCTCCCGATTCGATACTATCAAGATACTTGGGTTCTGATACGATATGTATTGCGATTTTTTTATTTTTTATTTTTATTTTTTTTAAGAATTTCGATTCTACAAGTATTGCGATTCGATATTGCTATGTGTTGCGATTTTTGTTTTTAACTCTGGACCATGGGAAAAAGTTGAATGATACACTTAATATACAGACTGTCACAATAAAAAAAAAAAAAAAAAAAAAAACATCTTAGTAGTCACTATTGCGATTCGATATTACAATTTATTGTGATTTTTGTTTTCTTATTAAAGACTAGACAATGGAAAATAGTTAACTATACCCTTGAAAGAGACTGTATATGATGAGTCATATTAACAAAAACAATGCATCACATCTTTCTAAACTTTTATGTCAGGAGCATACACATACACAGTGTATATTTAAAGTACCATGAAACTTTAAAGTACCAAAACCCTGAACTTGCACATGAATATAGTAGTCAAATGTTCAACAAAATGAGCAGAAAAAATACTTTCTGAAATAAAATAAAGTGCTATGTTACTTTGCATACTGTTTTAGTCATGTTTTTCCGGCAGTTGGGATTCAAAACGTGAAGGTGCAGAAAGAATTCTGGAAGAGGTTTGATCCTCTGCCTCCGTCATGGTTTTGCTTTCTCGCGCCGGCTTTAAACGTATATGACGTCATCTAATGCAGCGGCACTGCGCACACAGAACGATCGCTGTATGACATCAAAGCACCGCGAGAGCTACAGAGAACAGATGGCTCCGCGTGCTTTCGAATCGCTCTCGCGGTACTTTGATGTCATACGCTGATCGTCTGTGCGGTGCTGCTCCAAGTCGAACACACCTATACATTTCACCTTCTGCTGGAATAACAGCGCTAGCTTCTCCCCATCACCTCTTAGGAAAAATAAAATAATGAAATAAAAATCGATTCAGTCAGAACATCCTTTTTTTCATCTCCATAAAGATACCGTTTGGATTCCATTTCAGGGCTCTAGACTCATTCTTCCCACTGGTCGCTCTTTTGCGACTAACCAATTTTTTTCCTTTTGCTACATCATGGGATTAATCAATGCATGCTGATGAACTTTTATCATAGTTTATAGTTATATGGTAACAAAATGGTTAACATTCAACCCGTTATTTTTCATCAGTAGCCTAGTATTATTTGTGATTTGAATTTTGTGAACGGGAGTTCCTCTTTTGCTATGATATAAGCCGGGCTTTGGATGCTTTCACTTTCGAATTCGCGATCTTGTTGTCACCTTTTACAAGAAAAGATAATTGTCTGTTTTGCTTACATCTATCCACCTTTCACTTTTTAAAACTAAAACAAAAGATGGATTTATTGTCATTCTTAATTAAAAAGCACAACAACAATAAAACAGTAAGCTACAATGACAAACTAGCTTGCATAAGGTTTATTAACAAAAACAAATAAGATGAGGCATGGCATACACCACATGCTGTTTTATATACAGACTAATAAATTACAGAATGTTTAGCAAACACTGAGGAATCAGATAAATAATAAAAAAAGAAAGCCTCCATAGCGTAACGTAAGGTAAACAGCAAAGATATCAAGCTTTTCAAAATGAAAACAAAAAGTAAAAGAAACTGGCGGTGGTGACGGTGCTTGCATGTTTTTGTTTTTTTTTTCCCCACAAGAATACCAACATGTTTACCACCTCTGGTTTAAGAAGCAGTCTTTTACTTTACTTTAGCTTGAAAACCAAATCCTCCATCCGCCATTGTTTCCTTAATATTCGCATCATTTTTTACTGCGCACGGCGCGCACCTTTGCACTAGTGCTAAACGCGGAGAGTATAAACCAGGCTCTACACCTGAAGCGCTCTCACTCACAGCACCTCTCTTCATGTGATCAGTGAAATCTGACTCCTGCTACAATGTGCCGCGACTCAGCAACACAGGCTGTATGGAGCAGACGCTTTGGAGCAGCGCAGACCATGCACTCACACAAATGCGACCACGTCAAATTTGAACTCGCACATTCTCAAAAAATTGTCGCAAATGCAGCCATTTTGGTCGCAGTCTAGAGCCCTACATTTCTACCACAATTTCACTTTAATCTCTCTATCATTCATTCATTTCAATTCCAAAATCTGAACCAACAAAATCTGAACTGGAACTAGAAAAGTTTTCAGATAAACTTTTTCTTTATTTGCCAGAAATGATAAAGAACACTAAGTTTGCTGTGCCTGTTTGTAGATCTGCACAATTTGGGCAAAAAATAAAAATAAAAAATTGTTTATATATATCAGTATGACTTCTAATAATTCTGATTATAGTTATAACTAAATAAAACATTAAACAAAGTAATAATTATTGATAATTAATATTAATACATTTTTTAAAACTGCAGCATGACCTGTTAACATGCAGGAGGCCCATAACTATAATTGTTTAGAAAGGTCTAAGGATTTATTATAAATGATTATGATTAAAAATCATTAACAGAAATGTCTTAATTTTTGTCAAGAAACTTCTCTGCATCCACTGAGAGAGAGAGAGAGAGAGAGAGAGAGAAACTCTACACTGGAGAAAAACTTTTTATTACTACTATTATTTTACTATTATTCTCCCTATTTTTACCCAAAATATGGTGTAGTGAGTAGCTGTACCTGTTTCATTCATACTGGTAGCCGGAGGGCGCCCTCGTGCAGTAAAACCTTAAGTAAAAAAAATCATAAAATGAAATACTCAAAATAATCACATTGGAGGAAATCCCAAATATGGACAAAGACATATGCTATAGCTGCAGTAGCTGAATAAAACAACCCAATCTCACGGCAATTCGTACATATTTTATGAGGTGGCTAATTCGTACGAATTCATACGACCTCACTTGTACAAATTCATATGATTTTTGCTTACATATCTTGTACATATTTTATGAGTTGCCAATTCGTATGAATTTGTACAAATGACCTACACCTAACCCCGCCCTTAAACCTACCCGTCACTGGGGTTTAGACAAATCGTACAAAATCGTACAAGTGAGGTCATACGAATTAGCCACCTCGTAAAATACGTACGGATTGGTTCTGAGATAGCGTTGAATAAAATGCAGATAGAACGTTTTATCTGATGAAGAATGAAGACAATAAACATACGATTGTGACTAAATGGTGTAACTCTGTTCTTCAAGCCATCTCAGGTATTTTTTATATGCATAATGCCGTGTTTCCCACAGACACTCTATTTAATTGTGGTGGCATATATATGCAAATTCATTCTCTGCCAGCAGGAGGCGCGATAGAGATCGAGGTTTCCCCTGTAACGGTTGTACACAAAGCAGCGCTCTGCTCACAAACTCTGCTTTATCAGAGATTGCATGCAAGATGAAATGAAAATGACATCCAAAATTTTCTGAAGACAGTCGGTTTCCTTCAAAAACACAGTGATATAAAAACACCCGCACCGGGTTTCGATTTTGAAACGTGCTCATGTTTATTCAACAAAGTCAAAGCCTTTTGGAAAATCTATTTGTGGTGGTCAGTTCTAATATTGTGGCGGGCGCCACAAATAAATGTATGGGAAACACTGATAATGTATATTTATAATGCAGTGCTAATTGACATAGCCTTTATCACTGTATAGAATATTATAAAATGACTTTGCCTCATTCTGTGGTATGAAACCATGTCAGATCACAAAAGGAAGTTATTTCAAACACTTGACTGATGTTATGAAATAAATTTGGAGCAAAAATGTCATTAAATGTTTTTAAACGCACTGTAGAGCCCTGGTGCATCATCTGTATGTGTGTTCGACTTAAAGGTGTGCTGCAGATTGATTGGTGTTTGACATCAAAGTACTGCAGTAGGATAGGAAAGCATGCAGAGCTGTCTATTAGTATATAGCTCTCACAGTACTTCGATGTCAGACACCGATCTGTCAGCGCAGTGCCGCTTCAAGTTGAACACACCTTGAAATTTAATTGACAACCTCGTGGCCGCGGGGCCCCAGGTGACCACCTGTACCGCCTGCTTCAGCCCCACCTAGCCCTTACGTTAATCCAGCCCATAAGAGACTTCTTTCAAAAACATAAGTAAAATCCTACCAACCCCAAACTGGAAGTGTTTGTATATATGTATACATATCACATTTCAATATTTGATTTAAGGTAAATTATATTCCATTTAAATTGCATAGAATGTTACAGAAGGTGCTACTTTCTCTTTCACTCTCTGTCTCTTTTCTTTCTATGCGACTCCTCCCTAAAGTGCGTATCATAATCCTTCAGCAGTTTTTCCACATCTTTTCTGCAGCTCACCGCAGTCATATTCATGATTTCTGTTCAAGGAAATTTATACCAGGACATATGTAGGTCTCTGTGCACTGTACACCCGTTGACCTCTCCCGTCAGATGTCTTCGTTCAGGCTAGCGTGAGCTCATAGGCTGCCGGCCGGTTATGTAACGCCCCGTCACTATGATTATGCAAGTGAAACATGGATCTGCACACGCTGGCTCCCATCCCACACTGTTCTCTCTTAAAGGGGTGGAGCTACATAATCCTGCAACAGGGTTTGTGGAGCACTAGAGCATATATGAGGAGGCTATGTTTGTGCGCTGTTGCCATTGACTTTATGTAATTCTGTTATAAGAGGGGATTTTTCATGCTTTCCATTACTTAAAACATCTGCTGAAGATGTAAGGATAGTTCACAACAAATATAAGCAACAGAATGTGATGTCATTCTCTAGGGCTTCTGTTTTTGATAAACAATAAATCAGAAATACATCATAAACTCAAAACATATCTTTTACTTCTTTTTGAGAAGATCGAAGTGTTACTGGTAATTTAGACTTAAAAAATGCATTAAATTCAAATGGCTACAAAAAACACCATTGATTCCTTGATTGCTATGGGCATAAAAAGAGAAAAAATCATGGTGTAGCCATCATCATCCCCTGACCTCAATCCTATTGAGAACCTGTGGAGCATCCTTAAAATGAAGATCTATGAGGGTGGGCGACAGTATACCTCCAAACAACAGCTCTGGGAGGCAATACTGGCATCCTCAAATGAAATACTGCCAGAAACTATACATGGACTTGGTTCAATGGATGAGACGATTGTTAAAGTCATCTCCAAGAAGGGTGCATATATGAATATGACAGATTTCTGTTTTGAGTTCATTACAACCCATTGAATGTTTTCAAACTGGATTCTGCATAATTATTTGGAACAACATATTTAGTTTTTTTTTCAAAATATCAATAAAACTGTTGACATTATCAATTCTTTCACATGTAATAACATTCTCATTGTAAATTAATAGTTGAGGATAAAATTAATCCTTAATCATACTGACTGATTTGGAAAAACAGACAAAAATGTCGTGCATAATAATTTGGAACACGGTGTATAATTTTGTTGAAATCAGGTTTTTTTCTGTGTTCTTTATGAACAGAAAATTTTAAAAGAACATATTTTTGCAACATTATAAATGGCACTTTAGTCAATTTATCAATTTCTTTAACTTGTTAACCCACACCTGGATGCCAGCGCACTGATGGGGCTTTTTGCACAAATAATTATTTTTCTTTTTTTTCCTCTATTCAACATTTTTCATATATATGTGTGCATTGTGGGGAATGTGGCTGTATCTGTATGATTACCATTTGTATGACTGATCATCAGCATGTGATTACTGACTGTATGAGCAGCTAACAGTGTGAATTCTGTCTGTATAAATGGCCATTAGAGTGTGACTATTGACTATATGGCCGGCCATCTATATGATTACCATCTGTATGACCGCACATTAGCATGTGATTACTGACTGTATGGCCAACCATCAGTGTGAATGCTGTATATCTGGCAATCAAAGTATCTATTTGACATACAAAGTTAATTCTTCTTTTTTTACTTTTTATTACTCAAATTATTCTTATTATATTTTCTAGTGCTCAAATCACTTATATGATGTCTTAAGATTCTGTCTATTATTTTCTAATTGAAAAACTATGCAGTGGCATGTATAATGACTAAAATAGTTTGTAGAACCTTTCAGGACATTTGGTGGCTATTTTTCCTCAAACAGAGGGTGGGGGGACTAGACATAGTCTCAGAAAAATGGCTGCAGGAATCTAATTTTTCATGGTATCTTCTTCAAATTTAAAATATAAACTCATGAGACGTGACTTTCAACCCATTACTTTTCTGGATTGCTTCAGGACTGATTTCATGTATTTGTATATGAAATAAAAAAACATTTAGTGTGGTACAATTTTTTTTTCAAGGCACTTCAGTGTCTATAACTTTTTAACTTTTTGAGCATTATCAACTCTGGAAGATGGATAGTAAAACCCAAAGGGTCTTCTTTCCAAAGACAACAAAATTGTGTGTGTAGCACACTGTTGTCAGGAAGTGTTACCATTTTAAGTTAGGTAGGCCATTTTCAGCTGTTAGTCCCAAAATGCAGGTTAACAGGTTAAAAAAATCATACTGGCCCCAAACTTTTCTATATGCATGTAGGTATGTATATGTAGCTGACAGCACTACAAAGCTGCAGATGCTGGATGTGTTTATAGACCAAACTATAACAATTCTGGCACAGACTGGTTTCCCAAATGTTGGATAATCCCAAGAAAATATTTATCTAGCCTTGACCTAGTTGGACGAATCATGCCTCAAAGAATATGTGCATTTTGTATTCACTTTTTGCTGTTGTGGTTTTTACCAGCAACAAACCATTTGTCTTCTGTCACATTGTGTTAGGTTGTTCTATGAAATCTCATTGGTCTAAGTCTTACTCTATCCTACTTTATCAAATATGCTGTGATTTTGCTATATCAACAATGTTGCTGGAAACGTGTTGTAACAGGTTGCGATGCTGTGTTTCTCTCAGTGGTGTTAGTTTAAAATGCTGACCTCTACATTACATGTTCCTGCTGCCTGTCTGGTTTTAAGAAGTCTCCAGCCATCCTGCCAAAAGTCTCACATAGTTAAATTGATAAATAAACCTGCACCGGTGTTCAGACAGCTGTTTGTTTACACACATAGCACCATTCCTTCACCTTGATTACTTTTTCCAGCCCTTAGCAACACTGTTCCTAGTTTTTCTAAGAATCCTGTAACGGGAATCCTCTCGTTCCTCTAGGTGGTGGACATCATGAGAGTGAATGTCGATAAGGTCCTGGAACGAGACCAGAAGCTGTCCGAGTTGGACGATCGTGCCGATGCCCTGCAGGCCGGTGCTTCCCAGTTTGAGACCAATGCTGCCAAACTCAAGAGGAAATACTGGTGGAAGAACTGCAAGGTAAGACAAAGATGCACACGAGAGACCATATCAGTTTTCTCATATCTCATTTAGTTTAAATCCATTCTTTATATATGAAGGCTTCAGAGATGATTGGGTATTTTCCATAAAGTATAACATTTAACTATAATATAACACTGTGATATAACCTTTCCTTAGTTTCCCATAAGCTCATATGCAAAAACAAAGACATTATTATGCAACAGATCATTTCATGTCTTGTTGTTAAAATACATTGCGATTAGTTTTTGTGCTTACAAAAGGTCATAGTAAATGTTAAGAAATATATTTAAAAAGAAGACATTTGAGGCATATTGAATTGGCTAAAGGTCATTGCATTTACATTTAAAAAAATATAAGAAAAATATTTCTATACTATACTAAAAATATAAAAAGACACAAAAGTATCACAGGGTGGTCCCATGCAGCATGTGCTGTATTCCAAGGGTTGTGCGGGTATACGATAGGGTTTGGTGAGAAACAAACAAAAATTTAACGTTATTAAACGAAAATCTTGATTTGGCCGTTTGTCTCTGTGTACGACTGCGATTTAATGAAACTCTATAGCGCCACAGTTCACTTCAACTCGCCCAGGACAAGCACACAAGTTGTGAAAAATCAAGATTAATAAAATGCTATCCCTATCAAGAAGATTAATCTCAGAAAAGTGGTAATATTGCTCAATCATATTTCAATAACAAATGGATAACATTTGAACTTAAGCCACCAACATGACAATGTGTATTTGTTTGTTGTCTTTACAGATGTGGGCCATTTTGATAGCTGTGGTTTTGATCATTATTGTCATCATTATCAGTAAGTATCAAAGTGTTCACAGCCTCTTTAACTCCCTTACATGGGCGGCAGTTGTACAAAATGAGAGATTGATCATGAGATGCCGGCCCTGCGATTTTAAGAGTTGAAGAATTTATTTGATTATTATTAAATACACTGCTCTTTTTCTCTTTCAGTCTGGTGGCAGACATAAAGACAGAAATCCGGTTATGATTGGAGGAGAAGATCAGGATATGAAGGAGTATCAGCTTGGGAAAGAAGAGAGAGATAATGAATGAATGCTCTTCCAATACATTCTAACCTGCTGATTTTCAAAAGCATATTTTGTAAGCTATCCTCAATGTTTGTTTTCTTTTTATAGGTTTTGTTTTTAATGACTAGGATTTGAATATGTTCCTGAATGTCATCTAACACACTCCTCTGTGCAAATGACTGACAGTGTACAGGTTACAAAGTTATCCATAACACGCATGCTTTCATGATATTATGAGGCCAAAACATATTGACCAAAACCCTTGTGAAAGCCATCTGATCTCATTGATGAATCCCTCATGGACTCTTGTAGTGGACGGCCGTAATCAGACACTCTTGAGTCTTTCTGGGCCAACAAGACAAAAGAGCCTTTCCTGAACAACCACAGATGTGCCTTTAAACAACTCCACTGCCATCCTGTAACAACAGCACAGAACTTTGCTCTGATTTTACTCAGAATCTCTGCACAAAAATTATATATATAAGTTTGAGATATATTGAATTTCGAAGTGATAATTCACTAATAATTTAACTGCATTATACGTATTGCCTTATTTAGAAATAGTTTGCTTGGAAATATCTTTGCTTAACAAGGATTTCAGTAGTATGTTGGTGTTTTCACCTCTTGCTCACGGTGCCAAAACATTTGTCTATCGGAGCTTTTTGTATGTATCTCTTTGTATGTTTCACGTGTGTATAAATTGTAAACAAGTGCAATTCTATGCTTGTGGCCTTACAAACTCTTAAGCCTGTTGAATTGCCCATGTTGGCTTAATAAAACACAGATTTAACATCCTTAAGTGTGTATAAACAGTTTTATTGCTTTTACTCACAAAGGCTGCATGGATTACAATAGCTCATGCTCCAAATCACTTATTTCTCTCAGATACTGTATTCAGAGTTTGTCGTCTTCAAGGAGAAGGGTATTCTGATGTTGTTGTGCATCTCGACCGTCCACTGCTACATTTGTGCTAGTTTAATCCAGTTTGCAATCTTCTTACAAGACAGAAGTGCACAACATGTACCTGTGAAACGGCCCTTATTTCTCAAAACAGCTATAGACTGAGGGGTTTCAACAGAAAGAGGTTTCTTTCTGGCCATTTTTGAAACCAAACTTGAACTTTGAGAAGTGCAATGAATACTTAACAGAAAAATCAAAAGACATTGTATTGTGATTAAGATAATAATGGCTTTTCTGTACTGAATTAAAACTCTAGAATGATTTCTTTAATTCAGTGGTTCCCAACCACGTTCCTGGAGGCCCCCCAACACTGCACATTTTGCATCTCTCCTTTGTCTGATACACCCATTTCAGGTCTTTGAGTCTCTACTAATGAGCTGATGATTTGAATCAGGTGTGTTTGATTAGGGAGACATGGAAAACATGCAGTGTTGGGGGGCCTCCAGGAACGTGGTTGGGAACCACTGCTTTAATGTAAAGTCACGGTAATAAATAAGTGCTTCTTCAGTGAACAGACTTACTTTCAAAAAATCCAGCTATTGGGGGAAGGCTGTTTCCACCACTGCAAAAAACGTTTTTTTGTTTTTTTGAGAAAAAGTCAGAATTGCAAGATACAAACTTGCAATTCTTAGAAAAAAAAGCAAGTAAATATAAATTCTGACTTTTTCGCAATTTCGCAGTTTTTTTCTCTGAATTCCGAGTTTACACCTCGCTATTTTTTTTCTCGATATAAAGTATAAAAAAGGTAATTGCGACTCCTCAGAATTGTGTGATTATTGATTATATTTCTCAATTTTGAGTTTATATCTCTTCTTTTTTTTTGCAGTTCTGAAAAAGTCAGAATTGAGAAGTTATGAGTTTCTTTTTTTTAATTATTTATCCATCTATCCCATGGAAACAAGCACCTATATGTATCTATCTAGCCTATCTGGATAGACATTTAGCAGACAGCTATCACATATCTGCCTCTAGGATAGTAAAGACTCAACCTAAACATAATTTCCTTATGCCCCTTTAGAATGGCACTAACACTACCTTTAGTGCATGTACAGACGTAGAAATATTATTATTATATGTGTGTTAAAAAATACAAAAAATTGATTAGTAATATTATACAATGCAAAATGTTGAATCTTCTATTGATGTTGAATGTCTGTTTATCAGCCACTATTCAGTACCATGGTATATCAAATTAACAAGCATGCTATCATCACAGTACTTTCTTGTTTTGATTTTTGTTCTCCTAACAGTCACGAAATTTTACTCTTTTCACTGACTTATTTAACAATGAGTACAAGTAAAAAGAAGGGCCCAAAAATTATAATCGCATTGCGATTTTTGTCCGCGCACATTCGCGCAAGCTTTGTGAGTTTAGCCGTGCACGACATGCATGCACACAAAAGCATTCATGGTCTTAACGGCGGTCATGAAAGTAGATCAGGAGGAAGGCGCTAATCTACTTTATTCGGCCGGTTCCCAGGTCGCGACGTAACGTATGGACACGCCCCGGTGCAGTCACGGCAGCTTACGGTATTTTACGTTTTTCATCGAGTTATGTAATAAAAGTAATCGCACCCATACAGTGTGACTTCATTTAACCCGGGGCGGCGTTATAACTGTTTCTCCGCGGCTACGCCATTGTTTTCATCGGTTGTGTAACATGGTCATACACGTGACTCCAGCCGCATCCTCGGCTGGGCTGCCGTCATGACCACGCCCATCGACCAATCAGACTGT